>OY744482.1:200213739-200587349 GCA_963556165.1 Tipula helvola
TGGTTTTATACAAATTAAATACAGAAAGGCGTTCTACCACAATTTTGTGATTCATACCAACCCTCCAAAATTGTATTTTGAGTTTGCAAACAAAACTAAATTTATAAATATATAATACACCACTGCTGAGTACATAACCAACTATAAATTTATCTAGAACACGTATATAATCTTAAACAATAAAATCAAATCCTTAAACAATTTAGAAAATCAAACAAAGGCATAAGCTTAGCACAACCACCCGCGCTCCCTAATTTTGAGTATATTTTCCGCCTGTATTTAAAAATAATCCAACTAAACATCATCATCTTATTAATGTCAAAAACATTAAGCCGAAATAAAAAAAAAATAAAATTAAATTTTTAACCGAATTTTGTCTTTATATTTAAAAGGATTAAAGTTTTAATTTTATTGACATTTAATTTTTTTTAGTTATTTCGCGATGCTATTCTGTTCTATTCCCCACCGCATGTTAATAATAAATGGTTCGAGCTCCTTTGTATACATCTCTATTACATACGACACATACATACCAGCTATAGTAATTTTGTACAAATAAACAACAAAAGCATAAAGATAACAGTATGGGGTTTCATGTTCAAATCCTCGAAAGAAGCTCAATGTCAGGAATTATTTATCGCGGAAAATCTTTAAATTTTTATTCATTCTTACATTATTCTAAACGACTATAAAGTATTACGCGATGATGCTTCAAATTATCTGATGAAATCTATTTCAATTTAAATTGTTTTTTTTTTTGTTTCGTTCTCGTAGAGCTAAAAAAGACTAAAGTATCATCATCTAATATTCGCTGACATTCATCTACATTTTTATCGTGGCGATTATCTTATTTCCTAAATTGATCATTAAGCAGAATTTTTTATATAACTACTCACACACGTATCGTAATCATTATATAGCTTGAAAGTTTTTTCATCGACATGATTGTGAAATATTTAGACAGATTCAAAAAAGGCACCTCAATAATTAGAACATTCATGCTCTATCTATGCGCGCATCAACAGTATATCGTAAAAAAAGGATCAATCCATCACGATATATTCTGTTAGAGGTGATGATTTGTTGTTATTTGCGCTGTTTGTACATTTTTACGTGTAAAATACATAATATAATACGTGTGTAGTACATTTATGCTATAAACATTAAGTAAAAGGGGTGAAATTTTATACTCAGTCTCAGATAGAAAATTAGAATGCAATTTTATGGATTTTAATTTTATTTTAATGTCTGAAATAAAAATACTTTGTTGATTTTTAAATTGATTACAATCAAAACTTTCCTGTAAATATATACCCTGCTTAGTACTTATACCTCCTAACCAAAGTAATTAATTATGTTTTGTTACGCAAATTGTGGGTGCTAAAAGAACATTGAACATTCTGTAAATTTATTCGAATAAGGTAAACGTGCTACCATTATTAGATTGATTTATTATTTGGTTTAAATTTTGTGACACATAAATCGGATATTTTATGCACTGTTGTTGTAAAAAACTTTCAGGTAATCTGGTGTCCATGTATCTGTATGTATGTCTGTAAAATTGTTTACTAATTTATATGTTAATTATTTAATCACTGTGCGTAACCAAAGAATTAGTTTAGTTTTTGATAAACAAAATTATTTTTAAACAAGGTGAATTGTTTATTATTCTTGAAGGTAATTTAAATAAGGGTGAATATTTCAGTAAATGTTATTAATTGCTTAAGAATGGGTAGATAGTGTGAGCTTGTAGAAGATTGGCAAATGTCATAAGATAGAAGTTTAAATTTTGTTGGTTTCATTTGAATTTTTGTTGCCAGAAATGTAAATCTGCATAAATTAGATAAAAAAAATACGATTAACTGCTGAGCTAATTACGAGTATCAAGTGGAACTATTTTTGCAGAAACCATCATTTTTTTTCAATAAAATAAAATAATTTTTTTAATAAACATGAAACAAAAAAAAAAGTTGAATTAAATTAAAATAAACGAAATGAAATTTTTTCATTTTTCAAATAAATCCTGCCGCACATACAGAAACGTTCTTAAACTGCAGCTTTATTCAATTAAGCCATCCATATAGTTTCAGTGAAATGTTTACAATAGTAAGCTGTCGAAGTCGCAATATCAAGCTACTCCGCCAGTATCATTGAATTCAATCGAAAAAAGTCGCCAGTGACTTTACTACAAAGCAATTTAAATGTTCGATTGAAATGACGTAATTTTATTAGAAAGTCAGTGGTGACATTTTTCTAGGTACACTTCAAAACGAACAAAAGTTTAAACTTGGAGGAATGATGCAATGTCCCATTTGCTAAAAGTCTACAATATTGCCCAATGTATTCCTTACCTTGAAGCAAATAGCCAGCATTGGCAGACCCTCATAGATAATATTGAGGAATAGAGAGAAGGCAATCTCAAACCCAAGTTCGCCAACTTAACCTGTAAGTGTAAATGATACTTGTGGTTCCTGTAAAATCACAAAGCCACCACAGACTGGCTAATGAATTTAGCAAATAAATAAAGCCAAGGGAAGCCACCTGTGGGCAATGAAGTAGGAAACCTTCCCTTTCGGGAAAACAGCAACTCAGCAGAGAGTTGCTCCACGGGATTGAGCGAAATACTGGAATCAAACTCAAAACTGATGGGTGTTGAAAAAATAGAAGAGGGGTCCTTCTTCTGCCAATCTATTTCAGGCGAGCCCCCAAAATGTATCTCTTAGATTTCAATTATTTTATTTTATTCGTGTTCCTCGTTAACAAAATAAGAGTAGGTATAAGTGAATTAATTTTTATTTATCTTCGGTTACCCCGTTATTCTTATAATTTTAATACTTCAAAATCTGATTTTCGACTCCAACTTAAAGTATTGTATTTTCGGTTCTAAGAAAAATATATTCAGAAGCCAAGCCATTTTGAAAAAATTTTAGTTCAGCCTAAATTAATACATAATTTAGTTTAATAAAACCCACGACTGCCCAGATTCTTAATACATATATTCACAACAACGTTTCAAAAAATAGAACACCAGCCTTGGGATAGGATAAATATTAAACAAACCATTGAAAGGAGTGTAAACCCCGAATGTTACAGATTACAGTTTAACCACCAGAGAACTGTAAAACTGATATTAATAGATTTCGCATAATAAAAGTTGCTAAAATTGGATAGACACCAGAATTTAAAACAAATATTATAACTATTATTATTTTGTTGGTTGTACATTACTTAGGTAGTGATTCAAATAAGTGCAAATCCCGAAATGTTGGGTTCACAGTTTCACCACCAGAATGCTGAATCAGTAGTTTATTCTAATTATTTATTATTGTAAATCAAATCTCACGCTTCCACTACCACATAGTTAGACAATTTATTAATTTCAATTTTGCAATCCAACCTGGAAAACTTGGTAGGTATGTTATCTAAATTAAAATCCAAGAAATGAACTTTAAAAATTGTCAAAAAATTGCCTGTATTATAATAGAATAAGTTATATGTTTAGTGTGATAAGACAAGATGGACAATCTTGAGCTCACGGAGTTGGTTATGAAATCTTCAATCTCCTCTGCTGTTTAGATATTTGGAGAGCGTGCGAAAAATCAACTTTTGTCACACTTATGCCGCATCTGCGGCACAATGGAGGTAGTTTGCTATGCCTCATTAGGTGGTTCCTAGAGCCCTGAGGAAATGGCTATCGCCATAATTAAAACAACAAATCTCTAACCAATAATTTCAGAACTCGCAGATAGTGATATGCCCAAAACTCTTGTAGATCTACATTTGCGAAGGAAGGCAGCTTTGCTGACCTCAACCTCTTCGGCGTTGAATGTGGCACAAATGTGCCCACAATATAGTAGGGAAAAACTAACCAACACACGAGGGGAGTTTAAATTGTTTATCTAATATGTAGAAATTTAGAAAGAGTTATTAAAGGAAACTCTCATATAATGCAATAATCTATAATGATATAGTGCAACAAAAGAACAAATGCTTACTAGAAGAAATGCAAAAGGAATAGCTAACAACATCCTAAAATAATTTACCAATGAATTAAGGAGGCCAAAAGCAGTTCCTGAAAGAAACTTTATGAAAATCTTAATGAAATCGGAAAACGAGTAATAGTTAGCGCCTTTTTATAAAGCCAAACTGAACAAATAATATGAAAAAAGGCGAAACATAACAATTTCTGGCAGCGAAATACCTACTATTCCACCACTGTAATCTCCAAGAATCTAGCCCTATATCTCCAGGCATCTTTCAGGCTGATTCATCAACGAGTCATATTTGGTTGGCTATGTAATCCCGAAAAAAAACCAGCAAAAAAAAAAGAAATGTCGAAAAAGCAATTTTTTTCTATTATGTGTAACAAATGTTTGATTGAAAGTTTATTTCAATTCGTTTTTTAACTAAGAGAATGGAGGCCACCGCCCCACGAAACCCCATAGCAATATCAAAGAACACACATTGGCCTACCAAAATTTTATAGTGAGATGTTTGCTGATCGGTGAAAATCTCGAGTTATCAATTTTCTAAGATTAACTAGGTAAACCCCAAACGCTGTTTGAACGGATTGGTGGGATTCTAGTATACACACATACCTACCGAAATATCATAGTGAGATTTCTGCCGATCGATGAAAATTTCGAGATATCGATTTTCTTCACATTAAATAATTTTAATTCAGTCGCAGATAATTATAGAAAAATATTTTATATTGATTCGCTCGAATGTATACTTCTTAACACTTACTTATGTTTTGTTGTTGTTGTTAATTCTGTTTTATTCTAGGATAAAGTTGCATTAACCCTGAAGGTTTCGACAATATTCCCTCAATTTTTCTCAAAGATTATTGTCATACTCTTTATCTACACCCCTATCTGTTTTAATATTATTTCTTCAAAATAGCTTATCGTATCTTCAGGCAAATTCCAACTTTCTCAAAGGAGCTTCTACCGCTCAGGCTACTCAGATTGAAATTATTATAGATAGTAAAACCATAGAGATACTAGATTTCTCATTTCATAGTAACTAAAGGAAAAAAACAAAAACTTCTGATAATTCCAATGTATCGTTGTGTTGTGTATTTTATAAGGCAATGATTTTAGAATGCGTTGCAAATATAATACGTATATGCAATACATCGATAACATTTGAATGGAAAATTTTTATTTTTTCTTGTGTTTTTAGTCAAATGAGATATCTATTATGAATGTCTATGGTAAAACTATATTTGATTTTCGATTTTTTAATCTTGTGTTGTGTATTTTATAAGGCAATGATTTTAGAATGCGTTGCAAATATAATACGTATATGCAATACATCGATAACATTTGAATGGAAAATTTTTATTTTTTTTTGTGTTTTTAGTCAAATGAGATATCTATTATGAATGTCTATGGTAAAACTATATTTGATTTTCGATTTTTTAATCTGGGCCACGTTGTTGTTAATATCTGCAGCATGAGGCGAAGTGGTACGAAAACGCCACTCCCACTCTTTAAAGTTGAGCTTCAAATGATTGAATCAAATAGAGATATAAATTCGATAAGTAAACTGATGCATTCAGTTGTTCAAGTTGAAAAGCCACATGTCAAGCGTGAAGTAGTTCAATGTTCTACTTGTCAAAGATACGGACATACCAAATCTTATTGCAATCACAAACCAGATGTGTAAAATGTACAGGTGAACATCTCACAAATCAATGTGAAAAGAAAACGTGGGGTACAGAGGTGAAATGCGTGCTCTGTAATGGTAGCCATCCAGCCAACTATAGAGGTTGCAGTTTGTATAAAGAACACCAGCAAAAGTTTTCTAAAAATACCCAGATATACCATCTACAACACAAATCATCCTGATGAAACAGCTTATGGTGGCACTGTAGTTATAATCAAAAACATAATTAAACACCATGAAGCAGAACAGTATAAGAAATAGCATTTACAAGCAACTACTATAGTAATAGAAGATTGGCAAGGTCCTATAGCCATTTCGACCATGTACTGCCTACCAAAACATGCAATAAAAATGGAAAAATTTGATCATTTTTATAATGCTTTGGGTCATCGCTTCATAGCAGTGGATGATTATAATGCAAAACATCAACAATGGGGATCAAGGTTGCTGACAACGAGAGGGCGAAAATTATTAAAATCACTTCAAACAGTAATCTTCATCATATATCAACCAGTGAACCTATCTATTGCCGCCAAGTGATAGGAGAAAGATCCCAGATGTCATAGATTTCTACGACACCAAAGGAATAGCATGTAATTATATTAAAGCGATGGGACGCTTGGACCTGCCATCGAACCACTCGCCTGTCTTAATCACTTTGGGAACAAAGGTAGTGAATACAGCAAAAGCCCGATTATCCGGCATTCAATTAACCGGAAGCCTGATTATCCGGCATCCAATTAACCGGGATACTCATTTAACTGGAATTTTAATTTTTAGGAATTTTTTTTGCTTTTTTATCTTTCACAAGGAAAATTTTTTTTTTATTATTCGGGGATTCACAGAAAATATACTTTTCTGTACTTTTTTCTGTTTTATGCATTATTCTATTTGGATTGAATGTGTAAAGTTGTATGTATTACATAGTTAGGTTAATGAAATATTGAATATATGCATTAGTAGTATTTAATTTGACGATATGTAGTTCAATACCTTATACATAATAGTAAATTAACACTAACTTTAATAAAAAAAGAAAAAACTAACTTTAATAAATCCATAAATAAATATTAATATGCCTTCGACCAGCAAAGAACCAACAAAGAGGAAAAGAAATGTGTTCAATCAGCGATAAAATTTAAATTACTAACAGATTGAAGAGAGCTGATTCTCGAGAGGCATCAATGAATTTTTATAATATTGGCAGTTCAACTTTATACGACATAAAAAGTAATACAGAAAAATTGTTAGAGTTTGCTTCTAAAATGGGAAAATGTTAAATTCACTAAAACTAAGAAAACAATGCATAAAGCTAAACCGGAGCCGATCGATTCTGTTTTATATGCGTGGTTTTTGCATAAGAGAAGTGAAGGAATGACAATAACTGGCCCCATCATCATAGAAAAAGCTAAATATTTCTATGACGCTCTAAAAGTAACTGAGCAGTGTGCATTTTCGGACGGTTGGTTAGCACGTTTTAAATCAAGGCACGGTATTCGAAAATTGGATATTTCAGGTGAAAAGAAATCAGCAGATGAAATCGCAGCAAGCGAATACTGCACAAAATTTAAAGAAATTGTAGAGAAATATCATCTTACTCGTGAACAGGTTTATAATGCTGATGAAACCGGGCTGTTGTGGCGATGTTTACCAAATTCTACTTTAGCTGGAGTACGGGAAGCTGCTGCTACTGGCTTCAAACATAACAAGCAGCGATTAGCAATTCTTTGTTGTGCAAATGTAGCTGGAACGCATCGGTTGGAATTATTGGCCATTGGCAAATATGCTCGACCTAGAGCATTGAAAAATAACAGCGGCTTACCGGTAATATAGAAATCCCAGTCGAATGCTTGGATGAACCGAGAAATATTTCAAGATTGGTTTAAATCAAATTTTATACCATCGGTTATATCGCATTTCACAAGCTTAGATGGTGCACACAATCAAAAATGTTTGCTATTAGACAATTGTAGAGCTAACCCTTCAGCAAGTGAGCTAGTATCAGATTGTGGAAATTTCATTGTTATGTGTTTACCGTCTAATGTGACATCTTTAATTCAACCGATGGATCAAGGCATAATTCAGAATTTCAAATGTCACTTTAAAAAACAGTTTTTAAGAAAATTGATTGCTGCTGATTCAGTGAAATCGTTTCAACAATCTTATAATATCAAAGATGCAATATTTAATGCAGCGTTTGCCTGGACTGAAGTAAAATGTTCAACTGTAGCAAATGGCTAGAACAAATTGTGGTTTAATGATAATCAGACACCCAAATAACAGCAACGCGCCTTACGATGAAATTTGCGAAATCTTGAATTCTAATGCAAAACAACTTGTGGACATTCAAAAAAACAAACAGTTTTTCGAACTCAACAAACGACTAGCAAGGCGTAAACATAAATGGACAAAAAGAAAGCAATTGGGAATGATTCTGACAAAAATGTATTGGCTGATAGGCAGAAAATCAAGTTTGTCGATTGAAAACAAACTACCACTCTATAAAATGGTAATAAAACCTATATCTAGACATACGGTATACTGCTGTGGAGAACGGCCAGCAACTCGAACTTGGACATTCTTTAGCGGTTCCAGTCTAAACTTCTAAGAATCATAGTAGATGCACATGTTTGTATCAAACGATATAATTCACAGAGGTCTACAGGTCCCAACAATACGGAAATAGGGATTCCCAGGTGTCACTCAAGATTGAAAATTCATCCAAACGATCTGGCCAGCAAGCTACTCACTACCACAACGAGGGAAAGATTAAAATTCCACAAAATTTTTAATTTACCAAATAGGTTTTAGATATTCCTTTAGACATTAATTTTTAAAATTTCTAATGAATCGAATCAATAATAGTTCAATTTACATGTTATATCAATTTATACTAATCATAATGTAAGTGAGATTTTATCAATGGATACTAATACTCCAATACTCCGATCATGAGAAGGTAAAAGAAAGACAAAAAATTTACTGAATGTCTCATAATGAGATACTGATAGATGGTAAAATAAAGGAAAAGAAAAAAAAGTAAAACTATTATTAATAAATATTTTTAAAATCAGTACGTACCTGAGCTAAAAATGTATAATAAAAATAAGAAAATTTGACAATAAATGATTTACAGCGATTCTTAAAAGGGTAACCTGGTGTAGCGGCTTCAAAAAATCGATTTTTCCTTTTTTGCTTAAATCGATAGTATATTATCCCTAGAATATGCCCCCAAAGCGAAAATGACGAAATAACGGCTCTTAAAAGTACAGGTAAATTTACAATGATAAACTTTCCTCTATCTTTCTCCTTGTTCGGAAACTTTAAACGCGTTTTTCTCAAAACCATGTTTTTGAAACTGGCGTGCAGGATAACTCAAAAAATTCTCGATGGATCAAAATAATTCTTTTTTTAAATTAAAGGTGATTTAATTGCCTTGAACTTATACCACATATTTTGTACTAAAAACATTATTAAGGAAAAGTTATAAACAAGAGAACGTGCAAAATTTCTGCAAAAAAAAGGATTTTTTTTTTTCAAATCATGATTTTAATAATTTTTTGTAATGAAATAATTAATTTGTTAGGTATGTATATCGTATATCTACAAACTACACTCATAAACTTTACAAAAATATATTATATTTTTTTTTAGTCGGATAATTCTACTAGATGCTAGAGTGCACGCCGTGAAGAAAGAATTTTTAGAGGCACCTTCATATTTTTTTTAATAACTTGCTTGAACTTCAATATAATAATTTTAAAAAATTAATTTGAACTCTTCAAGCTGTACACAATAAACAATAATAATTGCAAAAGTAAATATTGAATAGTTTTTTTATTTTTATTTTATATGATAAAAAGTGCTTGATTTTGGCGTTCTACACCAGGTTACCCCCTTAATATAAAATCCGTAGAAAGCGTATTCGCCAATTCTAAAATTAATAAAATTCCAAATATTTTGCCAAAATCCAATATTTTGCTCTCTACCACTATGTATCAGATCTTTCTTATGTTTTAAAAATAATCTCTTAAAATTAAGGTAATTTCTAAAGAATCCCGAATTCTTTTGGATATGTAAGAAACATATTTAGCATAAAATACCAATAATTTGGTTTAGCTTACGGGTATATTTCACCTATTGCATTACACGAATTCTGCCAATTAAAATTACCCACATGTTAGAATAATTGTGCAAATGGTACATTTTCAAGTTCGAAAAAGAGATCAAAATGATGTAATAAAAATTTTAAAAAACTAAATAAATTCAAATATTCACATCCTTGTACCACCCGAATTATTGTCTGATTGTTAAAAGTCATGAAAGTGACCACATGAGCTATTTTTCCTATATAGAATTTTTTTAATTTTGTATTTATGAATCTAATGATATATGTATGTTTATTTAAATGGTAGGCGTGTTTTAACAGTTTCATATTTCAAGTATACAATTTCTGTTGTTAAAATCGGGTACCCTCATTTCTCACTTCATCAAAACTGTAAATGTATACATAAATAGAACGAAAATGTTACGAATTATTGCACAAATTTAATGGGGTTGGCCTACACTCGAATGTTTCGAAAAAAAAACTCTACACTAGTCTTTTGTATTTGTTACAAAACAAAAATTATAAAATACAAAAAAAAGGCTCTCAATGATTTAAAAACATGGAACAATCTCTATAGGGGTTTGAAAAACAACAAAACGTTTGCATCTGCTAAGTATGATTTTTTTCAGTCTCAGTTATTCCAACAACCAACACATTGATTAGAATGTAAATTCAGTATGTACTAATGTTGAATTTATCAGCTAGCTATAATCTTAATTTTATGTCTGTTTTGTTTGGTGTGGACATATTTATGAATTGGACTATAAAATACAACAAATTTTAAAGAGCTGAGAAACACTGTGCAGCCGAAACATTCCATTAATTTAATGAATTAATTCCTCCAGTTTTTTTTTTGTGTATAGTTTTATCACAACTAAATCACGTACGTAATATTTATATGTGTTTGATTCTCTCGTTCACTTCTGTTGAATGAAACAAAAAGACATGTAACAACATAAAACATAACATAGGCATAGAGAAAGAGTAATGTAAAAAACCATCAAACATAAATACATAAACCCAGAGTTAACAAAACAAATAAAAAAAAATGAAGCAATCTAGTCAATTGGAAAATGGCTTTAAGCATATTTACGTCATATCGCCGGAAGTATTTCAATGGTTAGAGTTGTTCATCGTTAATTTATTTTGTGTGTACAATACGCTATTATTTTGATATTTGTTGTTTTAAGTTGTTCGTGTACATATGAAATTTTAATTGAATATGCCTTTTATCCGAGTAATTAGTGAAAATAAATTGTAAGGTTGTAAATTGTTTGCGAAAACAATCCTATGCCTAATTTAAGTACAAATGTAGAAATGCAAAGCAATAAGGCGGCGTGAAATAACGGATGAAGATATTTTTTAATTACATACATATGTATGTACATTAAAATTCGAAATTTCTTTCCTTTGCAAAGCTTCAAGCAATTGATTATGAGTTTCAATTTCGATTTTATTCATAATTACTTGATTACCTGTGTAGTAAGCTATAAAATAATAATATTTTTATAGAATAGAAATCAGTTTCTGAAGATTTGTTGGTTTAATAACGAGAAAGAATTGCACAGGCAACGCCAAATCAAATAGGCGACGATCGTAATGATAATACAATATTAAGCACGAAGTTTGCTTGTAAAAACGTAAGACTGGGTTCGAAAGAGTAAATGAATTTGTTTTCACAAATTTCCATTTTGAATTAAAGTAATATTCCGATCATATAGGTAACAAGAAAAATAAATCACTGAGCTTGGTCTAGTCCATCAAGTATCAAGATTATAGAGATTACTGGTCTAGATTTATCTAATTTAGTTTAATTGTAATTTAGATTAACTTTTTTACATTAAAAGTACGCTTGATAGGAATATGCGATTAAAAATTAGCTTCTTTACCAAAAAGTGCTCAAAATCATTTTCTTTATTAGGGCAATTTGCACAAAATAATTCGATACATCCAACCAGTGGCGTAACTAGGTACTCGCAGCACCCGCAGCCGCGGGGGGGGGGGGGGGGGCTCACGGCTAAAGGGGCCCACGAGAGTTATCAAACGTTCGAATATTAGTTCAAAGACAAGATCAGATAGATGGTAGCTCAGATTAAGCTTAAAGTATAGAACACCCTTTGAAATTTGCAAAACGGGAAATTTCTAGGAAATTTTTATGAGAAGACCGTGGTCTGGTTTTTAGAGGAAGAAAACATCGTTCCTGTTGCTATTAAATATTTTCTTAAGAAAAGTCCAACAATTTCTTCTGTTGCTGAGTTGAATATATGAGTAATCTGACACGTAATCTGACTCATAGAAATTAAAATGGCTTTGGGTTCTGACGGATATTTAGATTTAGAATAAAATTTGCTAAACTCGTTTAAAATCAAAGCTTTTGACATCAAACGATAAGAATTTTAATGTTTGATGGGTTGATTTATTTGTAAAATACATTTTGCACTCCAAATGTACGTCTTTTGCACTTCAAATTCAACCTTCTACAAATCAAGTTTCTATTAGAAAAGGTTGAATTGATTTGCAAAAGATTGAATGTGATTGATACAGTTTCTGGCTTGCCGAATCTTTTTTATCACCGGTAAACGGTAAATAAAAACTTAATTTACCGATTAACCCGGCAAAATCGGTTTAATTTGAAAAACTATTTTAAATCAGGAAATTGAAAATTTTTCTGTTTCTATACCCTTGTCTCGGAGTTCATCTTTTGATCATTTTTTTAAATTTCTAGAGATTATTTGAGCATAGCATGGAAATGGGATGCGTGATTGTTGCGAGACTTAGCCTTAACTTGCTTCCCAAGTATAACAAAATTGAACTCATTCATAAGTTCCAAGTTTTTCTCCATTTATCAAAATTATCGTTGGAACTTACGTAACCCACACCTATCAAGTTCCATAGGTTTAGAATTTTTGTTTCACTTTTCATAGGAAATCTTCTAATAAAATGGAATTCAAACTTGGAACGCAGTTAGTTGATACTTAGATTAGTATAGAATTTTGCTTAGTAGTATTAGTAATATTAAATTACTTGACAAATAATTCGATATTTATACGAATTTTCGGAATTTTTCGAAATTTGCGTGGGATTTCTAGATTTTTACAGGCTTTCCGAAACTCTTTAAAAATATTTAGATTTTTCAGTATTATTGAAATTTTTCTAGATCAATAGAGGTAATATAGAGATTATCCGAATTGTTCTGGGGTGATCGGGATTGTTCCGCGGTTTGTTGTAGATTTTTAAAGTTTTTCGACATTTTTAGAATTATTCGAGATTTTCAAAGATTTTCCAATTTATTCGAATCTTGTATGGCAATGTTCTGAGCTTAGTTTTGAGTTGTGGGAACCTACAGAGTCACACATACATATATGTAAATCTAGATCATGATATTTAGTTGATTTCTCGAGATTTCGATATTTCTTTAATTTCCTAGGTTATTCGAAATTATTCAAGAATGTCCAGGTTATTTACATTTTACAAGGCGGTGATTAGCGCATATAGGATTTCCTTTGGTTTTACATACTTACGGATAATTCGATATTTGAGAACCTTCTAGAATATTCAAGATACTTTCAAAATTCAACATTTTTGATATTTTTCAAATTATACTCGAAATTTGTGATGCTTTATCGATTTAGAAATCTTAATAGCATTGAGTTGATTGCAAGAAATTTCAATTTGGTGGAGACCTGATGAATCATGTGAACTGATAAATCATGTGCTGCATCGGACCCTCGAAATTAGACACTTTTAATTAATACGAGGCTGGACAATAGGAAAAAATAAGTTTTTAACTAAAATTTTACTTGTTCATACAAGAACATTTTTAGGGGTCCAAGAAAAATTTCGCGGGGGGAGCCCGAAATTTGTAGTTACGCCACTGCATCCAACGCATATGTTGGTAACTCAAAAACTGCAACTTTTCACGGGAGCAGTTTTAATGTATATTGGTGCATAACACCCTTAATTCAATGAGTAAAACAAAGAGAAAACTTAATAATAGAAGCTTCCAATATCGCGAATCTATTTCTTTTAATACAATTATTTTATTAAATTTTGTGAATTAATTATGGTTAATTTTATACTTTTAATCTGGAATTCCTGCTATAATAGATAGCCTTAATTAAAGTTACACACTTTTTATACATCTGTTTAATATATGTATTTGTATTGGTAATTTGAGTTACCAACTTATAGCACGGTAATAAAATAAATTGTGTAGGTGTGGTACTTCATTTGCCAATATATTTCATGAACAAATCAAAATTAAAAGGTTTGTAACTGAAATTTAAATTTTATTGCATGGTAAAATTCATACTTTTATGTATGGCTATAGTATTTTTCGACATTTTTGAATCCAAAATTTTTAATTTTAAAAATTCATTACTTTAAAAAATAGATAAATAAAAAACATACGCTTCAGAATAAAACTGTTTATGTATGAATTTAAAAAAATTTAGAAACAAATGTTTATGATAGGTATAAAATTATTCGTCTTCGTCGCTTGCATTGCTAGCTGTTATGCTAGTTAAATTTTTATAAAATGAATGATATTGGCGATTTTCATCAAAATAATGTAGTTAGCGTTGGTTTCTATGTAAGTAAAGACGACGAGTATTGTCAAATTCAACTGCTTGACAGTTCTGATCACCCTTGTTCTATGGTTAAATTTTGTTCATATTGTTTCCACCAGATGTCAGCTACTTTGGTGGAAATCGCGAATAGTTCCGGAATTAAATTTTCATCGCACAAACTAATTACATAAATCATTTAACTTCTTTCTATTAATCGGTAGCGGTCTGTCTTGTAACTAGTTTAAATTCCCTTCGTAAGGATTTTGTATGATTTTTTTCCTTTCTCTACCAGCTGAATTAATCGATGAATAGAGAGTTAATTTTTGAGAGTCTTTTTCTCGAAAATCGTATTTGTACAACAATTTGAAAGGATCACTAGCTTTTACGAACATTTAAATGTAAATTCTTGAAAATTTAAAAAATCATCACTCATCATTTCTATGGTTTTGTAGGCTTACCAGAAACTTTCGCGTTTTGAACGATTACGTACTATTCTATAGGAACATGAACGGTTTTGCTTTTTTTTGCCCTTTCTATATTGGCATGAATACTGTCCCCTTCATTCTGAGGGTGACCTTTCTCAAGAAAGCGATGCTGGACATTAATACTATACACTTATATGATATCCACGATAAAAAACATAACACAAAAAAATCCCTTTGAACGCTCTAAATTTATGAAATGGTACAAGCAACTAGCCACTTGGTTTGCACCAAACCAAGAAATTGAATGCGGAAAACATCAGCATTAGGACATGTGAGAATTTTCTCGAAATCAAAACATGCGGCTAATAGTTTTCCATTACTCTCAATCGCATGCTGCTTCTCCTCACCTTTAAGTCTTCTGCTTTCTATTTTAAGTGCCAAATGTTTCTCATATTGTGCCTTAGTTGCTCCTTCTCATGTACGTTTAAGATGTTAAAAACTATGCAATCATTGCACTGATCTGACTTCGGAACGAAAAATGGAATATTGAATTCCGAATTGAATATGTCACGATATTGAAGAATGTTAGCTCGTAGTGACGCAGGTTTATCAGCATACAATTCATTGTATAGTCTCAACATTTTAGCGCAGTTTAGCCTTTCTTCATGTATGTAGAGTTTGCTGGTCTTTTTACGTGTGAAGTGCGATTCGACTTGCGGAAAATACTTAACATGAGCTATAACATCGTTTCTTATTTCCTCGCTTACTAAGGATACTCTTCTAACAAATTTTCCTCTTTTGTCTGGCGATAAGTCCTAGTTTACCTGTTAAATGAGCTGTGTCCACTGTCCACCCACTTCCAAGTAATCCCCAAAGTATCTAATAACATTTTTGCACACACTTCATGGTCTTTTCCGACTCCATCTAAATTAGTTAATAGTAAATAATATTTTCATGAACAAGTTCGCCGTTGTTTAATTTGGTCAGTTTTTATTGTTTTTTGTCAACGATTCTTGAGTTTTTTAAAATAATATTTCACTGCTCTTGTTTGTTGCCAATTTTACAAAATCGTTTGAAAATTAACTCCCGATTATTAAATGTCCGGATCCCATTTTTTTTTCACCTACTACTTTGCCTTTAGAATTTTCGTAACACTTTCCCGTATTATACAAAGTAATTTATTTTTATTGAGGATCCATTCTTTCGGAACTGCTAATCGTTTCCTTCCTGCATTTCTTTTGAACGATGATTTTCGCAATGGCGTTATAGGGCTGAATTCTGGGCTAGTTTTCGAATCGTTGTCGTTTTCAGTCAATTCTTCTTGAATCCGCTGCTGTAACGTATTTCCATAAAAAGCTAAGTTAATCGTTTTTGGATTCTTTATTCTAGCGCTGTCGTCTGAATCAAATTTAGCTCCATTGGGATCATAATCGATGTCTTCTTCACTGTCAGTGTGAAAGGGATCTTCTTCTTCTGAGTCTAGAATTAATTTAAATGAAATTAATTTAAATTAACAAACAACATTTTTTGAATCACCTTGTGTTTGCTCATCTGTATTTAATAAATATTGTCCAGGATTTGTTTGGAATCTGTTTGAGGATTTATTCTCCTTTCTATCAGCTCCATGTTCAATATCCACTCCACTTGGCCCCCATATTTCTTGATCAGTTGCTTTGTGAAACATAAGGCAGGTTGTAAATAGGCTTTCCTTTTTTATAATAATAAACACTTACTTAGTTAGATTAAATTCACAAAACCTTACATTTTCGATTAACCTGATGATGATGAGCTATCATTTTCTGTGTTTTTTGGATTCTTTTTTTCTACAGGATACTTTAAACATCGTACTCCACTTGGGCCAGAATCATAACTTTCAGTAATTTTTTTAATCCCTATTTCTAGGTCTGTTGTATTGGATTTTTCTTTTTCTAAAATAATAAACCATAGATCTATTAGTTTTATTAAAATTAGCAAGCTTTAAAATGTAATAAATTGTTAACATACCAGCAAGGCTTCAGGCTAATAGTAAAATTTTTTTAGCTCGAGACATTTTTAATTAACTTTCACTCTAATAATACGTCTAGCGCACGAGACTACACAATATAAACTGAAAATCAGTCTACTAAAAGCAATGGTAATATTTGCACGGTTATTCATTCAGTCCATGTAATAAATTTATACAGTTCCACAAACTCAACGGCAACATAATAAAACAACTGAAATGTTGGTAAGTATATGTTACAACAACAAATAATTTTTCATAATGAGATGATAAGTTTGGATCTTAATTTACAACCGGTATTTTACTGAAATTATCCGTGTAACTTTATACTCTTATGGTATTAATATGTCCGATGAACAGGATGACTATGTTGAGGTTTAAAATTGATCCTCAAATATAAGAATTAACAATAAAAAATGAAAGAGCATAGATTTACTATTTCACTGGTTCAACCGATTCGATTGGCGATCTGCTTGGCGATGTTGGAAATAAACGTATTGTCGTTGTCCACGATTCTAATTCCTCGGCGGTGAAGACGGCGTTTTTCTTTGAAATTAGTCATTTTTAGTATTAACGTCCTACTTTACGCAGTGCTAAACAGAGAACGTACGGCTAAAGGTTTGTTTTAGCCTAAACCATGTCTTTTTTTTTACATAAAAAATCCTTAATTCATCATACATATTTTACATTGGCAGTAAAACTGATGATCCGACAAAGGAAAACATTTTCAGTATTAATGTCCTTCTGTAACTATAAATACTATTTTTTTTAAATGGGCGGCACTGAAGTGGAGAAAAAAGAAGAACCCGTTTTCTTTTTCGTTTTCTTCACCTTTTTTATTTAAAACTCGATAACGAACGAGCGACCATTAATGGGACAAAACCCAGTACATTCAAAGGTCTTTATTTGTGAAAATCGTCCCCCAAAGTAAAGAAAAATGAAAAACAAAAAGAGTTTCCTCATTTTAGGGTCGCCGGGCGTCTCAATCGATCAAAACTATCCTACTTCATGTACGATCAAACTCCTATTCATACCGATTTGATTTGAATGTAGCGATTTGATTTGAACTATAGTATGTTACATTATAAAAATTTACGATTTTTTCAATTCTTACGTGTCTTCATTTGGAAAGTTTCCACCCGAATTATCTCGAAAACTAAACTTTTCAGGAAAATATGTTCCATATAAAAGTTTACGATTTTGAGGAAAAGGAGAATGATATTATTTATTTTATATTTTGGGGTTAAGATAACCCCAAAATATAAAATAAATAACATTATCCTCCTCCGCCTCAAAAGTAAACATCTTTTGTATGGAACACATTCCAGAAACGCTTGGTTTTCGAGATAATTCGGATGAAAACTTATCAAATGAACACACGACACAAGTATGTATGTATTAAAAATCTCCCATTATGTTAAACTGCTTCATAGCCAATTTGGTTACCATGCTTGATGCCAACTTTCACTATTTACATCGAGTTCGAACTGCAAATCAAATTTTAAAAAAAATAATAATTATTAAATTGTTTAATGTTAATGATTATTGTATTACCTAGTTAATAAGTAGAAAATCATTTGTGAAGTGGGGATGTGTCATTGACTATATCAGAACTATGTACAACATTTAAGAAATTGCTGAATAACTTAACGTTTCCGAACTGTTGGAAAACAGCCTAAAATGATCTCTTTTGTAAGTAAAATAAAAACCTAGCAGAGCAAAATGAAAAAAAACTGCGAAATCATAATTTGGAATAAATTACAAGGCCACGTCACAAAACACAACCTTACACCAGGCAACCACCTCGGATTCAGGCACGAACACTCAGCCATATATGCAATCGCAAAGCTGACTTCAGACATATGCCACAAGCTAAATACCAAAACATGCGTCGAAGCAGTTCTAATCGATATGGAAAACGCATTTGAAACGGTATGGTTAGGTGGATTGCTATTTAAATTAAATAAAATGAAATTTCAGCCAAGGTTAGGTTAGGTTGTAACCATAGAAGGTGCCGAAATATTAAGTCGCACCTTTAAAATACAACGATTTACAGCTATGAAAAATTACGGCTCCATTGCTATTCAACCTTTATATCAAAGATCTAATTTCAAATGAAAAATTGAATTCGGATGCCATCTACTCTTTAGCATAAGCAGATGATATAGTAGTTCATAACAGCAATCAACTTTATCGTCGAATATTTACATACTTGGCGTGTTAAAGTCAATGAAACGAAATACGAAACAATACAATTCTGTAAACTAGTACAACTTGGAACCTGGGACACACTAAAAACCCGAAAGCAATTTTAAATACGCAACAACACTGTAGTAGAACGAACCAATAGTGCAATGTCTAGGAATACATATAGATCAATTATGTTATTTAAATGAGCATATTAGCATTCAATTTGCCAAAGCCAGAAAAGCTTTTTTAATTAACAAAAAAAAAAATTTATTCAAATCATATATTGACAGTAACGCCAAAAGAATATGTTACCGGACACGTTTAAAATCGATTATAATGGAAGGGGAATATTTCGTCAGAGACGTTTCCAATAAAATACAAAACAATCAATTCAAAACTATCAGAATTGATATTGGTTGCTGTTTGAATGTGTTTCCGTATTACCTGGTTAATAGTGAATCCGGAAACATTCAAAGAGCAATCAGGAATGCTTCATACTCCTTAGTATTATTATACGAATCCTGTAATCCTACGAAATACTATCCAACCAAATAATACCCCAGGGCCTGAATCATTTATATTTTTAGATCAAAATGGATACATCCAAAATTGTGATCAATTGCCGATAATATTACATGTCAACAGGAGGGGTACGAAAAAGTTTGGATCCAGCTAAGTATTCAGGATTATTTCAGATTTAATACTGCACTCAGAAAGATGAAACTACATAAATTCCACAAATAAATTGAAAAGTACTGGTGGTCTGCATAGCATAATCCTAAAATATATCTGTGGCCACAAGTCATAGTATCTTAAGCCAAATTTGATAATTTTTCTAGAGAGTTAGAAAAACTTGAATATTAAATTCATTTTTCACTTATGCCAACTAAAGCTACTACGGCTTACGACCGTAGCCTTTGGCCACAAGGTATCACCACTTCACGTCAAATTTAGTGAAGTTTTTTTAAGATGCAAAAGAAAATTGTTATTCAAATTTAGATTCACCTGAGAATCAAAATTTATAAGCTATAATAAAGAATTATATTGATAAAAAAAACCGTACTTGATTAGGACACTGAAAGTATCAGGTTCAATGCTAGCGGATGGATAACTGAGTTTAATTTGATTTTAATTTTATTTTAATTAAATAGGGTGTGGGATTGAAAATTGGAAGGCCCGGAACCCGTTTTATTGAAATTCAATCGCAAAAAGTTGCTAATGATATGTGATGGTAATGATATTGTGATATGATTGTATGGTGGAGATGACGGTAATTAATTTAATGGTGAATTTCTATTAAAACATGCCATTTCAATCGAAAATGTAAATTGCCATATAAAAAAGTCACTGGCTACTTTTTTCGTTTAAATGGAAGAATATGGCTTAACTAGGGGTACAGCCAAATTTTTTTAGGTAAAATACAGATTTGTAAGTTAATGAACTTTTCCACAAATTCGCCTCTTAACATTATGTCTGTTAGGCGCAGCTTGTAAAATCTAGAACTGAATCATTAAAGTGTCGCATGAATGTGTTTGGCACAAACAACTATCATATTTTTGCAGTCATCGCTATCAGCCATTACTTGTAAAACACAATTACGGAAGTTTATGTTCTCGGTTTTCCATTTTTTTTTTTTTTTTTTAACAAAAACTAATTTAAACATTTAAAGAGTCCAGCGGTTGACGGTAAAAATAGGTTATTACCTCAGAAATCTTACGGACAACATCGATTGACGTGACATTTTGACAATAAGTAGGGAATGGATCAAATCTTACGTTATATCAAAAAATCAGTAAAGTACAAAATTAACATTATAAAATAGCAAATCGATTGGTTAATTTTTATTTCTGTAGATGCAATAAGGACTGAGTTGTGGCTCATTGAAGGTGACTGTTTGTTCGCCGAGAACTGAATTCGAACTTTCCAACGTTAAATAACGGAAAAACGACGAATTTTTAAAGGAAATATTTCAGACTGTTTTTAAAGTATTTGAAAGGACCTTCAAAATGAGCTTTAGCAAAAGTTATTAGCATAAAAACTTACGGAGTTATGATAAAAATAAAGTGGTTATCTCATTTTTCGGAGAAAAAATCAGCAATGAAAAAATGACTTAACCGCAAGAATTGAAATTAAACGTAATCCATTTACAATGTGTTCTAGTTAGGTACTAATAATAGGTTCTAGAAGTTTGAACGGTTAAGAATGCCTAGATTTTAAAAAGAGTTTGATTCAATTTTGAAATGATTTTTGAAATTTTTGAAAAGCATTTCCTATTTTTCACAATAATTCAAAAACTAAATAAGATACGTACAAAATGGAGGAATACCTAAGTATTAAGGCTTTTCTCGCAGAAAATTTTGTTATATTTTTATTTCTCTGGTATGAACAATAATTGAGATATCACCGTTTTAAATTCGCATTTGAGTGCTACTTAGGACGAAAGGTGGTCCGAACCCTTTAAACTCAAAAATCTCAAAAAAGAAGAGTTCAAGGAAGTTCTTTACAGGCCTTATAGCCCTTGAAATTCCCTGTAAAATGGTTTTTGAAGCGATTAGATATCTTAAAAATTAAGGAAGTTACCGTTGAAAAATCACTCGCGTTTTTCAGTGAAATTTTCGGATTGCTCTCAAATATTCATTTTTTAGATGAAAAATTAACATTTTCAATCACGAATAACTCGAAAAATATTCATTTATCGAAAAAACTTCATTTAATATTTTTTTCTTAGAATTAGATTTCTGTGGTTATTTTGAGTGTACTAATTTCCACCCCCCATAAGGGGTGGCATGCACCCCAGGGTAAAAGCATACATCGGCACTATATAACTTTTCTTCCTTGATCCATTCCCTACTTAATGTCAAAATTTCATGTCAATCGATGTTGTCCGTAAGAATTCTGAGATAATAACCTATTTTTCCCGTCAAACACTGGATTACTTTAACATGTTTAATAAATTAGTTTTTGTTTAAAACCCTTGTCCGACGGCAGTTAACAGAGCTCACTGTATGCATTCCATTCTATAAGCATGCCGCCCCTTGTGCGTTCCTACATGATATAGACTAACAATATAGATATCTTACAAAAGTTCCATCCTCTATAACTTCTACAAGAAAAGTTATTGCAATTTAAAAAACGCGAAAAGGTACAATTGTACCTATACCGCCTGGCGAGGGTTAAAAAAAATGGAAAACCGAGAACCTATTTTTTTTTCTGCTTATACCGAAAATCACCGTTTCACTTTTTTACGTTTTTTAAACAACAAAATCGAGAAATCTAACTAAATATTCAATTTTGTTGTCACTTATAGTAACGTTTAGTAAATAAATCAAAGTTTAAAGTTAATATTTAACCCTTTGCACTCGTATGTCACACTGGAGGTGACAATGTAAATTTACTCTAAAACTCGTATGTCACGCTGGTGGTGATAAACTAATTTACTCTAAAACTCGCATATCAGTCGGTAGACGGTAGCACTAAATAACTGTAAAACACAATGCGGCATTCGAGATCTTAAGCCCGGTACGCAGTCAGTTGTGAAGTGAAAAAATGTATGGCAATCGTGGTAATTTTAAATCAAGTGCAAAGGGTTAAAAAAGGAGTCTCTACAAAATGATTGTTTATAACTTATTGTAAAAATCAAAACAATCATTTTATAGAGAATTTTATCTCTATTTTTAAATATTAACCAGTTCAGACTTTGACTTACTAACTTATGCGACTAATAATACAACATGACTGCCTGTCTTTTTTATTTAATTTTGGTAAACTATAATCAGACAAAACAAAACTCACTGTAATCCTACCCATTGGGACGCTGGTCCCAACTCATTGGGAAGCACTGCTAAAGACAAACATTTTCAGAAGGGTTTCAATTATATTCACGTTTTGGTCATAATAAAATTTGTTTTAATTTTCTTGAACCTGTTGAACTTGAAACATAGGATGGAATATCTAATTCCACAAATGTCCATTAAATATCAATCAAGATTCGATTTTCTAAAATATTTTCCACACCCGCTCATAATCTTTTTTCACATGTATTAGTACATAATACCAAATGAAAAATTCGTGCCAATAGTGCTTATCATAAAAATTGTTGCATTAGCATTTAACATATAAATTATAATTATGACATGTCACGTAATATGTTGTTTAAAAATTAATATATGCACATTTTTATGCTTTTTGGTGTGAAAACACCTTAAAATAACTGTTGCTTTTTTATATACAAATTTATATGATTTAATTGGTTTATAAAACGGATGTAACACATTATAAATTTAATTAAGTTTAATAGGCACTTAAAAATTATGTACATATACATATATCATAAATATAAGAAACTTATCATAATTTATGGTTATTACTTATTATTATGTTAAGTAGTATTAAATTTTGCTACATTTAAATAAACATAATTAGGTGCGTTATTGATTGAAGTATGTTTTCAAATTTACATAAATGTTCAACCACAAAATTGTTTTCATATTATGTATAATACATCTAGATTTAGATAATATATATGTACCTACATAGTTACTATATATCAGGATCACCGATGCATGAACAATTTTAATTGTAAATCGAATGAACACTTATAAGATAACAAATATTTACCAATGTCTATAAAAAACATAAAATTTCCCAAACATATAAGGTCGTAACGTAACACAAATACAACTATGTATTCTATTCTACGTATACTATACATAGTTATAATATGTGCTACACATAGAATACTTTATGTAAACAATACTGTTTTTTTTTGTAGCTGTTGGGTGTACGTTTTTAATGATCTCCACAATAAAATCTCGAAATGAATAGAAATTGATGTTTTGGCCTCTGTAAATAAGAAAAGTTCGGTTTGAATTTTATTTTTTCTTGCGTACATATTGACAAAATGGATTGGGATGGATTTAATTTTTTGGTACAACATTTATGGTATCTAGAAATATTATTATATGTATACTGTTGCTGTACAATTTGTGGTTCATTGATTTTTTTATTATTGTTTAGACCAATTTTAAACATCCTTTTAAATTTTAGATTTTATACAAACACGTTTTGATATTGTACGTACATAATGTAGACGCTGTTTTATATTGCTTAGCCTTTTTGGTATAAAATCAAAACTATAATAAATGTATTGTGTTCTGTGAAATTAAATTCAAACGTTAACAAATAACAGACTAAAGCTTGTCCTTTTATGTTAATAAACCACCAAGTCTTAATATAATTATTCTTTATCAAAGCATACCCGCCACTCCTAAAGTAAAGTATTGTCTGTCAAACACATTTATTCTTTTCGTCCAATACATTACTTAGATTATGAAAAATATTTGTAGGTTAATATACGGAAAGTTGATTAAAAATATAAGTTTAAGTTGTTGCTTTCTTTTTATGTGGTATCGTTTGGATGGACTTGGAGTTGCTGCCTGTTTTAGTATTATTTTAAAATTGCCAAATAAAAGTTTCAAAAATAGTTAAGTCACACACCGACTAATGACGTACTAGAAGTGTGTTTTTGTCTATCAAAATCTCGAAACAAATATTTTGACAACAAATTGTAAATTGTTGTTTAATTTACATTTTTAGCTTAGGTCACATGCTTTGCGCACGTCGCACAGTGTTATATTTTGCTGAAAAAGTGACCAAAAGTACTGATTTTGTAATTTTTTTTTTATTTTTAGTTATAATCCGGGTGCCCGTCAGCATATGGTAAAATTTATAAATACACCTCCAGAAATTCTTGTGTGGCTTAATTATGCTAAGTCTACCAACTCTTTTATCTTCGAAAATTCTCGTAAGTTGTGCGTTCTCTTTCTAATAGTTCCGAAAGAGGCAGATTTAATGTTGTACTAAAAATGTATGGATATCTTTTTGTTTCAAATTGTAGTTGTAAGATTAATGAATGAAACGTGCGAAAAAAGCTTTGTCCGACAAAAAAAGTGGGGGCGTCGATCGTGTGCCACCGTAAACATATGCAAATAGCGATTATTAAAAATTTACACATACCCAGCTATTTTTTAGTAGAATTGTTAAATAAAAATATTTAAAATCAAGAGGTAAGATTGTCGACAAAATGGATGGGTAAATTTTACAGTCCGACGCTTTAAAGTCGTCTGTTTCATGAGCAATTAATTTATTAATACTTGTCGGACAAAAATCAGGCAGATCCGTGATTTTATTACCTGACTACTTTTGCATTTTTTTTTTTTTTTTTCGCTGGCGCTACATCCCATAGAGGGATTTGGCCGCTTCATATTGAAGTTTCGTAATCATTTTTTTTTTAACGGATAATGAGTGATTAATTCATTGATCCTACATTAACCAGCCGTGATTTTTTCATCACCCGCCGGGAATCGAACCCGGGACCTCCGGGGCTTAAAGCAAGCATGCTAACAACTGTGCCACCGGGGCGGCGCACTTTTGCATTTGCCCGATAAAAATATATAGGGGCGCACGGCCAGTCCGAAATAAAAATATAGGCATCTTCGGTAAAATAATTCATTTATACGTAATAGTATGATAAATAAGATAGTTCATAACACTATTTCCTTATTTGAAAAATTTATTAAATTAATATTTATTAAAAAATAGTTCAAAAAATGTAAACAAAGCTAAACAAAAATTATAAAAATAATTTAATTTTTTAATCATTCTTGATCAGAATTTTCTTTATTGTCGTCACTCGTTGCATCATCATTATCGCAAATCTCGTCATCAACTTCATTATCCCCCTAATTAGCTTCATCATCACTATCATTAAAATCTGCAAAATTAATTATTTTATAAATTCATAATTTTTGAAAACATTTAAATTCAATTTTATTAATGCGAAAATCAATAATACGATATCTAAAACAAAAGAAGATATTTCCTCAATTGAAGGACTTTGAGGCCCATCGAATCAGTAAAGATGATACTGGTTATCTATTAAACTCCATCCGCAATTTTCTGGGTTTAATTCTGATAGATATCTCATGTGGGCGACCAAACACTACATATTGTTCTTTTTCTTTTTATTTGTTGAAGAAGCTCTTTCTTCGTTGGCGGCATACTCACGGTGTGCGGGAAACCGAAAAAAGTTGGTCTAAAATGCCGAAAAAAACTAGCGTCATATATAAATACAGCATGCTCTACAGAATCATAATCCATTAAACAGAAAATCGTACCTGATCATTTAACAAAGAAATCACGAAAGAGCGCGATTTTTTAAATTTTAATTGAAAATATCATTTCGGCGCCCAATTTAAAAAGGAAAAAATTAAAAATGATACAACTTTTATACATGTTTCTTAATCTGTATTCCTTTGTCTACAAATGAACCCTTTATCAATATTTTGCGATAACTAGAAACTAGTTTTTGTTTTACAAACAAAAATACACTAACATACAATGCCGAAAATCAAAATACTCCGCCTACTTTGTTTGAAAAACCTTTGAAAAAACTCAAGGTCACTGTGTACGGAAAGGTGAAAGAACTTTGCCAAATAGGTATACTGAATTCAATAAAAATTTCCCCATTTTACACAGAATCAAAAAATGACCGAAATTAGACAGGTTAAGAGCTGGAAATATACAAAAACAACAACAATTTACTTAACGACAAAATCAACACAAAAACCAATAAAAATTACGACTTAATTTTATCCATAACTTAAAACCAAAGGCGGTGCCAAACAACAGCCACCGCACACAGCAACAGTACATAAACAGCTTCAAAATAAATTATATATTAGTAGTAAAAAAGAAACCGACGAAGAAATTATCCTCGAAATCAATATTTCTAAAAAAATTAAAAAATTGTCACAATAAGGAAGAAATAAAAACTACAATATAAAATTAAAACTGAAAAGCTTTTCATTTAAATATCTAAAGTGACAAAAGAACACAAAAAATAAAATGAAAATCGGCTTGTGAAATCTGGTGGAAATGGATAGACGTTTTAAACTCAATTGCTTTTGTTACGTGTGTGGAAAATTTAAAATTATGACAAATCACCGCAAAATAAGTGATGAAACCGCGGATTTATATCGACTATACTTTTCACAAAACGTTACTTGTGGTGTAAATTGGACACCGTTTACTGTTTATACGGCAAACATTTTCCATCTGCGCATAAATCGCAAAACACTGAAGCCGCAATGTTATTTGGTGTCCCAATGATATGGATAGACCCACAAGCACATGATCCAATTCAATGTTATGGGTGAGTGAATTATATTCTCGGTACAAACAGAAAAAAAATTGGTACTTTGACATACACCACAACGACATATGTATGCTAGACCGCTAAATTCAGATGAAATTCCTGTTCCGGAAAGATCAAACCCGACTGAAGAATATTTATCACTAATATTTGAATCTGATGAGAAACACCTGTATCAATGTATCAACCATCAAATGTCACTGCGCCATGCAATCACATTCAAATCTAGCAAAATCGTTTGGATATTACGATATGATGCCTGAAACTATCGCAGCGGCAATCCATTCCTTTGTCAAAGGATTTAAAACACGTCAACATTTTGGCTCCAATTATTCGGATATATAGAGCAATAAATCGTCATCGTCATTTTACGAATTTTTTCAAATCAATTGAGAATAATTCACTCGCTGTTTGCACTGATATACGTGGTTTGGTTTCCACAATGCACCATGCATATAATTCCGAAGATTGGCGATTGTCTATCGAATCTTCCAAAAACCGTTTGAAGGCAGTTCCCCTCCACGTTATCAACTCAAAAATATTTAGGCAAATTTCTTTCACCTTTCCTTACACAGTGACCGTGAGTTAGTATTTTTTCAAGCAAAGTAGGCGGAGTATTTTGATTTTCGGCATTGTATGTTAGTGTATTTTTGGTTGTAAAACAAAAACTAGTTATCGCAAAATATTGATAAAAGGTTCATTTTGTAGATAAAGGAATACAGATTAAGGAAAATGTATAAAAATTGTATCATCTTTAATTTTTTCCTTTTTAAATTGGGCGCCGAAATGATATTTTCAATTAAAATTAAAAAATCGCGTTTTTCGTAATTTCTTTGTTAAATGATCAGGTACGATTTTCTGTTTAATGGATTATGACACTGTAGAGCATGCTGTATTTATATATGACGCTAGTTTTTTTCGGCATTTTAGACCAACTTTTTTCGGCTTCCCGCACACCGTGTACTAAGCATCAACCCCTATTAATTTATTTTTAAATACTGTCTCATTTTTATTTTTATTGCCGAATGCCTTTTGAAAAAGTTCTACACGTCCTGCATTTACATCTTTCGATTTCAGTGAATACATTTTGCAGACGTATTCTTCAATTATACGAAATAATTTACTTGATGATGTTATATCAGAAGGAGAAATCTTCAAAAGTTCAATAAATGCCTCTTGAAATTTCAATGCTTTTTTTTAAATTTCAAAATGTCTCTTTTTTCCTTTGCGGAAAAATGATGAATTATAGTCATTGCCAGTGACAAAAACGTAGCAAACAGTAAGTGCACGTAACAGCTGCTCCCCAATATTTTTATAAATCTCATTAATATTTAATATTGACTTTTTTGGCTGGTGCTCATGTCTATTACTATTTCGACTGCAGCTTTTAAAAACTTCATATTTGACAACATAATGATATTAATGATTCCTATGTCTGAATTTGTGCAGCGTACCTGTACACGTTAATTTGTGTTCAATTGACATATGTGGTGAATAATTTTCGTGTCAGCTTCCTCTTGCATGCAGGAATAGTTATATCGATGGTTTGTCTTATCTGATTATTGGAAACTTCATGAACATAGCAAAAGTCATAATTAAGTTTGACAATTTTACCTTCGCACAAATGTACAAAGTCTTCATTTTTCCAATATTGAATTAGAAATTCGCCGAATTTCTCCTTAAAAATTCTGCTTTTTAAAAGTTTGTCAAAATCTTGAGCGTTTATTATCTCTTTTCACATCATACTGGGTTTCACTTTCTTCTCCTCTCAATAGATGTGCATGGTCTTTAATTGTTGGAATATTAAATTTATCAAAAATAATGTGAACTTCTTTTTTATCAAACACACGGTGTTTAATATTTAGAAATTTTTGCGAAGGTATCTGGAACATTTACTAAAGTGTGCAGTAAACAAAACCCATTATAAATAGTTAAGTGTGGTACTGGCGGATCAAAATTTTTTCTTTGGTATGATTGTAATTCCTGGACGATGACAGATTTAGAAGTTTTACAAATTACCCCGTTATTATAACACAGAGAAAACGGTACCGGCGTTAAAGGGTAACTCAATGTCAATATTATTCATTAATGAAGCGTACAGCAACAGTCAAAAAATATCTCGTTGAATTTTAACTTCTGTTATTTTATCATTAACTTTCACTTTTTTCTATTTTTAAAACCAAAGTTGCATATCTTATTTTTTGTGATCGCTTTGTCAAATCTATCTGGTTCACGGAAAGTTTCAGAAATGAAACTAATACGCACGCTGTTGATTTCCTACAATTCCAACAAATAACAAAAACGTATAAAAATCAGTGGCGACCGACTGTCCAGAAGAGATGTTATATAGATGTTTTTCTTTTATAAGTTCGGATCAAAAGGATTTGTGCACTGTGTGATATAATGCCAAGTAAAGCTTCTAAATTTTGCTTACTTTTTAGAAAAATTTATTAGAATAGATGTTTTTTTCAAGTCTTTGCTTATGTCATCGATGGAGTGCAAGTTGCAAAAATCCATTAATTTTGAGATCATGCTCATCCTTGATCGACCACTTTTCTTGCGCGGCAAAAGAGTTTGTCTTATTAATAATGCCGGATGCCTTCGAAGCGGCGTTGACATTTATTGTTTGTTCAAGCGTGATGTCGATAGATTCGCGACAAAAAGGCTTTGAGGTCCAGCGAATGCTGAGAAATCAACTAGATATTCGAGTCTTGAAGTAAACCTGGATGTGTCTTATTTATGTTATCTAATTTATCATAATGGATAGAGAGGTATCTGGCGTAGTTATGATGGTTTATTGAGAAGAAGATGTTCGTCATTTTAAGCAGTAAGATTAACATCTCCCGTACGAATACTGTACTCCATTGTTAAAAAATAGTCTATTAACCGTACATACATTAGGTAAGCTTGGGGTATGTTACCATGCTTTCCTTCTAAAGTTTCGTTCGTTTCTGTATTTATCATATTCCTTAAATAAATCATTACAAAGTTGATCAGAGATCCCTGGACGAACATTTGTTTCTCCGTTAATTTTTTCTAAAAATAGCTTGACATCCTTTAATGCATAATCTCGTGATTGTAAAAATGTATCTAAATGTAAAATTTGAAGTGCTAGAGAAAGGAGTGGATATATTTTGCGGCAGCGATTGAAGTGTTTGCTAGTAAGAAATGAATTTACGGAACCGTTTGCTAAAACTTGGCTATCGATAAGCATGTTTGTTAAACCACATCCATCAATAAATTTCCCCACAGCTTTTAAGTAGGACAGCATTATATGAAATAATCCAAAATGAATAAATAGGCGTTCAAACTCCTGATCGGCAGCTTGAATCCTCAAAGCAATTTTGGCAATGGTTAAATCATACATATGTTACGTTAAAGTACTTCTTTTCACATTCTGATGCTATTATCAAGCTTCTTCTCATTGTTTCTCTAATTACTGCAGGATCTGTGGGGGAATTGTTTATTTGGGTTAAATAATCAATTTTTTGAATTCTGCTCTCATCCTTAAAAATCTTAGCATTATAGCTGACCCACATTGGAATATTCTCGATCTCCAATTTGTGAGAAAATAGCAATGAATAATTTATCTGTTGAATAACAGAAATATTCTCAGGATTTAATTCTGAAAGGTTTGTTGATTGTATCGTACTTTGCCAAAATTCAGGACGACGTTGCTTAGCAGGTTTCAAAACTTCAACTTCATCAGGTGCAAAAGATCTCTTTCTATGCCCAGAGCTGTCACGAATGTTAAAAGCAACACTTTGCTGATCATTCGTTTCACCGCTGTTTATGATTACTATATTTTATTTACGTAAAAGAAAGTAAAAAGTTATTAGCCAAAACGTTGTTTCTTCTCCCTAAAAGTGGATAGAGGGAGAATATCACATAGAGTGGCGTTCGCGTAATTTCAATTAATACACGGTATATCCTACCAGTTTCTAAAGGAACATGTACTTTAAGAATATTTATATATTAAGTCTAGTTTAACCCAGCTTCAACTGGAAAATACCAACGCTAAATTTTAATTTATTTTAAAAATATTTTAACCCACCCAGAGAACTAAGCGTTTGCGACAACCGAATCAATTGCCCTACCGAATTATTCGGTCCTGTATACATTTTAATTAAACTTTACGACAACCTCTTTTTATTTTTTATCAGAACTGAAAAAGAAGTTGTAACTAACCCTTTTTAGTTAGCCTAAAGGAATTAGCTTGTATGAAGAACGAAATATACTGTATTTCAACCGACCATTGGTTGAGCTTATCGATCATTCGGTTGAATTAATCGAATATTCGTTTAGGAATATTACAAATTATAGTTGTCGTGATCACTGATCGATTGTATTAACAGACTTGGTTATTAAAGCAACTTTCTTTGCACGGTTAGTGCAATACTATTTCGGTTACTACATAATCAGAAGTAGTTGACACAACCGCATTAAATTGTTTTCTCCAACCGAATAGGATTGTTGCCATTTCATTTAACCAAATTAGTTTTATTAAGAAAAAAGTAGAAATATCCTCCCCCCACCCTTTATTTTACCACAGAGTCAATATAAATGTATCGTCTCTCAAAAATGAGAACCCTCCTTTACTTGAGTTCAATTATATTGGTAGTTCGGTTTCGTACTCAAAAGTACAACCTACTTATCAAGTAGCTACGACCGAACTACAAAAATACAATTCTCGCTTAATACCTTAAGTGGCAAGCAGAACGTATTGACTTAGCGAATTATATTCGCGTGTGTATTTATGCTAACATGAAATTCGTTTATCATGATTGCGGTAGAGTTTGCCACAAACGCAATTCGTTTGGACTAATCGATAAGGTAGTTGTCCCGACACTAATTCGGTCATCGCAACTAGATTAAGATAAAATTTCATATAAATCGAAAACTACATATAAAAAAAATGAGAAATAATAATTGTATATCATAATTTCATTGAAATTCCTTTAGATTTTTTTACAATTCGTCATAAAAAATTGTTTTTGAAACGCAAGAAAACTATTGCGTTTGTTCGGGGAATCAAAAAATCGCTTGTAAATGTCAATAAAAGTTTTCCAGGATACTTTGATTTACACAAATTGTTTGCTATTTTTGTTATATGCAGTTTTCGATCCGCCATTGATTAGGTGTCAGTATATCGCGTACATTATAAAACAATTTATATTATTCATGTGGTGTTCATGTTTACAAAATAACCACAAATCATTTTGTAATTTTTTCAAATAGTGAATCTACCCTCTCCTCATATAACACCCTCTTCATTTTGTATTATTTAAACATGACATATTCTAAATACGATTATAATATTTAGTTGTAGCAACGGAATTCCAAAATAAATAATTCCACTTTGATATTTTGGTATAACGACAGAATGATATGATTACATTGAACTACAATATTGTTCTCGCAACAGCATTCGTCAGTTAGTTTTGTTCGCAGTTGTCACAAAAGCCTCGTTTAATTGGTGTAACAAAATTACGTTTGTGGCAACTGAAACGAGGTTGATACTTTAAAAACTATTAGGCTCATTCGGTTCTGACAACGAATATCTAGGAAATTAGCATCAACGGAGTTGAAGATTTGGAAACGAAGTTGTTACAACTATCTGTGCATTAGTGGCTACTGTAGTTTGTTTGTACCAATCTCAAGTCAATTGGTGCTACCGAAATTATGTTGTAGCAACTACAATTCGTTCATCGCAATGGAAAGTATTTTCTCGCAACCTCATGCCAACGAATCATTTCTCTCAGTGGCAGTCATTAACGACACTATAAAGAAACTTACTGAAAGGTCCCCGTACGAAAATTGTAAACAAAAATTGTTATTCCACCTTATATATTATACACACACATACATACATATCAAAAAATATATTTTCAACTAAACACCACACCAGTGTTATCCAAGGTGGAGAAAACGTTAAATCCGATTATTTCATTTTTTTTCTAAAAAGCACCAGTTTTTTTGTCAGACAACTACATAACTATGATACTATATGCTTTATTTCATAACAATAAAAAAAAAATTAAATTGGTATTAATAAATTAATTGTTATCATGGACTGCAAAATTGACCCATCCATTTTGTCGGACAATTTTACCTCTTGATTTTAAATATTTTTATTAAGCATTCTACTAAAAAATAGCTGGGTATGTGTAAATTTTTAATAATCGCTATTTTCATATGTTTACGGTGGTGGACACGATCGACGCCCCCACTTTTTGTCGGACAAAGCTTGCACGTTTTATTCATTAATCTTACAACTACAATTTGAAAAAAAAAAAAAAATCTTCATAAATTTTTAGTACAACATAAAATCTGCCTCTTTCGGAACTATTAGAAAGAGATCGCACCACCTAGAATAGGTAATATTAGAGGCAATATTGAATATAATATTAAACGATCTGAAGAAAGGGCACGAATTCAGATATAATTTAAAAGGGAAACTGGCGTAATTATTGACACATCTAAGCAGGCGTTTGGAAATACTAATGATGGAAACACCGCCAGAAGATTTTTTGCGAATGCAGAACTTACAGCAAAAATAACTAAAGTTGATTGTGAGCTGATTAGGAGGTTTAAAGTAATCTTAAATGCATTATCTTCCACAAGAGAAATTGATCCCGATAAATTTCATAAATACGCGAGTGACACCGCAGATATATATAAACAATTATGGATCCTAGAGAACGATGTCATCAACTATGCACAAAGTTCTTCGACATGGATCTTCTATTATTCGGCATCACATATTCACATCTTACAAATAGGAGAGTTGTCTGAGAAAGCGCAGAAATCTCGAAATAATTACTATCGAAAATTTCGGATTTTAAATACTAGACAAAATTCAAGGATAAATCAAAACCAAGATTTATTTTCAATAGGTACTATTAATATCTTCTGACCCAGTGATTTGTGTTTTGATGCATAAGTATTTTTGATATGCAGAAAAATTTAAAAATAATTAGCAAATCAATTAAATTTAAAATTATTTTTGACTAATTAAATAGTGATTTAGTCACTTATAATTTGTGAACATTGGAACATTTTTATTACGTTTCCATCACATCTCGGAAGTGGCCCAAAATTTTGTTCATATAAAATCACAGGGAATATTATCCCACACGGTTTTGTAAGCACCCCATTATAAATTTTTGGTTTTGCTTGATTGCGAATATCTTCCGCTTTCATTTAAATCCCAGCAAGAGCAAATAAAAGCTCTGCCCTGGCCTAGGCAACTTATTAGTTCAATATTTTTATATAATTTCGTGCCAAATTCTTCTTCTTGTGTATGGCAGCATTATTGCGCTGAATAGCAAATTTAGGCCCGACTGCTTTTCAACAACTGGGAATACTGCCTCATTCAATAAACCGAAATTGAACATTGACCTTGAAGTATTGTAAATACAGCCGCATAAACTTTTATTTCTTCCGCAAGAGATGCTAACGGAAGAGCTATACGGTGGTTACCGTATTTGATATTCTTTGTAATATCAAAATTTTTTTTGCATATTTTCTAATTAATACCAAAACACACTAATTTGGACATAACAAAGTTCTCCAGAATTCAATTGGCAATCCAATATAATTACGTTTACATGTTGTTTCCTCACAGTAAATCATATTCTGTTTGGCCATGTGTTCTTTGTTCTATAAGCTACAACTCTTCAAGACCAATGTTAAATTTCGGTTTATTGAATGATGTTGCATTATATTTGTTGAAAAATTAGTCGGCCCTAAATTTGCTCTTCAGCACAATAACGCTCCCATATACAAGAAGCATCATTGCTTCGAAATTAAATAAAAATATTGAACATAAATGGTTGCCTAGGTGGTTTAAATGAAAGCGGAAGATATTCGCAATCTAGCAAGAGCAAAAATTTATAATTACGATGCTTATACAAAACCGTGTGAGATAAGATTCCCTTCGATTTTATGAACAAAATTTTGGGTCACTTCCGAGACGTGATTGAAACGTAATAAAAATGTTCCAATGTTCACAAATTATAAGTGACTAATCACTATTTAATTAGTCAAAAATAATTTTAAATTTAATTGATTTGCTAATTATTTTTAAATTTTTCTGCATATCACAAATACTTATGCATCATTCAAAAATATGAATCACAAATACTTTTGCATCAAGTTTAATTGAATTTATTTACATGACAGTTATGAATTTGTTTATGAAATGTATATCAAATGAAACGTTATTTATAATTCAATTAAATAAGAGGGAAAAAAATTCCAAAAAGTAATTTTCATTGATTTTACATGGCAACAAACGTAAACGTTACCTTAAAATTTCCTCATCACAATTACTAATGCATCGGAATATCGGATAGTAGAAAAAAAGAGATTATGAAGATTTAGATATAAACATTTACAGTTATTATTGAATAGAACTGAAAATCTACATAATGATATAGTATGTTTATAGAATTAGAAATTATTTAATACTTTTTATGTACCGTCATGTGAGGCTACTTTGTGCAGCGGGGGCTACTTTGTGCAAATTTGAATTTGGCACTTATCAAGTGCTGCTATCTATTACAGTCGATCTTCGAGTTACGTCGTTTTGATTTACGTTATTTTCGAGTTACGTCGTTTATAAATTATTCCCTTGCTTTGAGTTACGTCGTAAAAAAACTTATCTGATAAAAATAAAAAAGTGGATTTTTGGATATTTTTATGGGCGCATATTATTTTCTATTGAATATTATTTTCTATCGAATCATTCTGGGGGAAATAAAAACTTCAGATTCGCGACGATGCATCTTATGTTGTTCATATTTATAAATGTTATAAATGTTAATAATGTAATAATTTTTCTAAAATTTGATTTATTTCATTGTTCAAAAATGTGTATGGTTTCTTTTTGTTTAAACTGAATCGTTTGAAATAAACATTCTTTTTAAAAAAATAATCCTGGTAAAAAAAATCTTTTTAACGCTGAAAACTATTTTCAAACAAGAATTTTTGTTTATCTTGAGGTTTTTTTTATTAACCCTCTCAAACGCCTTGTACAATATATTGTACATCAACTTTCATCGCTTCGACCAACCGTAATTTTTAATTTTTGTCTCATTTCTCTTGTGCGATCGTTCTCTTATGTATTTATGTTATTTTATTTTTGGAAGAAAGTTAATTTTAAATGGCGTTTGAAAGGGTTAAAAAGTCAACAATATATTAACTATTTTGACAAATTTATATCAATATTACTAAAAACATGATTATTATGCAAAATTTCTATCACTGCACAAAAAAGCCCCACTTGGAGGCTACTTTGTGCAATGTATGTTTTGATTTATAATTTGTAAATATTACATACAAAAAATGTCAGTATTGATCTAATTCACTCGTCTGAGTCCAGCTATTAATATAATAACGATAAATTGTACTAATGTTTACATTAATATAGTTTTTTTACATCTCAAAGTTCAAAAACTGTAAAATCCTGCACAAAGTAGCCCCATCTGATGGTACTAATTATTTGTGATACTACTTAAAAAAAAATTAAAAAATTATTGTGTCAATATTTCTTTAAAAAGTGTGTTCCACCCCTGGTTTTCTATTTTTTTTTTGTTTCTCTTAAACTGACTGTGTTCTATCTTCTATAAATAGACTGTGTTCTATCTTCTATAAAAGAAAATTTTTCCAGTGCTGAGATGTTCTAACATCACTTTTTTCGATGTTCGATAGTATTCATGTCTCTCTTTTCAAGAATAAAATTGTATACTATGCATTTCGACTTTTGAATTAAATGTTTTCTATTGCGATCTCAGCATGCTCGCATAAAACAACATTAAGCGTATTTCCTTGAAAAATTTACAACAACAATTGCATAGGATAAACCCTCGCAAGAATAACATTAACCCAAAAAAATATTGGGTTAAATTAAACCCAATTCAAATTTTTGGTTATGATACCTGCCACCAGGTCATATTACATATTAAATTTTTATTTTATTTCGAAAAGTTGGCTTTTGCCAATTAAATCAAATTGGCTATTTTCTTGGGAAACAAATAAACCCAAAATAGTTTGGATTCAATTTTGGTCAACAAAATACACTAATTCTATTTCTACTTTCATTCATCACTCTTTATCACAAAAAATTTGGTTTGCGATATTTTATCAATGTGAAGAAAAGGAAAAATATACAGAAGGCTTAGATTGCATTAGAAAAATTGTAATGAAAGAAGAAAACAGCGTACAATTTTGTTCTTGTTACAAGAGACAAAATACTTTCGAAAACGAATCGAAAGTGATGTTAGAACACAGTACACATATATGTATAAGGTAATATATTGCGCAGGTTGTCAAAAAATTACAACAACAACAATGGCGGAGATCGTGACATAAATGTTGGACAACATTTGATACATGATACATTGTTAATTATTTTGAATTAAAGTCAGTAGAATTTTTCACACAATTTTAATTATATTCACTCAACACTCAAAATTATTACGCAAAACTCACAAACACGATTTGTTTGGTCACGATGTCCGCCATATTAAAATATTTTTAACAAGGATGCGCAAGAAAGAACGAAAATGAAACATCGGAGTATATGTTAGAACATCTCAGCACAGGTATAAACAATTTTACATGGCCTCCTAAATTTTATGAAATTCCAATTAGTAATTTTCCCAAATATAATTCCAACGCTTGCTGACTGGCAGCTAAAATATTTCGTATGTAGTTTTATATGGTCAAACATGTGTTTGAATATTTCATTAAATTATTAATTTCGATTAAATTAATTTTAAAATTTGATATTTATTATTAATCGCAACATACTTAATTTTATTAATCATAAAAGAAAAGTAGGGGGACAGGGACATCCACTAATTTAGACAAGAAACTTATATTTATAAACATGATTTTACTTGTTTTTGTATGTAATTAGGGATTTTCCCAAATAGAATTCCAACGCCTACTGACTGGCGGCTAAAAAATTTCGTATGTAGTTTTATATGGTCAAACATGTGTTTGAATGTTTCAATAAATTATTAATTTCGACTAAATTAATTTTAAAATTTGATATTTATTATTAATCGCAACATACTCATCTTTATTAATCATAAAAAAAAAGTACGGGGGCATCCACTAATTTAGACAGGAAACTTGTATTTGTAAACATGATTTTATTTATTTTTGCATGTAAAAAAAAAAAGTGTAGTCAGCGCTGCCCAAGCGTGGGGACAAATGAACTAAAATCGATTTTGGGAAAATCCCTCATTAAAAAAAAAAGTAATCAGCGCGGCCCAAGCGTGGGGACAAATGAACTAAAATCGATATTGGGCAAGTCCCTCATTAAAAACATTAATCCCTTCAGTACATTATACATATTTCATGTAGGTCCCAGCAAAAACAACCTATGTAAATCGACTTAAACTTTTAATTTTATTAATTTTGTCCAGTCTAAAACAAAGTCCATGTAATATTTCCAAAGCCCGCAAATCTATACCCAAAAGTTGTTTGTACAAGATGATTCCTTTGTTTTAGTCACAAACCTTTTTAATAAAAAAATCGTGAAACATCTTAAAATCTCACTTCTAAAAATTGACTTTTTTGAGATAGTATATAGTGAATATTGATGTGTGTATACAGTTTAGAACGTGCAAAGCGGTTTGTTTTGGATAATCTCATGAACCACTGGACGACTGGACTAATTTTAATGAAACTTTCATTGCTGGGTTACTTTTAATTTCGGAAAGAATGTTGCGATAAATTATAAGAGCGCTGAGAAATAAAAAGAAATTATATTTTTATGGCGTTCTAAAATAAATGATTAGGTATACAGTAAATAAATTTTGATAAAAACACAAGTTTTTTATTTTGTAAACCGATCGGTTGTAAAATAAAACGTATATAGTAAATAGTATGCATTTGGACAGTAAAACGTTCGATGGAAATGCATAGTACTTATTGTAAAATGTTTTTAGATGCAGTTCTGCAACATGACCAATTAGGATGGAACTTGGCAATTTTGCTAACAGATTTTGATAAAACCCCACAAGCAGGATGTAAATTATTCTAAAATAATTTTTAGTTGAAGTTCTGGAATATGGCCAATAAGAAACTTTGCTATTTCGTAACAGAGTTTAAAAAATTCAAATCATGTTCAAATACCGATTATCATAAAATTTAACATTATACAATGGTAACGAAATTATAAAATAATTTTAAGATGAAATTCAACAAGAATTTTTTGATAAAGTTCCTGAAATATTATTGTGATGGAACTTGGCTATTTGTTTACCGACTTTGATGACATTCTACTGTACGATGGAAATATATTTTAGAATGCCTTTTGACAAAGTCGAACCAAAATACAATACAATAAATTTTATGAACAACTACAGGAGTATTTTTATTCATAAACTGTCATTCTATGAAGTCGCGACTTCATGAATACTAAATTTATAATACATTTAAAAAAAAAAAAATACTTACAATTCAAATGTTATTTTAAATTAATAAATTTAGTTTTCAATTAGATTTTTAAATAATTTCCACTGCTCATTAACTTTAATACTGATCCTTCTGATGCCTATATTTAGTAAATTACACAGGAAGGCACACTTCACTTCACTCACAGTCACAATAAGAAACACATTATTTCACTTAACTTTTCTCTTCCACAAGAATATTCGTAAGTTTATTTTTAAAATAAGCACTGTGCCAAATTAATTAATTAATTAAAGTATAGGCAAAAGATCAATGTCCTAATCTGGATCACTGCTCAATTGTTAATTTTTTTTTTTTGTTGCGTAATGGTAGGTTATTATATTCCTTCTAACATAAGATCAAGAAATCCTACTCAACTGGCAAATAACCGTCGTTTAACATTTTAACCAGTAGTTCATTTCATTAAACAAAAGCGAATCAATTTTTGTTTAATTTTGTTCTTCTCGTTGCTGTTTTTATTCGACGTTTGTTTTTTATGCTCCGGTGGTACATTTCATTATTTTGAGGGGTTGTAATTTTTTACTTTTTATTTGTACATCCCCCATAAATCTCATTTGAAAAAGCTCAATTATTATTATGTATATGTATGTATACACGGAAAAATAGTACATTGTGTCATTAGGATTAAAAGTGATACTTTGTTTGACGAGCAATTATATTTGCAAGCGAGGCGAAGCGCAGCGTAGCCGAGCAAAAGCAAATATAATTGCGAGTCAAACAAAGTCACTTTTAATCCGAATAACACATACTATTTTTTCTCCAACGAAGAGTTTATGTCTTGTCGGTTTTACATTACTAATTATACGAGTAAGTACAAATTATGTAATTAAAACTTCAAAATTGAAACTAATTTTGTTGAAATATTTTGTAAAACTAAGGAGGTCATGACTTTCAAAATTGAAACTAATTTTGTTGAAATGTTTTGTGAAACTAAGGAGGTCATGATATGAACGAAAAATAAAAAAAATAAAATAATTATTTCATATACATACATTATACATATTATTGGATTTTCACTATAATATTTTTCTCCTAGTATTAAAAGTGCCTACTTTTACACCTAGGATTAAAAGTGTAGCTTAGCAACACACACATTTTTAAAATAGTAAGAAAAAGGCCAACTTTAATACCCAAAAACAGTATTAAAACTAGAGGCTTTTAAGACGTTGGGAGAAAAAATCTGTTAATTATCCTTTTGCACGGAATATATTTTAATACTACTATATATTCACTTTTTATTACATCAAATATATATCATTAAAAACACACGCGTATTTTATTTTTGTAATTTAATGATTTTGATTTCTGAAAATAAAATGGATAATGAGGGCTTTTTTATTTGGATTTAACAATAATAGGAGAAAATAAACGCGAATTGGCCATTTTGCTTTCCTCCTCTTTATATTATTTAAATATTTGGTGACGCCCCTAAACGGTTTCCGACTATGCCATCTACAGGTCGATAACGACAGCAACGAATTTATGCTGTCTTGCCATCGTTAAATTATTTTCGATATCGAATTTCTTAAGTACACGTATTTTTTCTTATATTTCCAAATGTCATCGAGAAGTGTCAAGTCATAGAACAAAAGCTTGTTAGTGGAGAATTCTCCGGCGTAATTATCATATAAATAAATGATTATAATAAATAAAACCAGCTAGGAAATATTTCATTCACGTTAAAATGGCTAATGAGTTTAGCGATTGGTTTAGGAATGTGCCGCTTTTCACCCGATATTGGTTGGCTCTAACAGTTGGTTTGAGCCTTGTCGGAAAATTCGGATTCCCCCCACAATATTTAATTTTGGATGCGGCACTCGTATTTAAAAAGTTTCAGGTAATTTTTTTTACATAAACGCGAATATTTTAAAATATACATAATGAGTTGTTTATTTTTAGTTATGGAGACTGTTAACAGCTGTATTTTTCTATCCATTAAATGCCCGCACTGGATTTCATTTTATGCTTAATTTGTACTTCTTATACAATTACTCATTAAAATTAGAGACTGATCAGTTTAAAGGCCGTCCCGCCGACTACCTTTTCCTATTAATTTTCAATTGGGCTTGTTGTGCGATTGTTGGTATTGTTGCAGACCTAATGGTAAGTTAGCCGTGTTAGTTTGATTATATATGTAGAATAGTATAATGTTCATACATTTCCAGCTTTTAATGGATCCAATGGTGCTTTCAGTCCTTTATGTATGGTGCCAGTTAAACAAAGACGTTATTGTAAGATTTTGGTTTGGAACAACATTCAAAGCCGTATACCTTCCTTGGGTACTTCTACTTATGGATTTTATTCTATCTGATAGTGGCTTGTATCCACTAATCGGAATTATTGTCGGTCACTTGTATTTCTTTTTGAAATTTAAATATCCCCAAGAATTGGGCGGACCAGCTCTACTCGATACCCCGCATATAATACGGAAATATTTCCCAGATTACCGTGTCATGGGTGGCTTTGGTCAGGCACCTGTTATTTTAAATAGGCCACAACGACCTGAACCAAATCCTTGGGGACGAGGACATCGCCTAGGACAAGATTAGAGTATATCCAACCAGCGTATTTTTATAATTTACTCAATATTTCATTATTTTTTAAATCCAAATAAGATCTATTCACATATGAATAAATAAATTATAACACGATAAAATTTTAAATTGTATAAAGCCATCATTTATTGTCAGGAAAAAGTAGACAAAACGCGTCGATAGACTGTTAGTAAACGACATTTCACAATGAAAAACTTTTTACTTTTGACTTGCAGGATTGTATGAATTTCCAACATAACGAGCAAAAAATTTTTGTTCAAATTGAAAATTCATACAAACCTGTAAGTAACAGTGCATTTACAATAAAAAACTGTTTTACTTTTGATTTAAAGCGGATTCAGTGTTGCATTCTTTCGTTCCTTCCTTCTGAAATTTTTTTAAACCAATTTCATTAGTTAAAAATGACGTTATTTTTCATTCTGGTTCCTTTGATTGGATAAAAAAAACCAGAAGGAACGAAAGAACGCCACACAGGGCTGACATGTTGTACCATCACTTTCGATTCGTTTTCGATAGTGTTTTGTCTCTTCTAACAAGAATATTTCGCTTTTTCAATGATGCCTTTTCTAAAGCTATCTCAGCTTGCTCAAATAAAACAAGATTCTATTTCTACTTTCATTCATCACTCTTTTGCCGTCTTACTTTGGTAAAAGTTATTCCTATTCGGATAGGGGTGAAATTTTGCCCAAAGCACTGTAGAGCCAAGAATAACTTTTGTTACTTTCGGCAGCTGGCACCAAGCTCTAAAAATATACACTGTATCAAAAAATTGTCCGTACTCCTCTCGGTTAAAGAAACATTGATAAAAAAAAAAACAATTACAAAACAAACAAAAAATTCAGTTTTTATTTTTGTAAACCTCGAATTACATTTAAGAACCTGAAAATAATAATAATGATATAAGTTAATTTACTTTCACGTTTGATATGATTTACTATGTAAACAGCCTAAAACGATGTCAAATAATTGTCCGTACACACAAGGAAGTTGATGGAATTTGGTAAAAAAATGGTCTTATTTGGTCACAGAATACCCAGAAGCGACATAATGCGGTTTTTATATGGAGAAAAATGGACTCATTTTTTTGAAATTGGTTTATCGTCGAAGGTAAGATTTTCCGAATACTTTCAACTCGGCGACGGAAAACTCGGCGACGACCAACTCGGCGACGGTAAAACTCGGCGACGGTAAAACTCGGCGATGGTAAACTCGGCGACGACTAAAGGCAGTGATACATGTTCAATTTTTACCTTTAAGGCAAAAAAAATCTTCTCGCTGATTGGTTAACTTTTTTTGTCTTACACGGCATAGTTGAAATTTCTTTTGTACCGATACATGTAATATTTTGCCGTAAGGGTCTTTTTGCTATCGTATAAAACATAACCTAAAATTTATTCAAATCAAAATTTTGAAATTGGCGGTTGCCAAATTTTAGTTAAAAGTGAAAATGCAGAAAAGAAAGCAACGAATTATAAATATCGGTCTTTGATACTTATTTAAAAAAAATATTGAAGAAGAAGAACATATTTTTAAAAGGAAACCAAAGATTTGATGGGTTTCACCTATTTTATTAAAAGGGATTTGATACCGAAATGCGATTAACCGATCACCACAATTTTAAATTGTATCATCGAATGAGCGTAACTCAATTTCACAAGTTAGCAATTGTAGGTCCAAGTATCGAAAAATGCTATTTAGTTCGAGAGCCCATTCGACCTGAATTAAGATTAATGATTATAATAAGGTTTTTTGTATTTAATAGCATTAAAAACGTGTTACATAAAAACAAGCAAAATTAAAAATCAACAGAACTTACTTTGCACGTTCATTTTCAATTTTAGGTCTTTTAAATTAATTGTTATACAAATTTAATTTTTTAACCTTTGTAACCGACAAATCACAACATGGAAATTTCAAAATATTTTGGGGTTAGGTAATTTTTGCCGTATGAAAAATTGAGCAATGTTCAATTTTAAAATTTTGCCTTAAACAGACATTTTAAGATGGCCGACATTTAACCAATCAACGCGCAGAATTATTTTGCCTTAAAGGCAAAAATTGAACATGTATCACTGCCTTAACTTAGCGACGGACTCGGCGACACAAATTGGACGACGATCAACCAGTCGATGACCACCTCGGTGATGGACAACTCGGCGACGTTCAACTAAGCATTAAGCAATAAAAATGATATTCCTGTAATTTTCCACTGAATTATTTTTAATTTAAGTAATTGCTGCTTGATAACTTTCGGTTTTTTTATGTGGAGCAAAAATATGGAGGTTTGTACAAACATCCATCCTTAAGCGGACGAAAGGCTCAAAGTTTATTAGTGGAAATTAGCTTATAGGTCAAACTAATGAATGCAATACAGTTTTTTATAAAATTGAGTGAAATGGATTTTCTGGGATCGATATAAAATATTGCATTTCAAAATGTTGCAATTATAAAATGTTGCAGCTATAAAATCTTGCAATTACAAAATCTTACATAACAAAATAATGCAATTATTTTTCTTTTTAGCAGGTGGCATTAATAGATTCTATATAATTCGCTCCTATGTGAGGCACGCAGTGCGACATGTTTGCTGATCCCGGCTCATACGTCCCATCGAAGTTCAAATCTAAAGCCTCTCGGAGGGCTAAGCGGGGGGGGAGTCGCCGAGTTTTACCGATTTACCTTCACATTTATCGTCCGGGAAGTTAAAAATGTGTAGAGATAAAATAGTGACATAAATATGTATATTCTGATACGAAAACTCCCATTTAGCTAGCTAAACTGCGTACCGCAAAGTGAAATTCAATGGTGAAATTTTCATTTTTGTTTTCGCTTGTGTCAATTTTTAGTCTAGTACGCTGTTCAAGGAAAATTAAATTTTCAATGATCTCCAAAAATAGGAAGATAAATCTCACGTAAACAGTCGCAATATAAATCTCGTAGTGTTAACACCTTTATTAAGTTGGTGGTCCCGGGTACTGCGCATTCTCGTATAAGGCCCATAAATATCGTGCATTTAAGCGAGGGTGCAATTCGGAGGTATCACAAACTGCGACTCATTAAAAAAAAATAAAAAAATCTATTAAATTAAAGTGAATATTATCTAATAAAAATAAAATTAAAATTATATTCGGGGACGTCCAGGGCTTCTTTCTAGAAGTTTCTGGAATAATCGTTATTTAAATACTACGCATTAAAAAAAAATTATACTCGGCTTACCAGGACTTCCCTTGAGAAGTTGCTGGAAATATATGCTGTTCGAACTCGTAGGCCTTATGGATCCTAGTTTAGATCCGGCCAGAGCAAATCTAAAAACAAACAAACAAATCTCACGAAAAAATTTAGTTTGACGAGTTTCGTTTATATTTTAGTGCGTATAACTTCTGGTTGTTTCTGGCAACATATTTTATAAAATAAAATTCACTTCGTTAGTTGATTATCCTCAAAACGCAAAAACAAATGAAATTGTCAAAATTTATCTTGAAAAATCAAAAATGTGTAGAGATAAAATAGAGATACATATCTGTATTCTAATACGAAAATTCCCATTTCGCTAGCTAAACTGCGTACAGCAAAATGAAATTCAGCGGTGAAATTTTCATTTTCGTTTTCGCGTGTGTCAATTTTATAAGAAAAATTTCATTTCACTTCAGCAGCGTACCAGCCTTATATGAAAAATTTCATTTCACTTCAGCAGCGTACCGGCCTTAATATGCAAAACTTTAAGTAAGAGCAAAAATTTCTTGGTTCACGTAATGTCCCTTCTAGTTGTTTATTATTCTGTAATTTTGTGTTGTAACCACTGATTTCTATTTTGGGTCATTGTTATGTATGGAGCGAAAATCTTGCCCATGTTCCATTTTCTCAGAACTGGTTCACAAATTATCCTACAAAACATCCAAATAATCTAACCGGTTCATTATGGTTTCAGTGAAGGTCAATAATGGTCTACATCCCTTCGATCGTTCTTGAAAAAATTAATGTGATATTACCAGAGATTGGCAAATCCCATATATTCGAGTAAATTGGAATCCAGGAAATATCATTAACAGTAGAAATTATTCAATTTAACTACCGTTGTACCTTCATCATTAACATCTTTGGTACCTGGAATCGAATCGCTTGCGATTCCCCGCTGGAGAAGAAGACCCATCTTTATGATGAATTCATGAATCAACTGAGTGGCATTTTCACGCAACAGCTCATGGAAAGGAATCGTGCGATGTCATTCCTTCATCAAAGGAAGGTTACTTAAATTTTAAGAAATATTCAAATAGTGAAGATTATGTAAAACTTAAATTGTAACTGTTAATATTTTCAAATTTTTGTCTTTATTTTGTAATAAACTATGTAATCAATAATTTTTGTTAAATTTCATTTTGAGATACAAAAAATGTGTATGAATATTGTCATACACGAAACGAGATGTTGCGCTGATTTTTTACTTAGTATGTTTAACAGAACTAAATGAGGAAATAGATAAAAAGTAAAAAAAAAGTTGCAGATGGGAGAAAATTCAAAAAGAAAATTTCGACGGCCACGTTTAAGTATAAAAAATGTGTAGATTGTCATACTTAAACGTATTTTGCAAGAAAACGAAACGAGATGTTGCAAAAAAATAATTTTCCATAAATGTTTTTTTAACTAGCGCTACACATCCAATAAAAATGATAAAATTCAAACATGACTTCCGGTCCCAAATAAAGAATACGTGATTTCATGTATTTTTCACCATTTTTATTTTTAACTTTAACCATTCGTTTTATCGCGGACAGTCCAAAACAGGTGAGCGAAATTTTTTAGGATACAATTTTTGAATTACATAAAAATTATTAATGTTTTAATTCATTTATCGTACTTTCTGTAAAATGAAACGAAAAATAAATGATGGTTGTATAGACTTGGAACTAAGTAAAGTTTGTACTAATAAAACAATAAATATCCAGTATTTTCCCAATGTTTTTCAATGTCGTGGACACTTGTGTAATAAAAAATGCACACATTAGTTCATAATTTCAATAAATATAAGAAATTATGAACTACCTTACCTACCCCTATATACCTTGGCATGACCCTCGATGCCAAGCTTAAGTGGAGAGAACATGTCAAAAAGAAAAAAGAAGAACTTAACATAAAGTTCAGAAAAATGTATTGGCTCATAGGTAGAGGCTCTGAGCTTACAATTCACAATAAGCTGCTGCTATATCGGCAAATTTTGAGGCCGACATGGACCTACGGTATACAACTCTGGGGATGTACCAAGCAAACAAACGCCAAAATGATACAGACGTTTCAAAACAAGGTTCTTCGTAGCATCGTCGATGCTCCGTGGTACGCAAGAAATGAAGACCTTCACAGGGACCTACGGATGGAATACATCAAAGAGGAAATAAAAATGCATGCCGCAAAACACGAAATTAGGCTCCAGGAACATGGAAACCCCTATATTCGCCATATGATAGATAACCCTGTCGTTGAAAGAAGACTCCAAAGAACGAGGCCACTTGACCTAGTGAACTTACCAAACTAAAATTAGTAAATAGGTTTAATTGATTATGGGGCTAACCAGTGGGTTACACCCCAACAAACGTGAATTTTACTAGAAATATAAAAATTTGTATTTGAAAGAAAAATTGCTAGATGAGCGCAGTCTCAGTCGTAATAAAATAAAATGAAAAAAAAAAAAATTAGTTCATAGGTACATAAACAGGAAAGAAACGAAGAAAAAATCTGATTCGCGAATTTTCGTGTAGACAGCCTAAATAAATTCTCAGTGGACCGATGAAAGGAATCGGTTATTGGCGGAATCAGACAAAAATCTTCTATATAGGATACAATTATAAAGAATTTGACTGCGGTTGTTTTATCATTACTAGGCTATTCAATCCCGGGATCATAAGGTCAATCCCAGGATTTCGGGATTTACAAAAAAAAGGGACCCCGGGACCTCTAATTAATCATTACTTCATTAACGTCGAATCGATGTGAATCATGAAGCAACTGATAAGGCACGTCCTAGTTACCTAAGAACATTAAATTTAATGAAGAGGAGAATTTGTTACGAATAGCAATCAAAATCTCAAGATGTCCCATTTCGAATCATTTATTTGAATATCAGTAGTTTATTAGCCCATATAGATGAAATTAGAGATCTAGCAAACAGGAGGCAACCACATGTTATATGTTCTAGTGAAACATGTGTTACATGTGACATAAGCGATTTTGAAATTACATGTCAGGGCTACTCATGTATTCGATGTGATTCACATTCACGGTTTACTGGGGGTGTAGTGATTTATATATCCAAAAATTTAAATTTTGAAGTAAAAAATTGCTCGATTGAGAATAATTATTTATGGATTAGTAAAGTCTTGATAAGAAAATCAGATCAATTGAATAAAAATGTAGCATTATCGGTGTTGTATCGATCCCCAAGTTCAAGTATAATATCATTCATCAACTATTTCGATCAAAGGAGTGAAGAAAATATTTCTACAGAGGAGTTAAATTTAATATGCGGTGATTTTAATATTGACTACCTACGTCAGACGACGAATAAACTGAAGTTGGATAGAATAATGACAAGATTGAATCTGAAACAACTAATGGAGAAATGTACCAGAATAACAGCAGACACGAATACCTTAATTGATTGGATTATTGGTAATACAACAACTGCAAATATACGTATCGACACATTAGAGCAAGAGAAAATTAGTGATCATGAGACGATTCAAGTAAATTTGATGGAAATTAGTAAAAGCAGCCGAACACCAAAAAAATATATTGAGGGGATATTTAATTTTAATCAAGATATTTTCAATAAGCTGTTACAAGATTCAAAGTGGGATACGACTGGTGATATTGATGAAGTATGCGAAAATATGTATGAAAATATTTATAAGGCCCTAAATGTATTTTACAAGAAAGCAGAGATAAAACCAAAGTCAAATGAATGGTTTCACAAAAATTATAATCTGCGGCTTTTAAAATCAAAAAAGATTGCAGCGAATAAATTAGCAAAGCAAACTGGAAATGAGGAACATTGGAATGAATATAGAGCAACACGAAATCGGTATCTTTCATCAATAAGAAAAAGTAAGAGAAACTATTTCATTAGAAAAATAGAAACTGCTTCGTATAATTCGCAACGAGTATGGAGCGTTTTAAAGGAAATAATGAAAGGAAAACGAGATAGTAGCATAGATCGCATCATATCAAGATCTTAAATGAACAAATTCAGCGAAATTCGCTTTGAACCAGATTACATTAGTAGAATTAAAGGTGATAATCACAAAAATGTGTGATAAGCGAGATGTACACGGATTGAAGCCAAGTATGATTTTGAAAGCTATGGATGTTATTGGCGAAAAATTGTTATCAATGTTCAATACTTCTTTAATGCCGGGTCAATTCCCTAAATGTATGAAAGAAGTGAATATTATTCCTATTCCAAAAATAAAAAACGCAAAATATCCAGAGGATTTTAGACCAATTAATATGCTGGACTGCTGTGAGAAAATCTTAGAAACTGTCGTAAAGATACAACTAATCGAATTTTTAAACGTGGAAGGGATATTAATAGAGCAACAATCGAGATATCGTAAGGGATATTCTTGTGAATTTGCATTAAACTTAGTATTGAGTAAATGGAAGGAATCGAGAGACAGGGGTGAATATACAATTATTGTATTTTTGGATTTCCAAAAGGCATTCGAAACAATTGATCGAACAATATTGTTGAAAAAGTTAACAGAGATACGAATTACAAATAACGAATGGAATTGGTTTAAAAGTTATTTGAGTCATAGGAGTCAAAGAACGAAAGTAGTGCATGAAACATCTGATAGATGTACTAATGAGCTTAGTGTTCCTCAAGGATCTGTTTTGGGTGCCATACTATTTATAGTTTATATCAATGATATAGTAAAAAGTCTTAAAAATTGTCACATAAATTTATTTGCTGATGACACCTTGATTTATTATAGTGAAAATAACATTGAAGAAGTTGTTGATAATATTAACGGTGATTTGGAACGAGTACAAAAATGGCTAAATGGAAACAAATTAAAGTTAAATGTTAACAAGACAAAGTGTATGGTTATTGGTAAAGCAGATCATAATTGTGACATCAGAATTAATCAGAGTAACATTGAGCAGGTAGACACTATCAAATATTTAGGGGTAATAATTGATAAGAGGTTGAAATTCAGTGATCATGTGTCTTATATAGGAAGCAAAATAAATCAGAAGATTGGTGTACTGAATAGATGCCATAGAAATTTGAGCTATTTAAGCAAAAATAGTATATATAAGGCAATAATTGCTCCTCATTTTGAGTATTGTCCATCAGTGCTATTTACATGCAGTAGAGAAGATAAGGAGTACCTCCAAAAACTTCAGAATAAAGCGATGCGAGTCCTGCTAAACGTCCCAAAAACAACAAGTATTCGAAATATGTTGGAAACATTATGTTTTATGAGTGTAAATCAAAGAATAGTATACAATGTATTAATAATTATTTATAGAGTTAAAAACAATTTGGTTCCTAGTTATTTAACAAATTTTATTTCTTATGTGAAAGATAAAACTGATTATAATTTAAGAAATAGAGATCAATTTTTGTTACCATTTTTAAGAGAACTGAAAATCAAAATTCTTTGTTTTATAAGGGAATTGACTTATTTAACCCTCTCAAACGCCTTGTACAATATATTGTACATCAACTTTCATCGCTTCTACCAACCGTAATGTTTAATTTGTGCCTCATTTCTCTTGTGGGATCGTTATCTTATGTATTTATGTTCATACTACAGTTTTATGAGCAATGCCATATCATAGCAGTGCATAGTTGTGCTACGTATTTTATTTTTGGGAAGTGGGTAAATTTTAAATGGCGTTTGAAAGGGTTAATAAAATTCCAAGTGTTTGAAAGCAATTAGAATCAATACCAAATTTTAAATCCAATCCATTAATTACAACTACTAAGGAAATTGCACTTATAATTAAAAATCTGAAAACATCTAAAGCTCCAGGTTCCGACAAAATATCTAATAAATTGTTAAATCAAAGCCCTAAACATTTAAAGATATTGCTATGTCACATAATCAATGCATGGCTAAAGTTAAATTATTTTCCCAAAGCTTGAAAATTTGCTAAAATAATACCAATCCAAAAACCTAATAAGGACCATTCCAGACCATCAAATTACCGTCCAATAAGCTTGCTATGTGGATTGTCTAAAGTATTTGAAAAAGTAATTCAATCAAGAATACTTTCGCACCTTGATGAAACTCAACTGAATCCTAAATTTCAATTCGGATTTAGACAAAAACTCTCGACAGTTCATAATCTATAAATTAATAAAAACCGAACTAAACAAAAAACAATCATCAGGTTTTGTAAATGGATATTGAAAAAGCTTTCGATACTGTATGGCATGACGGGTTGATTCATAAATTAATTCAGTTTAAATTTCCTGTTTAATTGAAATCATTCATTCTTATCTACAGAATAGATCATACTCAGTAATCATAGGAAATGTTGAAACAAAAGTTTTTTCAATTCCTGTTGGTGTTCCACAAGGTGCTGTATTAAGTCCTTCACTATTCAATAGATATAGGTATTTCTGATTTCCCAAAACCATTAGGTTGCATCATTTTTCAATTCGCTGATGACACTGCTATCCTATCGAGCTCTGTAGCGTACCGAATTCCGAATTCGGTTGCTCAGAGGGTAAAATGTCAAAATACAGAAAACTACTTCATAGGGTAATTTTATTGTATGTACTGGACTGGGATTTTGCACACAGCGAGTCGCCTTTTTTGAGCGACTTTTAGCTAAAGGCGAGAAAAAGCGATTTTGCACTGTGCGAGTAGACACTCGCTCTCGCTTTCATTTTCGACCATGTATGTGCTTGGTGAGTAGTAGGAAAAATGAATTTAGGTTGAGGTTTTAATTAAAAAAATTTGGATTTTGCTGCCACATATCTTATGAATGTTATGTATGAGTAAAATTAATGTTTTAATTATGGAATTTTTTCACTTGAACCAAACAGAACAAATTATAAAAGGAAAACTAATGATAGAATTTATGAATTTTTTTATTTATGAATATTATGAATTAACCAATTTATGTGCTTATTAGGAAAATTTAACTAACGATTATTACAATAGAAACCATCATCGCCAAATACATATCATAGAACAGGAGGAAGAGGAAAGAATTACATAATTAATAATTTAGCAAACAACACCATAACATTTCTCTGGCTTAGCAACAAACAAAATCACACTTGAAATAGGACAACGGACAACCCAAAATTAAATATTGAACGAACTTTAATTTTTTATGACACAAAATTCATTATTTATTTATTTTAAATAGCATGATTTTTTTTGTTAATACGAATTTTTATCAGATGCAACGACACAAATCTAAATAAACTTGTCAATAAAATGTATTTTTGACAAGTAAATTAAAGTTGCTCAAAGTTTCTCGCCTTTTATTTTGTCCATTTGTGCAAAATCGAAAAAAAACTGTCGGACAAAATTGAAAGGCGAGAAATCAAGCGAAAACTCGCTTCTCGCCTTTTGTGCAAAATCCCACTCCTGTAGTACTATTTTCCTATCCCCACCCAAGTATTTTTATATCCGACAATTTTTGGATTTTTCTGACACTTTGCTGATTTCATCACCGATTTTTTTCCGAAATAATGTCCGACTTATTCTAAGATTTACTATGAAAGTTGGCCACAAAAATCGGAAAATGATGACAAAAAAAGTGAGGTTATGTCGCACAAAAATGGGCGGGGCTTACAATATAAAATTTGGCGGGGAAATTTCGCTTTTACATACATACATACAAACAATCAAACATGGCTACTTAAATAAAACAATTTTTTTTTTTTTTTTAAAATTTTATTAACACAATATTTTTTTTTTTTTTATTTACACAATATTTTTTTATTTTATTTTTTTAAATAATCCAATTTGCGTTCATCTATAAATAAAAATCGATTTTATTATTATTATTAATTCGTACACACAAAAATAAAAATTCTACAAACCCAAAAATAATCGCACAACACAAAAAATAAAATTTAAGTTAAAGTAAAAACAAAACACAACCATTCATAATGGCGTCTCACACAAAACTAAAGTTGTAAAATTTGTAAACACAAAATAAAGTACACACCAACGCCAGCATCTTTGCTGTGTCAAAAGTTGGAATTTGGAAACCCAACCCAATTTCATCATTTTCCGATTTTTTGTACCAATATGCTGAAAAAAAATTCATATTTTCAGCTTTGTTATACTTGGGCACCCAAGTATAACAAAGCTGAAAACATGAATTTTTTTTCAGCATATTGGTACAAAAAATCGGAAAATGATGAAATTGGGTTGGGTTTCCAAATTCCAACTTTTAACACAGCAAAGATGCTGGCGTTGGTGTGTACTTTTTTATTTTGTGTTTACAAATTTTACAACTTTAGTTTTGTGTGAGACGCCATTATGGTTGGTGTATTTTTATTTACGTTTAATTAAATTTTATTTTTATTTTTGCTGTGGCCGGTGTTGTGCGATCAGTTTTTAGTTGGTATAATTTTTATTTTTGTGTTTACGAATAATTCATTAATATAAAATTTTTTAATATCGATTACAGTTTGTTCGTATGGAAGTATAGCGATAATTGTTACTTGGGGAATTTGCAAAATGCACGGCGACGTTTTTTCGTTATTTTAGTTCGGGTATATCATTGTATTTTGTTTAAAATCGTTGTGTTTTTTTATCAATTAATTTAAAAATGTATAATTATTTTTAATATATATGTTAATAAAAAAAATTTTATAAAATTTTAAAATAAAAAAAAAAATGTTTTTATTTAAGTAGATATGTTTGTATGTATGTACGTAAAAGTGAAATTTCCCCGCCAAAATTTATATTATAAGCCCCGCCCATTTTTTTTTGTGCGACAACCTTACTTTTTTTGTCATCATTTTCCGATTTTTGTGGCCAACTTTCATAGTAAATCTTAGAATGAGTCGGACATTATTTCGGAAAAAGGTCGGTGATGAAATCAGCAAAGTGTCAGAAAAATCCAAAAATTGTTGGATATAAAAATACTTGGGCAAGTACCCAAGTATTTTTATATCCGACAATTTTTGAATTTTTCTGACACTTTGCTGATTTCATCACCGACTTTTTTTCGAAATAATGTCCGACTTATTCTAAGATTTACTATGAAAGTTGGCCACAAAAATCGGAAAATGATGACAAAAAAAGTGAGGTTATGTCGCACAAAAATGGGCGGGGCTTACAATATAAAATTTGGCAGGGAAATTTCGCTTTTACATACATACATACAAACAATCAAACATGGCTACTTAAATAAAAACAATTTTTTTTTTTATTTTAAAATTTTATTAACACAATATTTTTTTATTTTTATTTACAATTTTTTAAATTAAATCATAGTAAAAAAAACGAAACGAAACGAACAAAATAATCCAATTCGCGTTCATCTATAAATAAAAATCGATTTTATTATTATTATTAATTCGTACCAAAAATAAAAATTCTACAAACCCAAAAATAATCGCACAACACAAAAAATAAAATTTAAGTTAAAGTAAAAACAAAACACAACCATTCATAATGGCGTCTCACACAAAACTAAAGTTGTAAAATTTGTAAACACAAAATAAAACAGTACACACCAACGCCAGCATCTTTGCTGTGTTAAAAGTTGGAATTTGGAAACCCAACCCAATTTCATCATTTTCCGATTTTTTGTACCAATATGCTGAAAAAAAATTCATGTTTTCAGCTCCCAAGTATAACAAAGCTGAAAACATGAATTTTTTTTCAGCATATTGGTACAAAAAATCGGAAAATGATGAAATTGGGTTGGGTTTCCAAATTCCAACTTTTGACACAGCAAAGATGCTGGCGTTGGTGTGTACTTTTTTATTTTGTGTTTACAAATTTTACAACTTTAGTTTTGTGTGAGACGCCATTATGAATGGTTGTGTTTTGTTTTGACTTTAACTTAAATTTTATTTTTTGTGTTGTGCGATTATTTTTGGGTTTGTAGAATTTTTATTTTTGTGTGTACGAATTAATAATAATAATAAAATCAATTTTTATTTATAGATGAGCGCGAATTGGATTATTTTGTTCGTTTCGTTTTTTTTACTATGATTTAATTTAAAAAAATTGTAAATAAAAATAAAAAAAATATTGTGTAAATAAAATTTTAAAATAAAAAAAAAATTGTTTTTATTTAAGTAGCCATGTTTGATTGTTTGTATGTATGTATGTATGTAAAAGCGAAATTTCCCCGCCAAATTTTATATTGTAAGCCCCGCCCATTTTTGTGCGACATAACCTCACTTTTTTTGTCATCATTTTCCGATTTTTGTGGCCAACTTTCATAGTAAATCTTAGAATAAGTCGGACATTATTTCGGAAAAAAGTCGGTGATGAAATCAGCAAAGTGTCAGAAAAATCCAAAAATTGTCGGATATAAAAATACTTGGGCTTTGTTATACTTGGGTATAACAAAGCTGAAAACATAAATTTTTTTTCCGCATTTTGGTACAAAAAATCGGAAAATGATGAAATTGGGTTTCCAACTTTCAACACAGCAATGGAGAATGGCGTTGGTGTGTACTTTTTTAATTTTACATTTTCAACTTTAGTTTTGTGAGAGACGCCATTGTAGTTGTTGTGTTTTTGCGATTTCTTAAATTTTATTTTTATTTTTACTACGGCCGGTGTTGTGCGATTAAATTTAATTTGTAAAATTTTTATTTTTGTGTTTGTGTGTGCGAATATTTATATTATTAAAATCAATTTATACATATGGATGTCCGATGTAGAGCGAATTGGGACTTTGGAGAAAATTATGTTTATAAAGCAAAATTCACGGCGGTATGATGGCGACGTCTTTTTGAGTTGGATTGTATCAGCTATTTGGTCTTAAATTCGATTTTTGTTATTATTAAATTAATTAAAAAATTGTAATTATGTATAATATATTAATAAAATAACATTATTATGTTAACAAATTTTTAAAATGAAAAAAAAAATTTTTTTATTTAAGTATGTATGTATGTATGTATGTTGCAAAGTGAAATTTCTCCGCCAAAATTTCTATTATAAGCCCCGCCCATTTTTTTGTGCGACATAACCTCACTTTTTTTGTCATCATTTTCCGATTTTTGTGGCCAACTTTCATAGTAAATCTTAGAATAAGTCGGACATTATTTCGGAAAAATGTCGGTGATGAAATCAGCAAAATGTCAGAAAAATACAAAATTTGTCGGATATAAAAATACTTGGGTCTTGTAAAAACAAAATATAATTTTGTTTGTTCACTTTTATAAAAACAATATATAAAAGAATTGCGATTGTAAACTCTCGACAGAGAAGACTGAAAAAAAAAGAAACGCCATTTTGGGCAAGTATTTTTTTGCATTAATCGCATTACAAAAAATAACTTTTGTAATTTTTAAATTAATTAATTTTATTAAAATACTGTATTTGAAATTAACGTAAATATTAATAAAGTTTTGTCAATAATAAAATACCGTGCCTGTGATTATTCATGTTGGAAAAATTGGTGAAATACGCGTTAACATATAAACGTTTATCGGCATCTACAACTACGTAAGCCACAAGTTTCGACATATATATAATGCATAGCCGTTTGTACGATTGCTTGATAACACTACCCTGCAAAATTTTGCCCCTGGACAATGAATAGTTGTTTCCGAAGTAATTTTTCACGCTGGATCTGAATCCGGGCTCAGAATTGCTCTATTACGTCAGGTTTTTGAGATATTCTAACCTAAAAGTGCAAAAAACACTGTTTTTTGACATATTTGAGGTTATGTAGCAATGCAGTTTTTACTTTTTTATAAAAGCCATGTCTGGGATCTTATTGTACAAGTCTTCCTCTTTCAAATGCCGTTGAATTTGCTCAAATATCATTTTTTTTTCGCCGAGATATCGTATTTTCAAATTTGCATATTCGTGAATTTATCTGTATAAAACACTACCCAACAAAATTTTAAAAATTTTGGAGCCACTTGACAATCCTGAATCCGAATCTGGGCTCAGAATTGCTCTATCACGTCAGGTTTATGAGATATTCTAACCTAAAAGTGCATATATACCGCAGGTATAAAAGACTAGTGTATTATACAGTATACCGTCAAATTCACGAACATGCAATTTTGAAAATGCGATATCTCTGCGAAAAAAAACATATTTGACCAAACTCAAAGGCATTTAAGAAGACTTGTACTATAAGATCCCATACATGAACTTTTGAAGAAAAAAAAAATCGTGGTGCTAGATAACCTCAGATATGTCAAAAACAGTGTTTTTCCCCCTTTTAGGTTAGAATATCTCATAAACCTGACGTGATAGAGCAATTCTGAGCCCAGATTCGGATTCAGCGTAAAAAATTACTTCGGAAACAACTATTCATTGTCAAGTGGCACCAATTTTTTAAAATTTTGCAGGGTAGTGTAATCAAAGCAATGGAGCTTACTAATCGTCCGATTAAATCTCTGGAGTCAGATTAAACCTAAGGAACGGAGCAGCATCACGCTACGCAGTGGATTTTTTGGTATCATTGCCAATCATAAGTGCGCTCGACCTCATAGCAGTGACACACATATGCGCGACTACCATACAGCTTATCCCGACCATTAAGTGAACACGACCATTCCGTCTATACAGCCACTTCCGGCTCTATGCATCCGTTAAAAATCTTAAACAAACTAGAAAAAGCATATGCTGAAATAGCAATATATTTATACAATTGGAAGATAAAAATAAATAACACTAAAACACAAGCGATGTTTTTCACGCGAAAACGTGTTCCACATGCTCTACCGGCGAGATGCATCAGTGTAAATAGAATTAATATTCCTTGGAGTAAAGAAATTAAATATCTTGGCGTGATGCTTGACCAAAAATTTATATTCCACAAACGTATAGATTATACTATTAACAAAGTGACCACACTAATTAGAATTTTATATCCCTTTATAAACCGCAAAGCAAGTTTAACTCTTAAGTCTTAATAATAAACTTCTGATATTTAAATCCGTACTTTCCCCAATATTAACTTATGGTTCTCCTGCTTAGCAAACAATATCTCTGTGTCATCAGAAACGACTCCACATAATGCAAAACAAACTATTAAAAATGATATACATGTAATCTGCCGAGGTTCTTTCCAACAATTAAACTTCATAAGCTTAACAAAATAAAAACTATAAACGAAAAAATCATCTGTCTGAACACTAAATTCAACTCGGGTTGCCACTTATCAACAATTTTTGCACGGAAAGTAATAATTGAATTATTTCACGATGGTTGAAATACAAATTAGTTTTAAGTATTTAGGCTAAGTTAAAAAATAACGATAATTAGGTTTTTTCAACTTTCTCCTAGAGGAAAATATTAACATGGCATAATTCACGAAATAAAAAATTAACTAATAAAACAATAAATTAAAGATGTAAAGTTATATTCAAACTAAAAACTTAAGGATTAAATGAAACTACTAATGTAATTTAATGCTAAAAAATATTTAAATAAAGATAAATTGAATTGAATGCTTGGGGACAAAAATATGTGAGATTTAAAAGCAAATGTAAGACGTAAAAAAAGCAATTGTACCTAAGACAGTTTACGTGGAAAAGGTCAATAATAATCAATAACAAATGTGCATTTACATACCAGAAAACTCTTCACAGTTTGTAGCTTGATTTCGAAAAATGACATTTTTGTATAGTCAATTCAAAATTACATACCTAAAAATATTGAACAATAATTTACGTATCTAAAACCGTTTAAAATTGGTCATACAAGGCCAATGACGATGAAAATGAAAGTGATCAATAGTAAATAACTTATTAGTGTTATATCTATGCCAGACTGCGGTTTAATAAATCCGATTTAGTGAATTTTTCGAGTTTAGTAGCAGTATGTCAACCTCAACTTTAGCTAATCGCTTTGTTTTGCATAGAGTTCTTGAGCGAGTTTAGCTAAATCGGATTTATTAAACTGCAGTCTGTCTAGGGTATTACGTATGTAGTTTTACTATTGGTCACTTTCATCGACATTGGTCATGTACGACGAATTTTAAACGTTTTTAGATACATACAATACATTTTTTTCAATACAGGTAAACCTCGTTTAACGAACGTATTGTGCCCGTTCGTTAGTTGAGGTTTCTTGTGAGTTGATTTTTGACAACAAAAAGAATTTTGTAATTTTTTTTGTTGTTTTATGTATTTACTACAAAAAAGGTGAATTTAAAAAAATTCGTTAATTCGAGGTTTAAGTTCGTAATACGAGGTTTTTCAACAATTTTGGATATTCGAGGATTCGTTATTCGAGGGTTCGTTAAACGAGGTTTACCTGTTATATGATTATGAATTGACATCAACGGTATGTATACATACACTTTATGTGCAAAAGTTTACATACAGGAACCTTTTTTTTACTAATGATAAAATTTTCCAGAAACAAAAGTTCAGATCATAAATTGTTCGTTCTATTTTTAAAGTAGTACATATTGTAACCATAATGAGATAAAAAAAACAAACAATCCTTTGTTTTAATTCCCAGAAAATTCCTTTAAAATTGACAAAAGTTATTTATTAGTGAATGAGTTATTGTGAAAGTTACAGAAGTGACTGGTTTATTATAAAATTTATAAACAATGAGAACAAAAAGTAAAGACACATCCGTAGAAATGAGAAAGCTAATAATGAAGCTAAGAGCTGAGGGAAATTGCCGCAACAGTAAGTAAAAGTCGTTCTACCATTCAAACGATAATAAGAAACGTTAACATCAATAGTTCCGTGGTTTCAAAGCCTCGCACTGGGAGGCATAGGAAATTTGATAATGCGGAAGCTAGAAACATTGTGCGCAAAGTAAAGAGTGAGACTAAAATTTTGGCAAATAAAATTTTAAAAGAATTAAATATTAGCACTGGGAAAACTTGTTATCGTACTACAATTACGAGAATGCTACACAGAGCTGGTTATAGAAGTCGTATTGCTAGAAGAAAGCCATTCATAAATAAAATAAATGCAAGGAAAATACTAATATTTGTCAAAAATCACGTTAATTACAGTGAAGATTTTTGGTACTCAGTTATATTTAGTGACAAGAGTAAATTGAATATCCACGGTAATGATCGAACACGGGTTTGAAGGACACCAAATAGTGAACGAAATATGGTTGGGACCGTAAAACACGGGGAGCTAGCGTCATGGTGTGGGGCTGTATGTCGGCCAGTGGAATAGGGAATTTAGCGTTTATTGAGACGACGATGAATAAATTTGGTTTTCTCAACATTCTGAAAAACAATTTACGAAACAGCGCGCAAAAGTTGGGACTGGTAGGGTCGTTTATCTTGTAACAAGACAACGACCCTAAGCATACTTCAATGGTTGTAGAGGAATGGTTATTGTATAATGTTCCAAAACAGCTTAAATTACCTCCGCAGTCCCCAGATATGAATCCCATAGAACATCTATGGGATGAATTGAAGAAAAGGATTCGCGGTTACAACATAAATAATAAAGAGGAGCTTAAGCTGGCACTTCAAACCAAGTGGGCTAAAATTGAGCCGACAACTACAAAAAGGTTGGTAGATTCAATGTCAAGGAGAATGGCATCAGGTATTAAATCTAAGGGCGAGCCGACCTTGTATTAATTCAATAATTATTTCGTTTAATTATGATCACATATAAAATATTCTGAAACTGTATGTAAATTTTTGCATCATAATTTAAGTAGTTTTATAATGAATTATTATTTTTCTTGTAGTTTAAACCAAAGGCTTTGTACATTTTCTGTTATAATATTATTATGAGGAGTATTATAATTTATTAAATAAATAATTTTGAAAAAATATGACTTTTAATTGATAGGGCATAGACGAAACCAAAAGAAGATTTACTGTATGTAAACTTTTGCACATAAGTGTATATAATAGGCAAATTTTTCACATGGGAACGGATTAATTCTTTTTACATGTCTTTTTATGAGAAAGGTTGCTTTGGTATATGACCAATTCGGAAAGAATTAAGGTCCTATACCAGGGTTCCACTGTATATGATTTTGAAGCTCAGTATGTATAAGCATAATCCTATCGAATCAAGACCATTCAGGGTACGGTCAAGAATTCAGCCACTGCGCAGTTTAAACTGCACAAAAAAATTGAAAAGCAGGCGAAATGCAAAAAATATTGGCTGCATTTTTATACGACCGGCAGCCTGACTGCAAGTTTGTAAGATATTTGTCATTTAGCTACTTTTATAATTTCTCGTGATTATGAATAATTGAGAGAAATTGTGTTTTTTTTATTTTATTTCACCAACAATAATGCATACAATTAAATTTTTTTAAAAAAATTGACATTTTCAGATTTTGCATCCGCTTTAATGTGACTGCGTAAACTGCGCAGCCTAACTTTATTTGCTGCATTTTAATCCGACGGAATACGCAGCTTTCGCTGCAAATCTTAATTTTTGACCGACTTGCTGCATAAACTGCGCAGCGGCTGAATTCTTGACCGCACGGTCAATTTTTATAAAATGCATGTACTAATTTTGGTCAGCAATCAAATGTTGACGAGGAGTTATTATCTGCAATTTCACGGCTTTTGTCACAGATGTACATACGTTTAATAATTTATTTTGTGTGTCACAACACATCAATTTCTATTTCTTGTTACAGAGCATTCACAATGAAAAACTTTTTACCTTTTAATTACAGGTTTGTATGAATTTTCAACTTGACGAACAAAAATGTTTGCTCGTTATGTTGGAAATTCATACAAACCTGTAAGTCAAAAGTAAAAAGTTTTTTCATTGTGAATGCTGTGTTAGTTTTAGGACAGTTGTAGTCAGAAAATAAATATAGTTTTTAATTTTTACTTTTTACTTTTAAGCTATGATTGACATTGACTTAATTCCTAAACTATTTTTCTAGTCAATTTTTAAATTGGCAAGTGCCAAAATCAATGAACATTGATTTATCCATTAAACGCAAAAAAGGTTTATTATTTATATCCGACAGATAAATATTTACGGTTAAGGTTTAGGTTAATTAGAAATTAGTACCTATTTTATTAAAAACATGTAATAAACTACATTTAAATATTAGGATATAATTTTAACCTGTCGTCCCTTAAGCTGAATTCACCAGATTTGTCCATTGAGCTCGTCAAGAAAATGACAACTTGACGGATTAAAAACCGAGTTAAAAATATGTAATACCGTAGACAGACACAGAGCTAATCGCGATTTTCAGTTGTCATTTTTGTCAAAAATCGCATTGTGGAAACAAAATTATCCGGTTTAGGTGAAAATCGTGTAATGACAGACGACTGTCATTACACAATCTTCACAAAAAACTGGATTATTTCGTTTTCACAACGCGATTTTTGATAATCGGGATACATGAAAATCGCGATTAACTTTGTGTCTGTCTACCGTATAAAAACATAATTAAAAATGTGTAAAATATATCTAAAACGAGAATACCCAGCAAACGTGTCTTAAGTAACACATGCAAGACAAACTCAAGACTTGTTATGGTAACAAACCCAAGTCATTCAAAAGACAACTCCATGTATTTGGGACGAAGAGTCTTCAAAGACATGTCTTGTGGTCGTTATTGGTAACATGTATACAAGATGTCTTGGGTAACATGTCTGGTGGTCGTTATTGGTAACATGTCTGGTGGTCGTTATTGGTAACATGTCTGGTGGTCGTTATTGGTAACATGTCTTGAGTTTGTCTTCCATATGTTACTTAATACCGTAGACAGACACAGAGTTAATCGCGATTTTCAGTTGTTATTTTTGTCAAAAATCGTGTTATGGAAACAAAATAATCCGGTTTAGGTGAAAATCGTGTAATGACAGTTGACTTTCATTACACAATCTTCACAAAAAACTGGATTATTTTCACAAATAAATATTGTATTGAATTTAAAATATTTAAAGAAAAATATTTTTTATATTTAAATTCAATAATATTTATTTCTTTTATACCCACAAAAAAAATTGAACACATCACCATCTGCACAAAAATAATAATAAAAACTATAAAAAATTGCGAAGTATAATGCTTTTTGTGCATTGGTGTCGATAACGAAGCGGTTTTTGAAGACATTTTCAAGACAACCAAAAGACATGTTACCATTCCTTCTATTTCCCACCGATAGGAGCGCTTTAAATTACATTACGTTTGTGTCTCTAGTAACATACTGAAGACAACCGCAAGACATGTTGCCTAAGAAATTTGTCTCTTTTTAACCAGTGTAATTTCATATTTGCTGTGTTCCATTGGCCTGAGTAAACTACTCACAAGTACTTGTATCTACTCGCAACTACTCATGCTCAAACGATGGTGTAGTTGAGAAGTAGTTACGCACAAAATTTACGGCAGATGGATTTTAGTTTACAAAATTCTAATAGATGACTCTATACCCATTTTGCTTGCGGGGAATGTCATTTCTTTTAACCCTAATCAACCAAGGTGTGCCTATTGGCTCATTTGATAAATGCATTGCTTTTCAAAATAATGTTAATTTAGTTATAAACTTGTATGTATTTTATTTTGAATCATTTGCATACAACGTACTTGGCATTCTTTGCAAAAATTTATTAAGTTTTTTGATTAAAATTTGAATTTACTGAAAACAAAAATATGCTGGTTGGATTAGGGTTAAAAAAAAAATTTTGTTGTTTGTGATACGTCACGGCAATTTTTAAATAGCAAAAATATTTTAATTATTTTGTTGTTTAATGTTTTATTACTTATTATTATTAATTATTATTAATACAACAACGTGTTTTTTATCAAAATCTACCAATTTTATTTAAATTGAGGTTATGTTTTACTACTATCACGAAAATTTGCGTTCCATTGGACATCTACTCACAAGTACTTGCAAGTAGCAAATTGTTTCCAATGGAACACTACAATTATTTTCTCTATCGCAGACAAGCACAAGACTTGTTACCAAAGACAAAAAATTTGCTGGGTAAGCAAAAGAAAAAACAATGTTGGTATCCCTGAAATTTTGTGTCCAGCGAGATAACATATTTTTAACTCGGTTTTTAACTCCGTCAAGTTGTCATTTTCTTGACGAGCTCAATGAACAAATATGGTGAATTCAGCTTTAAACTCAAATAAATTATAATAACCTATATACTTTGACTATATATTTTTAAATGGACTGCTAGTTGCTTACTTCATATGCGATCCAACATACAGTGGCGGTCAAGAGGCAAATCGTGGCGAATTCGATAACTAAAAAGTTCGTTACTATTTAATTTATTAGGAATAATCGAAAAATCAACATTAAGATTAAATTTTATAAAAGAAAACATCATTAATATTTGAAATTATAAGCATTTGCAAGCACTGAATATTAAAATAAACATTTATTTTTGTACTTACAAGTAGCAAAGAAACAGTCTTATCTGTCAATGGCAAACTGGTATCACAACCAACTGCGACACACTTTCTCTCCATTTTCAGTAAAAATAAAAGAAACCGAGGAAACATTTTGCGCAAAAATCACAATTAAAATATCTCAAATCAAATTAAATTGAATTTAAAACTATTAAACGGTGACAAAATAGAAAACACACGAAAAGGAGCCAAAAATTAAATAAAAATTTATTGATGTTGACAACTTTGATAAATCTTTAGTTTTCGTTTATGCCGCAATTTGCCTCTTGACCGCTAGTTGTATGTTGGCATCATCATTTATTTGAAAATTATATTGAACTGTCATTGTATTAGCGGTCCATTAATTCTATTGTCTAAGCCTATATAAAGGACCAGGGTTGCAACTCTCTAAAAATTAATCTCGCTAGATGTTCATCGAAAACTCGCTAGAAACCGCTAAAACCGCAAATTAGAAAAAATCGCTAGATGTCGCTAGAAATTTGTTAACATTTATTTGTATAGATTTGAATCAATTTAAATACCTAAACGTTACAATGGGGATTTAAATTATTTTATGTTATTACGTGCATACATATCATGTAAATCTTAAAACTACAATTTTTTCCACTTACAAAATATTAAGATGAACGGTTTATTAAGATGAAGACGGACGACGGTTTGAGTATTTTTATGGTGTACGGTAATTCGTTTGTTAATTGAATTTTGAATTGTTAATGTTCTCTTGTTCTATATGTTCTATCTAATCGTTGTGCTTTGTCCCTTGTCCGTTTTCACTTTTCTTTTTCAGTTACAGTTAACAGTTTGAAGTTTGAATTGGATGAAATTAATGATCATATGACTTTAGAGTCCTACTTTGGTAAATGTTATTCCTATTCGAATAGGAATGAAATTTTGTCCAAAGTAAGAGCCAGGAATGATTTTTTTTTACTTTTAACGGATGGCACGAAGCTGACAAAGAGCGATAACAAATTATTGAACAAAGTATAAAAAACCAAATGATATTTAACAAAATTTAAAATTGTGATTTTCCAAAAAATTGAGAATTATTTTTTAATACCAACTCGTAAAACTAAATATATTTAATATATTTACTCTATGGTCGACACTACAATTACGTGAAGAATAGAGTTAATTTTTAATACTTCTAGGTAGGTGGAAATGAAATTATTCATTCCAGAACGAAATTGTATGGCATTGTTTTTGTCGAACACCGAAAAATGGAACTAGTAATATGTATAATTTTTTGTGGGAGAGTTTATTTTCGAATAAATTTGCTCACTTTAAAAAAAACGGAAACTCATTAAAACTCGTTGTGAGAAAAAAAATCTCGCTAAAAATGTCGCTATAGCGAGATGAAAGAAAAAATCTCGCTGCTCTGATTGAAAAGTCGCTAGATTTAGCGACAAAATCGCTAAATTGGCAATACTGTAAACAAATAAATTATAATACCCTATAAAGGACATCATGACACTTTTCCATAGTAAACTTGCGGTCAATGATATTGGCAGATTTACCGATAATGCAGTATTATTTAATACGGGAAAACATAGTACGGGATAACTTCTAAAGATGTCAGCTTTAACAATTTTTAATTTTTGGTTAATAAATCAAAAATAAAATTAATTTTTTTTATAATTCATGTCTAGTTGTAAGTTTTATTCGTGTTTTTTGCTTTTGTTTATATTTTTGTTTCGATACAACAAAAAAAAAATTTAAAAAAAACTACTAGTGCCATCTTAAGATTTAATCTATCTATCGCCGTTTTTTAACCGTTAATGTCCTTTATAGGGTATTATAATTTATTTGACTGTAAAGGACATTCTTGTCAAAAAACGGCTATTGATGGATTAAATCTAAAGATGGCACTAGTAGTTTTTTTTAAATTTTTTTTTTGTTGTATCGAAACAAAAATGTAAACAATAGCAAAAAACACGAATAAAACTTACAACTAGATATCAATTAAAAAAAAAATTAATTTTATTTGTTATTTATTTACCAAAAATTAAAAATTGTTAAAGCTGACATCTTTAGAAGTTATCCCGTACTATATTTTCACGTATTAAATAATACTGCATTATCGGTAAATCTGCCAATATCATTGACCGCAAGTTTACTATGGAAAAGTGTCATGATGTCCTTTATAGGGTATTATAATTTATTTGCTTAAACCAAATAAATTATAATACCCTATAAAGGACATTAACGGTCAAAAATCGGCGATAGATAGATTAAATCTTAAGATGGCACTAGTAGTTTTTTTTAATTTTTTTTTTTGTTGTATCGAAACAAAAATATAAACAAAAGCAAAAAACACGAATAAAACTTACAACTAGACATGAATTATAAAAAAAATTAATTTTATTTTTGATTTATTTACCAAAAATTAAAAATTGTTAAAGCTGACATCTTTAGAAGTTATCCCGAACTATGTTTTCACGTATTAACAAATAAATTATAATACCCTATAAAGGACATTAACGGTCAAAAAACGGCGATAGATAGATTAAATCTTAAGATGGCACTAGTAGTTTTTTTTAAATTTTTTTTTTTGTTGTATCGAAACAAAAATATAAACAAAAGCAAAAAACACGAATAAAACTTACAACTAGACATGAATTATAAAAAAAATTAATTTTATTTTTGATTTATTAACCAAAAATTAAAAATTGTTAAAGCTGACATCTTTAGAAGTTATCCCGTACTATGTTTTCACGTATTAAATAATACTGCATTATCGGTAAATCTGCCAATATCATTGACCGCAAGTTTACTATGGAAAAGTGTCATGATGTCCTTTATAGGGTATTATAATTTATTTGCGTCAAATAAATTATAATACCCTATAAAGGTCTTCGCTGTCAAAAAACGGCGATAGATAGATTAAATCTTAAGATGGCACTAGTAGTTTTTTTTAAATTTTTTTTTTGTTGTATCGAAACAAAAATATAAACAAAAGCAAAAAACACGAATAAAACTTACAACTAGACATGAATTATAAAAAAAATTAATTTTATTTTTGATTTATTTACCAAAAATTAAAAATTGTTAAAGCTGACATCTTTAGAAGTTATCCCGAACTATGTTTCCACGTATTAAATAATACTGCATTATCGATAAATCTGCCAATATCATTGACCGCAAGTTTACTATGGAAAAGTGTCATGATGTCCTTTATAGGGTATTATAATTTATTTGATTTGCGCAAATAAATTATAATACTCTATAAAGGACATTAACGGTCAAAAAACGGCGATAGATAGATTAAATCTTAAGATGGCACTAGTAGTTTTTTTTAAATTTTTTTTTTGTTGTATCGAAACAAAAATATAAACAAAAGCAAAAAACACGAATAAAACTTACAACTAGACATGAATTATAAAAAAAATTTATTTTATTTTTGATTTATTAACCAAAAATTAAAAATTGTTAAAGCTGACATCTTTAGAAGTTATCCCGTACTATGTTTTCCCATATTAAATAATACTGCATTATCGGTAAATCTGCCAATATCATTGACCGCAAGTTTACTATGGAAAAGTGTCATGATGTCCTTTATAGAGTATTATAATTTATTTGGATTTGCGTATTAAATAATACTGCATTATCGATAAATCTGCCAATATCATTGACCGCAAGTCAAATAAATTATAATACTCTATAAAGGACATTAACGGTCAAAAAACGGCGATAGATAGATTAAATCTTAAGATGGCACTAGTAGTTTTTTTTAAATTTTTTTTTTGTTGTATCGAAACAAAAATATAAACAAAAGCAAAAAACACGAATAAAACTTACAACTAGACATGAATTATAAAAAAAATTAATTTTATTTTTGATTTATTAACCAAAAATTAAAAATTGTTAAAGCTGACATCTTTAGAAGTTATCCCGTACTATGTTTTCCCATATTAAATAATACTGCATTATCGGTAAATCTGCCAATATCATTGACCGCAAGTTTACTATGGAAAAGTGTCATGATGTCCTTTATAGAGTATTATAATTTATTTGCCGCAAGTTTACTATGGAAAAGTGTCATAATGTCCTTTATAGGGTATTATAATTTATTTGGCTTAAACTATACCTCCAACCCCCACCCACACTCTCGTTTTTAATCAAAGCATTGTGCGGCTAGGCTAATCAACGGATGTTCTTTTTAATTAAAAAAAAAATTGAATCGTTTATTCTTGAAAGGGCTCATGTCCCCTTTTTGTCAAAATTAGTATTAATGACGGTTTAGTATCACAGACACGTATATACGTTTTATGACAAGACGAAATTATCATATGGTTAATGGAACGGTACCTACCTTGCAACAAATTAATCATTTATTTCTAGAAAGGTCTCATGTCAAAAAGTTTTTTTTTATTTCCTGAATAATTTGAAAAAGTGGACATGAGCCCTTTCAAGAATAAACGATTCAATTATATACATATAATAAAAAATGTATCCTCTATTTTTGTTTATTATTGAACATAAATGATAAAAATTGAAAAATAATTAAGGAACATATTATTATAATTAAAAAATATACAAATAGTTTTTTTGGCAGTCATTATCTTTTATTCACTCATTTTTGTTCCATACAACATAAAAACAGCAACAACAGAAACATAAAAAGGATACAGCATCATATCACTCATACATTTTTTTAATGTTTTCTTATTTTTTTATAACTTATCTAAATTTTAACTTAGCTAATTGTTTATTAATTAATCATCGTAATATGACAGTCAAAAAAATATCTTATATCCACAAATTTATGTACCTAGTTTTTAGGTTTACAAAATGAAAATAAGAGGCTTCTGGCAAACTTTCTTCAAATTAAACTAAAAAATGTGTATATATTAAGTGTTTGTGTGTGAACTTTCACAAGTTTAGTTTTGTTTGCGGAGTTTAGTTAATAGTTCATTTGGATCAAAAATGTATAGCTTTTGTATGGCTATGGCACAAATTAAATTAAAATTTTCTTTATTTTTTGTACTTGAGTTGAAAAGAAAATGTAATAAATATCTGTGAAAGTTCCTGTTTCCGATAAATATCACATGTTCACTAACACTTGACAAAAAAATATATTTATATAAATTTAATTAAAATATTCATTTTTATTTTAACTAATATATTCCTAAATTTATTAATTAAATTTTTATTCTTAAAATTAATAATAATAATCATAAAGATTTTGTTGAGAAAGCTTTATCAGATTAAAATTAAATTTTTATTAATACAATATTTTTTTATAAATTTTGAAAAAAAAAACAAACGAATATCAATTTGATACAATAATAATTGATTGGAATTTTAGAATGAATTTTCTTTATTTAATTTTAAAACTGATTGAAAGCTTTCCCAAATCACAGAAATTCACTTTTATTCTTATATAAATTTGATATCATTTTTTCATCATAAACATCATTCTCAAAAAATCAAAAAAACGCTTTTATTCCAATGTTAATTTTAACTTATTTATTTTTATTAACAGCTAATTAAATGTTTAATTATTTATCCATTTTTACATCATTCATCTCAGTTACAAAATATGCAACAGAAAGTTTGTTTTGAAAACGAAATTTTGTGTTATTTTTATATGAGCTCTTGGAAGGATATTTTTGAAAACTTGAATTCAAATTGGCAGGACTTGGAGATATTTCATTTGTTTTGATGAATTTATATAATATGTATAGGTACTTCCCACATATTTTGAAAGATGTTTAAAAAATCCTTATTTTGCATTTTTTAAATTATACAAATTTTTAATTGGAATGATATTTTTTTTTTAAATATATTTTATTTTTTAAAAGACCACTTATTCAGACTTTCTGTCTCATAAAAAATAGTAATTTGTTGGCTGGCAAATTTGGGGAAGTATTAGTAGTACATAGTAACAGTAACAGAAATTATCTGGGACATCAAATATTCTTTCAATTTTTGAAAAAAACATGCAAAATTAATGTTTTAATTAAGAATAAAACAAATATGATTGTTTAATGGTCCCGGAAGAATTATGCAAATAAGTTTTTCGATACGAGATGTGAATGCCAGCCAGTGTTTCTATGTTGTTTAGTTTACATATATTCTTGGTTTCTGATAACTTTTTTAGTCAATTTCGTATTTTCCACCGGTACGAGGAGTTTTGATATGTTTGCAAAAATTAAAATAAAATATTGTCTACTGTAAGGATAAATGGATGATCAAATTATCCAAAATCATGTCAGTCTTATCAATCTTTTTATTAATAAAGTTAATGAAGGAAAATATTAACAAATTCATCTGTTAAAGTCGGGGCTAGTGTCTTTAATTTATTTGATTGTTTTATTCGGAACGTCTTCTGTCAAACGACTGAATGCAGTAAATGTATAAAAATAGCTTGCCGAATAAATCGGAATGTTAAAGAGAAAAGAGGGATCCATAAAAAAATATTTGCATTCAATCTGAAAATATTAAGAAGTTAAACTAAAAATTTATCGAGAAACCAAAATTCATTTTTAAAAACAACTACTCATTATTTTATACAAATAATTATTAAATAACTTACAGCTAAGGTAATTTTTTGTTATCTTATTGTATTTAAAAGATCAAAAACGGTTTCTTAATTTTAATTAGTCATAAAAATAGTTTTTTGTTTTTATTTAATTAATTAAGCGTATTTTTAACCAAATCTTTGGATCGATTGATTTATATTTCTTTATTTATATAATAATATATTCCTCGAAAACACCGTTTGTGATCTCGATTATTTCCTTAAAAACTAGGATTTGTTTAAATCGTTCACACTTAAGAGGCACTCAATTATTTTTTTTTTTTTGTTATTTGATTTCTTTTGTAATTTTAAATTCGTACAATCATCGCCACAGGAAGAAACTTATTAATTTCAGAAGAATTTTCAAAAAAAAATAAAATATATACATATATATAATGTATATTTATATATTCACAGCAGGCATCATCTGGATCATACATCTTTCGCTCGCTCCGCTCACAGTACATTCAAAATACATTCACACCAGTAGGTCGGGAGTTTTCAATAATCGTCTTCGTCGTCATCATCAGCAGTCATCGTAATCATCAGCAGTTTCATACAGTCATCATCATCATCAAACGGAATAGTGGTTGTATAATAATGTAATCGCATTCATCAACTCACAAAACTATATTATATAATGAAGATGTATATTTAATTTAGTTTCAGAGGAGGATTTTCAATAATAATTTTCAAGAACCGAACTGAAAATTCACCTCAAACACGTTATTATGTTGTCTTAAAATTAAATACGTTCAATAAATTTCAATTTTATTAAAAGTAAATGCAATGTTGAAAGAATGCGACAAAATTATTCCTTTCATAAAATATTATAATTAAATAATTTTTGTGTGTGTGCGCCTTATTTGAGCATTTTTTTACGAAAATGGTTTATAGATTCGAATAATTTTCTCGCATAATTTCAAATAAATTTAGTTTGATTGATTATTTTCTTATTATAGTATTAAATATAATAAACACAATGATTTATTCGTTCCAATCACAAATTTTAAATGGACAGACGTTTATACTCTACCCAAAAACTATGTTAAGAAAAGCATGTTCTTTTGAATCTCCAGCATTCATCAATTCACATACATTCAACTCGTTTGTTTTATCTCTTACATTTTTTTTATTGACATTTATAATTATGATTATTATGTTTTTGTTTTTATAGGTTAAATAGTTGAGATACATTTAAATATTTTTTTTTGTTTCTATTGAATTTTCTCGTTTTAAAATTCTGGAAAAATTGATGTTGGAATTACTGGTGTTATTTGTGATGACATAATATTATAATTATTTAATGACAATTGATCTTTTATTGGTAAAGGAAATCTTAAAAAAAAAAATAATAATTATACCACCTTCAAAATAAACAAACAATAAAAAAAACACTCACCAACTGCTAGCGGCAACCATTTGTTGATTCCTTATTTTTCGTATTTCTTTCGATGCCCAATTACATAATGTCTTTGTTCTATGTGCCCTGGACTTTTTACCAACAGTCAGGAGTTCCATAATACTATCTTGTTCCACCAGTTTTGAAATGACGGGTCCAAATGCGGCGCATAAATCTCCAATTAACCCAGCACATATACCAATATTTGTGTCAGATAATTCATTGTCTTGAGCAATTTTAGATATAAAATTTATAATGTATGGAACATGATGTAGGATTATATTAACTTCTTGGCTTGGTTTCGGACCAGTACCCTTTAGCCCTTGTATAATACCCGTGTAAGCTTCGAGCACACTTTCTCTTAATTCATTTAAATATTCAACCATATCATAATCGTTACTATCGACTTGCAGCTCAGATGCATGCATCAACATTTGGATAACAACTTGAAGATATTTTTCGAATTCGGATCCAATACTTAAAGCAATATCGCCAAAAACTGAAAGAATTTGAGGCTTAACACTGCGATGCAAATTTGGATTGCTTAAATTCTCTAATAATAATGTCATTATATCATCGCAATATGGTAACATGGCGGTTTTTAAACCACGTGATATATCTCCAGTTAAACCAACAGAAGCACAACATACTTGATACTCTTGATGATTTTTTAGACCCATATACAAATATGGTTTAAACGCATCCATATACTTCAAAAACTTATCGCCCAGTAAATCTACTAATGTAGATACAGCCATTAATGCATCCTCTTGCACGCCACCTACTGAACCAGCACTCGAATTAAACATAGATAATAATGCTGTCATAATCGAGTCCGATATTTGTGGTGCATCGTTTGGACTTACTTTACGTAACACTGACTGTAGTGTTGCACACAATAACGATTGTAAATCATTAAATTGGTGACGATCACTGTTTGTGGTTATAAGACTTTCCATTTGTAATACTTGATTTAATCGTTCCAAAACAATCATGGTTGTCTTTTGTACTGTTAAGTAGCAGTCTTTTGGCGCATTCTTTATCATTTCCATAAGTGCTTCGTAAGCAGCTGAACGTAAATTGGCTTGTGATCCTTCAGGTCTATCAGTTGTTTCGAGTAATCGCTCAATAATGAATTCAAAATATTGTGATAAGCATGTAGTTTCTGGTGGATCTTCGGAATAGCATCTTTGTCCAGCCTCGTATGCTGCTTCGGCTAATCCAGTAAACGCCCAGCATACATTTGCCGCTACGCGTGGTTCGGCCTTTAATCCAGCTATTAAACTTTGAAGTAATGGATGTAAATATTTCTCATTAATAGCTGCCTCGGGAATTACCTAGCAAACAAAAAATAAAATAAATTCATTTGCCGGTTTTTTAATTTATTTAGTTAGTGGTTACCAACCTCGCATATTCTTCCAAATGTCCAAGCAGCAGTATCACGAACTATAACACTGTTATCATACATTAGTTCAATAAGCGTAGGCATCGCCTGCTCAATAAGGGGTTGCAATGTTTTTGCATCAAGCCCACCCAATATTGAACCAAATACCATAAGAGCCGCATCACGGTATCTCCAATTGGTTGATTTAATATTATCTTTTATAAACGGCATAACATGAGGAACAATTTGATCTTCACAACATGTTGACAGCAACATTAAACAAACACCGGCCGCTTTTGACGGATTCCAATCATCTTCATCATCAAATTCTTCCTGTTTTGTCAACTTATCCATTAAAACCGGAGCCAAATATTGTATTGCGCCTTGCGCATAATATTTGGAGAATCGAGTGGGTGGCCTTCCAGCTTCTACTGCTTCTTGATTTTCAATTCCTAAATCAATCTCCTCGTCGCAAACATTCGACCAAAATTCAATACCTTGCAACGAAACTTGATCATTATCCGATTTCATCGCCTCAAATGTGATTGGAAAAAGAGCTTGTGCCATGTACGGTTCCATGTACTGATAGTAGAGTGACAAAATTTTTACTAGACATTGTAGCGCTGCTACACATATTTGCGTCTCGGTTGATTGAGTCGCTTCGCATACAACTTCCATAATGTAATTACGTTCGGCCGCCTTTTCAAAATTAGCTTTTGTAAATTCTAATGAATTGTGTAATGCATTTGTGGCCGCTAATCGAACATGATTACTTGGCTCAATTTTTCTCATCCCGTGAATAATGGCTGTTAAAATTTGATTTGATTGCTGTTCCAATACTTCAAAATTAATATCTTGGCAAATATAACCAATCGCTTCTAAGGTCGCTTCACGTTGGATTTCCGTTGATTTTTCATGAACAACATTGTTCACAAGAGCATCTATTAAATAATTCCATTGTCCAACTGGTAATTCAGTAACAGCAACATAGGCTACACACTGCGCTGCGGATGACGGGCGTGAATTTTCAGTGCCTAATGCATCCAGAATCTAAAACAATTAGGATATTTGACATTTTCAATAGAAATTTTAAATAAATAATGAACCTACATTTTTTTTAATGTAATCCCGAATATCCACTGGATATGTAAGCCATCTCCGTTGATATTGTTCCTTAACGGAATCATCCTTACTAGTCAAGTGATTTTTCAATTGTAAACCAGCTGCCATACGCGCGACATTACTATTTCCCGGTTGCGCCAAGACATCAGACAAGGCTTTGAGGAATTCAGGTAAATTATTTTCGGCCGCCTGTTCCAGAAACGTTTTAGCTGAATACAATTCATTTTTATCTACAGAAGAGAAGAAAGACACCGTAACGTCAAATTTAAATCACAAACAGAAGTGATGCTCTATGCCATCTATGGGAAAGCAGCATAATTAAATCGATATAGAATAAATGGAAAATTCTATTTTTTTTTTTTTTTTCATTGATACTGCGAGAAGCAAATCATCGATTTTCACTGAAAATAATGTATTTCGAACAGCTATTTTTGATCAATTTCGTAATTATTATTCACTATTAAAAAAGTTATTCTTATTGTACTCATTTTAATCAACGAATAAAAATCGCGAAAAATATTAAGGTTATATTTTTAAAGCAATGCTAAAAGCTAAAACGTAGTAATGTAAAAATATATCACAAGCATCCTATAAATCTTGTACATATGTAATATCACACAATTTTTACATTAGATTAATCTAACGAGACATCAATAAATAGATAATAAATTCCATTGCAATAAAAATGAAGGAAAATAAAAAATCGAAGCGACATTCCATTTTTTTTTTTTATTTCAACATCGATGTCAAAATTACCTGGTGATACCGTTTTTTCTAAAATTTGTATCAATTGTGTAGTCATCATGTTTATTTAATTATGTTTTATTTTAAATGGTTTTTATATCACTAAATCCACTATTGAATTAATGTTTTTTTTTATTATTTTACACACAGAAATAAAGTTTTTTTTTGTTTCGCTATTTTTTTTCTTAGCACAAAACCCGGCTATTTCCACATGGGTGCCGAACAAAGTGAATTGTATGAAAAAGACTGTTTGAAAAAAATTTATGAATTTTTTCCACAGTTTTGAGGGTCGAACAAATGACGTTTATTTACATTTCGGCAGTTTTCGGATTTAACGGATTTTTCGGACTTGTACCCCGACGACCCCGACAGACACAAACTTACGGTTTATTTATTTTGTCACTAAAAGTGTGGCGCTAGTATTGCAACGAGGTATTGCAAAACGTAAAACAGAAAAAAAATATATAGGAAACGTCGTTATTTATGAAATTCCAGTTATTTAAAATAAGTTTTAAAAAATATCAAATGGATAATCTAGGTAAAAGTATGTCATTCTATAAGTTTAAGTCTCATAGAATATAATTAAACATATATTGCATCAAATTACATCTATTTCTATTAGATCCACATCAAAACAAAAATTGTGTTTCCAGCCTTTTAGATAAGAATAGACAGATGTGGATCTTGTATGGGCCATATTTACATTCTAAATTTCAATACAATAATTCTAATCCAATTCGTTTAGAGCAGGACATACATTTCTGTCCCTTTTTATCCTTTTTGACGTATGGCTATTTTGATTATATCAAAGCAAACATGGCATGGCTATTTTGATTATATCAAAGCAAACATAAAACATCTTCAAACATCATTTAATTTTATAATATATACGTCCTGTTCTAAACGAATTGGATTGGTATTTTGTATTGAAATTTAGAATGTAAATATGGCCCATACAAGTTCCACATCTGTCTATTCTTATCTTTGGTTTGATTGCAAATTTGAATTATGTATATAATATGAAATTTCTTAGTACAGTTTTAATTAATTTTTTTAACAAATATATTTGTTTCAGATTAAATACCTGGACCGGAAAGACGCTTAACCGAACACTTTGTGCACCGGATTACCATCATCAATCAGCATGTACAGAGAATCTCGATACCCAGGAAGAATTAACTATAACAGAGGACCCCAGCGTTATAATAAATTTTTTTTTTTTTTTTTTTTTAAATGCTGCCAATGGCTTTATTCTTGAATCTTTCTACATAAGAAACTAACAAGAAGTAATCAAATCTTAAGCTAAAATTATTACATATTTTAAGTCTTAACCAATGTTAATACTTATTGTTGGTGCTCACAATTTAATTAATTTAGATTATACTTATACATACATATGTATAACATCAACATTTAATAAATTTACAGGTTCACAGGTTCATCAGTCCGAGTGGATCTGTTCTTTTCAGTCGCCTAAATCGTGGCTGTTTTAATATATCCCTGGCCAATTCGTTGGGATGCGCGTTATAATAAATGAAACTGTGCAGAGCACTGAATTGAAGTCTCTACGGGATATAAACAACTTGGTTTTTGATTTTATTAATATTTCCTCAATATCAGAGTGGTTCTCCAATAAACATGCGTTGGCAAGCTTGGATAGAGGGCTTCGCTTAGCTCAGCATAATTTTATTAACAGAATTAGTTCTGTGGTTTTTTTGAGAACCTAGTTAACTGCAAAAAGACCATTTTTAGGAAATTGCATTTGAAACAAAAATGACTGTAATTCCAATAATTTTGAATAATTTATTTATTTTGTTTGTATTATCAAATAACTAAGATGGCAGAAATCAATTTACATAGAAATATTTTGTAAAACCAGGGGTGAGATTCCAGAAGGTGATCGGTAATTATTCTTTTGGTGATAGCACAGAAAAGAATGAACGTGATAGTAAAAAGTGATCACCACAGGGCTGATCACCACCTAAATTTATATTTTATAAAGTGATCACTAAAAAATTGTACTAAAACTACTAAACGTGTTATATCGGGCAACAAAAACACTTGAAAAGCCAATAAAATGTCAACTTTTTATATGTAACCGAAATTTAAATTTTTAAGGCTTTTAACAACGATTAGTAGAAATGTTAATTTGACTGGATCGAAATAAAAATGAACATACAATAATAATAATGAATTATTAATGTATCTCATTCGGCATATCCGCGCGGGGTGGAACAGTTGAGAGACAGACTTAACCATATCTTAAACGGACAATTTTTTTTTAAATAAAATAATAATTTGGTAGAAATATTTATTTATGTCGTTTACGATCAAAAAACTAACCTCGGTGCAAAAAAAACTAAACTCGACATAATAAAAAAATAGTAATCGAAAATGACATTAGCCTTGGTGGCTCGGCTATAATTTTATTAAACATTAAAATTACATATTTAAAATTTAAAATACCCTATGCTATTCAACTGATTTTATTTAAGGACCGTTTGCGTTAAAACTTGTTTTTTATTGACATTTTTGTGATTTGGTTTGCTTTAAATTTAAATATATAATATTAAGAAAATAATGAAATATTCATAAATAATCCATTTTCTATAAATAAATCATAAAATATTTTTTGTAGGTTGTTCTCTCGTTGGTGATAACGAAGGTGATAGCTAAAACACAATCACCAAAAAGTGATCACCAAAAGGTGATAATTGTGGTGATAATCACCATACGGAATGTCAATTTTGAGAAAGTGATAGGTGATTATCACTTATCACCTTATGGAATCCCACCCCAGTTTTGTTATGCTACAGCATGGAATAATGGAATTATATCAAATATCCTGTTTTGCTTTATCTGAATTTAAATTCATATAAAGTCTTAGACAATAGAATTAGAATGGACCGCTAATACAATGACAGTTCAATATAATTTTCAAATAAATGATGATGCCAACATACAACTAGCGGTCAAGAGGCAAATTGCGGCAAAAACGAAAACTAAAGATTTGTCAAAGTTGTCAACATCAATAAATTTTTATTTAATTTTTGGCTACTTTTCGTGTGTTTTCTATTTTGTCACCGTTTTATAGTTTTAAATTCAATTTAATTTGATTTGAGATATTTCAATTGTGATTTTTGCGCAAAATTTTTCCTCGGTTTCTTTTATTTTTACTGAAAATGGGGAGAAAGTGTGTCGTAATTGGTTGTGATACCAGTTTGCCATTGACAGATAAGACTGTTTCTTTGCATCTGTGAGTACAAAAATAAATGTTTATTTTAATATTCAGTGCTTGCAACTGCTTATAATTTCAAATATTAATGATGTTTTCTTTTATAAAATTTAATCTTAATGTTGATTTTTCGATTATTCCTAATAAATTAAATGGTAACGAACTTTTTAGTTAGCGAATTCGCCACGATTTGCCTCTTGACCGCCACTGTATGCTGGATCGCATATGAAGTAAGCAACTAGCAGTCCATTTAAAAATATATAGTCAAAGTATAAAGTCGATATCTGCAGATAATTAGTTTTATTAACAAACAAGAGGCACTTTGTAATTATTTAAGTAAAGATAACTAGTTTTAAAAAAAACAAAATTTTTGCAGATAATTAAAAAGTTTGAATGAAAATCGAAAATTATTGTGTAAATTTTAGAATTTGTTGATGAACATAATTAATGGAATGATAAACATAATTATCCTTATGTATCCATAATAATATTATTACCGACGTTGCTACATTTACAAAAATTACAAACGTGTTTTATTAACAATATAAAACAAAATTTAAAAGTGGGGTTATGAAGAACACAATATTTTTTTTTATATCACAAGAATTATTAATATAATATGTGCAACTGACAGTTTACTAAAGAATAAGATTATATTTATTATAATTATGATTATACGAACAATAAATACACGGAAAAGTAGAAATACAAAAGACATCTGATCGATTGAGACATCCGAGCGAAATTGCGAATTAACTACATTTAAAAATGCTATCATATAATCATTTAAGCGTTTTTTTATTTCATAACAAGTCGGTAATTGAAGTTATTTATCTATACATGTCTATATACAGGGTGTTCGGCACATGGACCGACACAATTTTTTGGGGGATTGGGTGGGTCATTAGCTAGTTTTCACCCATACGACCCTACGTCCTAAGTGACACGGTAACTGAGATATGAATTTTTTTCGTGTTTTATTTAAATTACCTGAAATCTCGCCTTTAAATCGCCATATTTCGTTTGTTTGTGATTGTAATAGCACGAAATAACTTTTATTGTATTCTGCAATGTATTTTTAGTCTAAATAAATCATTATTTGGTACAAATGGCTTCAAGAAAATAAATTATATGAGCTTCGAAAGTCTTGAAAATGTGTAAATGTATGAGAAATTTCAACTTCTAAATTCAATATAACAAAAAATAAACATTATTTTGAATATAGGTTTATTTTAAAAAGTTGTCTAGTTTATACCCTTTCCAACGGTATGCTACATGTTGGAGGAATTATTTATAGTATGGCCAAAATAAGAGATAGAAGTTGTCAGGGTCAAGAAAATTCTTTTTATCTTTATTATGTTTTTATTAAATATGAGTTATAATATTTCAATATTTGTTCGAATTGTTCTCCTCTACTCCGTATGCATGCACGATACCTTTTCCTTATTTTAAATATTGTTGTGCGAAGTCGCATTTCCCTTTTCATTATTTCAAATGCAGCTGTAATTCGCTTCATTAAAATTTCTCGTGAGGACACCTCTGTTGCATAAACCAATTCCTTTGCACGTCCCCAGACGTAAAAATCGAGGGGTATCAGGTCAGAGGACCGTGCGGGCCAAGAAATAGGCCCCAATCTACCAATCCATGAGTTCGGAAAAGAATTGTCTAAGTACTCACGTACCTTCGATGATAGTGTGCCGGACAGCCATCATTTTGAAAGACGATCGGCACACCTTCTTCCAAAACTGATAATAAAAGTTCGGGTAAATCGTTTTGCTAAAGTTAGGAACCGTAGGAACCTATTTATTACATTTATTCTTTTGTTTTATTTAAATTTTATTTTTGTTAAATATTTTGTTACTCTTGTTTAGTCTGCTTTAAACTGTTATCAGAATTGTTTTTGTTGCGTTTGTCTTCGCTGTTGTGGTTACAATGCCTAATTTTAGTAACGAAGAGACCTGACACCCCTCGATTTTTACGTCTGGGGACGTGCAAAGGAATTGGTTTATGCAACAGAGGTGTCCTCACGAGAAATTTTAATGAAGCGAATTACAGCTGCATTTGAAATAATGAAAAGGGAAATGCGACTTCGCACAACAATATTTAAAATAAGGAAAAGGTATCGTGCATGCATACGGAGTAGAGGAGAACAATTCGAACAAATATTATAACTCATATTTAATAAAAACATAATAAAGATAAAAAGAATTTTCTTGACCCTGACAACTTCTATCTCTTATTTTGGCCATACTATAAATAATTCCTCCAACATGTAGCATACCGTTGGAAAGGGTATAAACTAGACAACTTTTTAAAATAAACCTATATTCAAAATAATGTTTATTTTTTGTTATATTGAATTTAGAAGTTGAAATTTCTCATACATTTACACATTTTCAAGACTTTCGAAGCTCATATAATTTATTTTTTTGAAGCCATTTGTACCAAATAATGATTTATTTAGACTAAAAATACATTGCAGAATACAATAAAAGTTATTTCGTGCTATTACAATCACAAACAAACGAAATATGGCGATTTAAAGGCGAGATTTCAGGTAATTTAAATAAAACACGAAAAAAATTCATATCTCAGTTACCGTGTCACTTAGGATGTAGGGTCGTATGGGTGAAAACTAGCTAATGACCCACCCAATCCCCCAAAAAATTGTGTCGGTCCATGTGCCGAACACCCTGTATATGTATAAAAATGAATTCTTGTTTGTTTGTTTGTTTGTCTGTTCCGAATGGGTGCCTCAGCCGCTCAACCGATCGCCATGAAATTTTTACCATGTACAAGTTGCATATCCAGAACCAACCTTACGATATTTTGGAAGGGGCTGGACCCCGGGGTCTAGGGGCTGCGGTACAAATTTTTTCGAAAATTTTAATTTTCTTTAAATTTTTCCACGAAAATGAGTTTATGGGGCTGGTTATATGAAATTACTGACATGTTCGAATCCGAGGGGCCCAGCCCTGGATCAAAAATTAATTTTTACATGTATAGATACAAATATTTGATTATTTCAAAATTACTTCTTTTATGTTTACCATGCAAATGTTGCATGTTCAGGACCAATCTTACGATATTGTGAGAGGGGCTCGACCCCGGGGTCTAGGGGCCATGGTACAATTTTTTTCAAAAATTTAAATTTTTTTACGAGAATGAGTTTTGGAAAGGGGTTATATGAAATAAGAGACATATTCGAATTCGGGGGGTCCGCCCCTGGATCAAAAATTCATTTTTACATGTAAAGATACAATTATTTGATTGTTCTGAAATAACGCCTTAGCCGCTTTACCGATCGCCATGAAATTTTTACCATGTATATGTTGCATGTTCAGGACCAAGCCCACGATACTTTTGAAGGGGCCGGACACCGGGGTCTAGGGGCTGTGGTACAAAATTTTTCTCAAATTTCAATTTTTTTAAGATTTTTTAACGGGAATGACTTTAGGAAAGGGGTTATATAAAATTAGTGACTTACTCCAATCCGGAAGTCTGCCCTGGATCAAGAATTAATTTTTATATGTATAGATACAATTATTTAAATGTTCCGAAATAGCGCCTTAGCCGCAAATTTATACACCAAAAAGGATATCTAGCGTGCGATTGTTATACACAAATCATACCTCTACTATAATTGATTTAATTATTCAAATTAATTTTATTAATTTAAATTTAAGACAATCTTTCATCACTTTAACTGAAGACAAATCTCTGAACACTTATATTATCCATACTAATCCACTTGCATCCACTTTACTCGATGGAGGACGCACAGCACATTCAACGTTTAAACTACCATTGAATTTGAATCAAGCGGATAATTTTTCTTGCAATATAACACGAAATTCGGGAATTGCCACGTTATTAAAAACATGTAAAATCATTATTTGGGATGAATGTACCATGGTACACAAAAAAGCATTTGAAGCGGTAGATCGTACTTTGCGCGATTTGCGACAAAATAACCGACCAATGGGAGAGCTCTAACACTACTAGCAGGTGATTTTCGTCAAACTTTGCCAGTCATTCCACGATCAACACCCGCTGATGAACTTAATGCCTGCCTGAAGGCGTCTCATCTTTGGAAACACGTTACGAAAATCACACTATCTACAAACATGCGTGTGAATTTACATCACGATGGTACAGCTAAAACATTTGCCAGGCAGCTTTTGGACATGGCTAACGGGAAATTGCCAAATGACCCGGTAACATGTGAGATATCGTTCCCGCCTAATTTTTGTCAAATGCTGCCATCAATACAGGACGTGGTAATGAAAGTATTCCCAAATCTGCCAAATAACTTCAAAAATCATGATTGGCTGTGCGAACGTGCACTCCTAGCTCCCAAAAATGACGGCGTTAATAAATTAAATAATGAAATTCAATCGCAACTACCCGGGCCACTAATGAAATATGGGTGTGAAGTTTTTCCCATTTTTTTTCCCAGATATACGTATACAAATCCTATTGGAATAAACAAAATTCTATTGGATTCTCATTGAATTTCGCATGTGTTGGTGCTTATTGTACACTGTTAAGAATTCAAAATGTTTCTTCATATGTATTATTATTAAATTAAATTTCGATTAAAATCCATGTACTAAACGGACATAATTTTAATTCAAACTTATATAAGAAAATTTGAAAAATGTGAACCACAAAGCTAATTTATTTTGAAATATCATTATTCAGTTCGTAAATGAATACCTACATAACGTAACATAATGTTAATTTGTGCTGTAAAACCGTGTATTATTTTAGAATTAAATAATAAAACAAACACATTTAGCATTTTTTAAAACAAAACAATTTTTAGTATAGCTTAGACCGAACATTAAATTAGTTTAATTAAATTTATTAAATTAATTTTGCTTTGTTAGTACCTATCGAGCTATTTCGATCAAATATAAGTGCACTAAATTTAAAAGCAAAGTTCCGAACCATTAAATAAACGTCAAATTGTTTTAGTACAAATTATAAATTTGTTCCAATAAGAATTCTATTTCCAATACAATTATTACAATAGAAAAAAATAAATTACACCATACAAAAAATGTTAACAAAGAATTAGTTTATAAAATACTTTTCTGTGAATAAACGTCAAAAGGTTGCGAATTTGTTCAGGTATTCCGTGTAATATCAGAAACTATGTTCAAATTTGTCGCCAAAATGCCGTTATTGGCCCTTAATCAAATTCGGCAATTTGAACTTTAAAATTCGTAGCACATTTATTTCTCTGGTTAGGGAATACCTTCTTTGCTCTATGGATGGGGAATTTTATCAGCTATTTCGTGAAGTATTACAACTTGAGTCCAAATCTCTGGCAATGGCCATTAATGGCCCTTAATCAAATTCCTGCAAAACCGCAATTTGAAGTTTAAAATTCGTAGCACGTTTATTTCTCTGGTTAGGGAATACCTTCTTAGCTTAGCTCTATGGATGGAGAATTTTATCAGCTATTTCGTGAAGTATCACAACTTGAGTCCAAATCTCTGGCAATGGCCATTAATGGCCCTTAGTCCAATTCCTGCTAAACCGCAATTTATTTCTCTGGTTAGGGAATACCTTCTTAGCTCTATGGATGGAGAATTTTATCAGCTATTTCGTGAAGTATCACAACTTGAGTCCAAGTCTCTGGCAATGGCCATTAATGGCCCTTAGTCCAATTCCTGCTAAACCGCAATTTGAACTTTAAAATTCGTAGCACATTTATTTCTCTGGTTAGGGAATACCTTCTTAGCTCTATGGATGGGGAATTTTATCAGCTATTTCGTGAAGTATTACAACTTGAGTCCAAATCTCTGGCAATGGCCATTAATGGCCCTTAATCAAATTCCTGCTAAACCGCAATTTGAAGTTTAAAATTCGTAGCACGTTTATTTCTCTGGTTAGGGAATACCTTCTTAGCTCTATGGATGGAGAATTTTATCAGCTATTTCGTGAAGTATCACAACTTGAGTCCAAATCTCTGGCAATGGCCATTAATGGCCCTTAGTCCAATTCCTGCTAAACCGCAATTTGAACTTTAAAATTCGTAGCACATTTATTTCTCTGGTTAGGGAATACCTTCTTAGCTCTATGGATGGGGAATTTTATCAGCTATTTCGTGAAGTATCACAACTTTTTTTTTCATCATTTTCCGATTTTTTTGGCCAACTCTCATAGTAAATCTTATAATAAGTCGGACATTATTGGTGAAAAAAGTCGGTGATGAATTCAGTTTTGTTATACTTGGGTTGTTATGCAAGATTTTGTATTGCAATATTTTATAATTGCAATATTTTGAATATTTTGTAATGCAAGAATACATACTCAACCCCTTTTTATACTTACACCGAATTTTTTCAGCAATAATGTCCGACTTATTATAATATTTACTATGAAAGTTGGACAAGCAAATTGGAAAATAAAGTTGGAAATCAAATTTTATTATTTTCCGATTTTCTTGACCAACATTCGGAAAAAAAACATGTTTTCAGCTAAATGTCAGAAATATGCAAAAATTTTCGAATATAAATATACTTGGGTATTGTTTCAAATGGAGCACAGTAAATACTTCTCATTTTTTTCCTACTGCAATAATAGTAGATACGAAATATTTAGTGAGGGGTTTTTAAAACATCGAAATATAATAGTACAATAATAGATGACGCTTTTTACTTAGTTAATGCAATTCCTTGTGTACTAAAACCTTTATGAGGTTTATGTATGTGATACGATTTTTAATCTAATAAGAAAATAAAATCAATTATGAAAATTTATTATTAGAAATAATTCTCTATATAAATACACGAAAAACAGGAAATCACGGCATTTGTTAATGATCTTGACTCTAATCGTAACGTGAAAGTTATAGTGTCAATCAAGCTGATAAGGTCACCCATATCCCCAGGAACAAATGTGCTACGAATTTTAAAGTTCAAATTGCGGTTTAGCAGGAATTTGATTAAGGGCCATTAATGGCCATTGCCAGAGATTTGGACTCAAGTTGTGATACTTCACGAAATAGCTGATAAAATTCTCCATCCATAGAGCTAAGAAGGTATTCCCTAACCAGAGAAATAAATGTGCTACGAATTTTAAACTTCAAATTGCGGTTTAGCAGGAATTTGATTAAGGGCCATTAATGGCCATTGCCAGAGATTTGGACTCAAGTTGTGATACTTCACGAAATAGCTGATAAAATTCTCCATCCATAGAGCTAAGAAGGTATTCCCTAACCAGAGAAATAAATGTGCTACGAATTTTAAACTTCAAATTGCGGTTTAGCAGGAATTTGATTAAGGGCCATTAATGGCCATTGCCAGAGATTTGGACTCAAGTTGTGATACTTCACGAAATAGCTGATAAAATTCTCCATCCATAGAGCTAAGAAGGTATTCCCTAACCAGAGAAATAAATGTGCTACGAATTTTAAACTTCAAATTGCGGTTTCGCTATCCCCCGAAATAAATTTCTTTTATATTTTAATCTTCTAATCACAATTTTAGCAGTAATACTAAAGGATCATTTATTTAGTTAATTAATTATCTGACTAAATTTTTTGCACGACGACCCTAAATAATATTATTCCCTTCCAGAAATAATTTTTATTCGAATGATCTTTTCGATTTTGTAATAAAATTACATTTTTAGTACTAAATTTTTCAATAGGAATCCAGATTTTTTCCAATTTGAATTCAATTTAACAGTGTGAAACTAATACATATAAAAAATGGGATTTTTGGGAAAAACTTCACACCCATAATGAAATACAAATCTATCGACACGGTTACTGATGTGGATCAATCCCTCAATTATCCAATAGAGTTTCTTAATTCTTTGGAGCCACCTGGTATTCCACCACACATACTATTTTTAAAAGAGGGTTCACCAATAGTACTGCTCCGAAATTTAGATCCACTGAAATTGTGCTACGGAACAGGGCTTTGTGTGAAGAAATTGATGCCGAATGTGATTGAAGCAACGATTATTACCGGTAAAAGTAAAGGAGAAGATGTATAGGTGTATAGCATGTGGGCACATACGACCTATTTAGATTTCATCCAGTTCACGGAGGAAATAAATAAATGCACGGAATTTTATTTTAACTTAAATTTTTATTATAACAAATATTAAAACTTTCCGAAATTCTAATCGGATGTTATTTTAAATAAATTGATTAATTATAATTTAGTTACAATTATAATTTTATTATTAATTTTCTTTTTACAATTTTTAGCAATAAAAAAAATATTATTTTTTTTTCACACACTTTCTGATAGGAAGATCGAAACGTTAATGATGATAAAAAAAACTTTTTTATCCAAGAAACAAAAATCAAAAACTTGTTGTTGCATATTTTGTTCACTCTATTATATTAATATTTACTATTAACCGCATACACATGCGAAACAGGGACGACTATATACCTTGATAATCATTTGTTTAGACATAATGAAACGAAAATGCCGGAAGCACTACGTAGATCAAAATGCTAAATTTAAAAGCAAGAAGCTTAAGGCGAAAAATATTGTTGCACAATATTTTTCGTAGATGTCATTAGTAATAACTTTTAAAAAGATTTTTAACGTCGAAAATGTAATTATTTTCCGAAGATGACGAATTTTAATTAAATGACTTGTGAATAATATGAAAATGTAATACTTGAAAATGAATATCATTTTCCGAAAATAACGTATATTGGAATGAAAAATAAAATACATAATGTGGTATTTAACAAACATAATTAATATATAAGAAACGAATTTCCTAGGCTAAACTGTAAGGAAAATTCGTTTTGTACCAAAAATTTAATAAAACCATAAGGTTGTTGTTGTTGCGGTTTGAAATACTTATGTATTCCAAATCTCGCAAAATAAAATAATGCACATTTCTATTCTACAGTGGAAACCAGTGTAGTAGAAATATGTGTAATAGAAAAATAAACAAGAATAAACAAACTTTCATGTGGTATTGACTACGTATGTATCACACACATTAATAATATAATTATTGTAAATGAAATTGCTATTCTACAGTGGAAATCCCAGAGTAGTAGCAATTCAAAATAAAATTGTACGTTGAAATTGTTTGTTTATAATATTGTAGTGAGGGTTCAAATATTTCGATTGAATATTTAGAATCGGTCGCTACAGGACTCCCCTCCAGTTTGATTCACGGTTTTTTCAAACAAAAAAATCGAGAATCCTAAACTAAGAAATGCACTGCTTTATGAATGTGGGATATATCAGTATGAGCACCCGAATCGCGAATACCAAAAGCAGGCTTTAAACGATCAATTGAAATATTACAATTTTTGTCTTTAATTAGAACAATGAAATGTTTTCGAAAACGCCTTATAACTTTATAAGGCCCTTCGTATGGAGGTGAAAGCCCAACTCTAACTTTATCCGACCTCACGAAAACAAAATTACAGTTGTCCAATGATTTTGGAACAAAGATGTTATCTTGTACAGATTGTCGTGTCGGTGTGGGTATTAAGTTTTTCATCGCTTCACGAAGTTGGTCGATCACTATATCACTACTGGGCAATGGTGAAAGAGGATTGTCCACGAAAAATTCCCCAGGAAGTTTAATGGCTTGGCCATAAACCATCTCAGCTGGAGAACATTTCAAATCTTCTTTCACTGTAGCACGGATTCCTAATAAAATAATTGGAATTTCCGAACTCCAATTAATGGTATTACCTAGAGATGGAAAAAAATCTGTTATTTTGCAATCACTGTTCCTACCTGTTCCTGTTATTTTAAAATAACAGTGGTAAATACTTGTTCCTAAAATAACAATTGTTCTTTTTTGGTTACTTATTCTGACATATGCGAATCGCATATGTCAGAATAAGTAACCAAAAAAGAAAAACTGTTATTTTAGGAACAAGTATTTACCACTGTTATTTTAAAATAACAGGAACAGGTAGGAACAGTGATTGCAAAATAACAGATTTTTTCCATCTCTAGTATTACCTCTTGCCATGAGCGCAGCTTTAAGTTGCCTATGAAAACGCTCAACCATGCCATTTGCTTGCGGGTGGTATGCTGTCGTATGAATCCTGTGGACGCCTAATAGCTTGGTTAATTCGCTAAAAAGTTTGGATTCGAATTGTGATCCTTGGTCAGTGGTAATCTGAGAAGGAACACCGAAACGACTTATGTAATTATTTACAAAGGTGGTTGCAATGGTGGCAGCTGTCATGTTGGTCATGCAGTATGCCTCTGGCCAACGAGTGAATCGATCGACACATGTAAGAATATAAGAACAACCATTAGATATCGGGAGCGGACCTACGATATCTAAATGAATATGCTCAAATCGGCCTTGCGGAACATTAAATTGTCCGTGTGGAGAAACAGTGTGCCTCTGTACTTTGGCACGTTGGCATGATAAACAAGAACTAGCCCAATGGTTTATATTGTAGTGACTCACGCATTGCAATCATATAAATTAATTATTTGATTTATATAAATTGCAATTCATTCGCCACCACATACACATTTTGGGTTTACGCACAAGATTCTTCTTAGCGTAACTAATTTCATTTTCACCTAGCGTAAATGATGCGGAACTCTAAAATTATATTTAGTGATATTTGTTCCATCTCGTTTTCGCTAGCAGTATCAGAAATTTCTTTGATTTACTATTGTTTTGTTTTGCTCCATCTCGTTCTTGTCACGACAACGACGATTTGACATACGATTGTTCGTATGTCAACACCAAAAGAAAACAAAATGAAATAATTGCTTTTTCGTCGAAAAACGAACACACATACAGATTGTTAAAATAGATTCCAAGTAAATGACACACGGCGTCATTTCTAAAAAAAATTTTCCAATTTTAATTTTTGCTTTTACAAGCTTACGGTGGTGAATAATTATAATAATAAAAAAAATAATTATAACGTTTTATGCACAAATGCAATTGTGAATTTATTATATATATAAATAAATATTTAATTATAAATTCAGTGAAATTAATTGTGCGTGTTTTCAATTTATTGGAATTTTTCATAAATCGTATCGGGGCCATTACAACAAAATTAGTGTAACCCTTTGACGTCCAACATCAGCATTTATATTTGGGCGTAATACATAATATCTTCTTTGTGTACAATACACGAGAAACACGATAATTGGTGACCATCGACACCCGTTTTTACGGGATATTGAATTTATTTTGGAGTTTATTACATACTTGGTCCGGTAAGTCAACTGTAAACCCGTGACAAGTACAATTCTTCTACACGAGGGCCTATACGAAGACACGTCAACAATTGCAGAACAAAAGTACATAGAGTACTAGGAAAATTCAAAGCGGTATAATCGTGGATGTCTGGCACAAACACGTGCCAGACAAATTGGTACGTATCTTTTTGCAATAAACGACGACAAAAGATCAATTTATCCACGTAAATAATTTCTTTATTTATTTTTCGGTTTTTCGGGTGTGTAAATAAAATTTTCGGTCGGCGAGCATAAGCATATGAAAAACATCATAACGGCAATTAAATACGGATTGCACAGTGTGACATAGTTATCACAGGGTCGCACACTCGCTCGCAGACGAGGCAACACATCAGTGTTTGACTGTAAATAGTTCAATAGAAATAAAGCTAATATATCAGATATTATTTCAACTCGTCACATCTGAAAAACATCACTACAGTTAAAGTTTGGGATTTACAACAATCCAGCGGAAAATTTAAAAAAAAAAAACCATCGGAACGGGATTTTAATCAACAACATTCAGAAGGAATAATTCTAAAAGAGAAGACAACATCAAACAAAACAACAACTGCAGCATCAACAACAGTAGAAACAACAGCTAAGTGTTCTTTTTATTTTGATTCTTCAAACAAATTACATATTTTGATGTAATTCTTTATAACATTATTTCATCAACTTAACACTTAAATGCAAAATTTTTTTTTGTTTACGAATTTCATATAAATGTAAAATTATTCACCATCTTAAGCGGGTAAATTTCGGGATAATTTTCTTTCGTGATCAAAATTGTTTTTTTTTAGGAAAATTTTTTTCTTGAGGTTGTTTTGTTTTCGGTTAGGTGAACATTTCTCACACATAAGGGGCAATTTTCGCTCGTTACATTGTTTTTGTCGTGATTATTAACTCACTTGTTTTTCTATATACACTTTGGGTGATTATAGATTTTTTATTTTAGATTATTTTATTAAAATTTCAACGAGCCGGTCCAATACGAAGTGGCAAGCTCGTCCCGTAATTGGAGGGTATCTCGTAGCCTGAGTGCTGTAATTAATATAAAAGCCATCTGCTACAAGGTATCCATTCCTTTTATTTTTATTCATTAAAACTTGTGTTAGCTATCATTTTATTTTCAAGTTAAAAATTATTAATTTTACTGTCGGTTCGGAAATTTTGTTTTGGTAAATACTTGGGGTATTAATTTTGCTGCAGAAATTTCGGGACATTGGATTTCGTTATTCATTTGAAAATAGTAAATTTAAAATCAATTTAATTTACCAGAGAATTTTCAAAATGGTCCATGAAAACGAGCAGAAAGATCAAAATATCCAACAGCAACCACCAGAACAGATGGATCAAACCGAGAATACACCCTTGGAGGTATCAGCCTCAAGCAATAAAGTTAAATTGCAACCATTTTGGCCTCATAAAGTTCATAATTGGTTCTTGCTTGCTGAAATCACTTTCGATCTCCAAGGGATAAAGTCCGAGAAGCAAAAATTTTTGCATACAATTTCTTCACTGTCGCCTGAGACATGCGATAGTATCTCAGACTTTCTCTCGAAACCCCCAACCACGGAACAATATACTTGTTTAAAAAAATTATTGTTGGAACGATTAGCGCCGTCATTTGAGAGGCAATTGGAAACTCTCATCTCGGACCAAGATCTTGGTGACCGAAAACCATCTGACGCGCTACGACGAATCCGTACACTCGCGGGCACTAACTTTAATGATAAAGTTATTAGATCTCTTTGGATTAAGAAGATGCCCGAAATCATAAGATTAGCTCTTGTCGCGCAACCGGAATCAATTGGCATTGATACTCTGGCTAAAACGGCGGACAAGATGTACGAGGTTATGAACATCGGCCAACATCAAACAAGTATATCTCAAGTTTCTTTTCGGTAATCCCGCCCCACTGTTAAAACTGATCGTACTCAATCAACGAGTCAAAACTCTGGTTCACTCGAATCAAGAATCGCTCGGCTCGAGGCCAAATTAAATGGCTTGTTTCGAGGCCAAGACAAATCTAAATCTCGTTCACGATCACGATCACGCAGCTCCAGCAATTATTCTCGCCGCCATGGCAGATGTTGGTACCACGTAAAATTCGGGCCAGCTGCGAAGAAGTGCATACCACCATGCAATTTTTCATCGTCACGACAGTCGGGCACCCAAAACAGCAATATGAATGTTATTGATGATCATGCAAAAAACGATCACGGCACTGGGTCGGGATCCCGCTAAATCAAAACCCTATTTCGTCACGTTTATTCGTTTATGATCGAATAAACAAACAAACCTACCTAGTCGACACTGGCGCTGACCTTTCGGTTATTCCAGTATATAATTTTAAGAGTGAATTTAATATTCTGAAAAGAAATTCTAATCTAGTTTTGTCCGCCGCCAATGGCACCACAATCCAAACTTATGGCACTAAGTTGCTTCAGTTGGATTTGGGACTTAAACGAACATTCACGCATGCTTTCATTCTAGCTGCTGTGAATCGTCCTATCATTGGCGCCGACTTCTTGGTAAAATTTGGACTATTGGTTGATTTAAAGAATAAAAGGCTGGTTGATTCAGCGACAAAGCTGTCAATCGACGCCACAATGGGTCACGTCGACACACCGACTCCGATCCATTATTCTATCACCAACGGCTACGGCACTCTGCTAAAAAAGTTTCCTCAACTTACAGCAGAGCCTAACTATAAATTGCCAGTCCGACACAATGTGGTCCATCACATTGTCACAGAAGGACATCTCCCTGTATCACGACCAAGAAGACTAGATCAAGTCCGCCATAAAGCCGCATTTGTTGAATTTCAACATATGGTGGAATTAGGGATTTGCAGGCCATCTGCATCTCCTGTCTCTTGTCCATTGCACATGGTTAAGAAAAAAGATCATGATTGGAGACCATGTGGGGATTATCGGCGTTTAAACACGGTAACAACACCGGATCGCTACCCGATACCTCATATTCAAAATTTCTCCATGCACTTGCATGGATGCAAATTTTTCTCCAAGATTGATTTAGTCAGAGCTTATCATTTGATTCCAGTTTCACCTGATGATGTTTTTAAAACGGCAATTACAACTCCTTTTGGCCTGTTCGAATTTACTCGAATGCCGTTTGGATTACGTAATGCCGCTCAAACATTTCAGCGTTTTATGAACGAAGTCGTTCGTAACTTAGACTTTGTTTTCGTCTACATTGACGATATTCTTGTGGCATCACAATCTGAGGAACAGCACAAACTCCACCTGGAACAACTTTTCCAAAGGTTATCTGAGTTTGATGTTCATATCAATAGTTCCAAATGCGTTTTTGGCGTAACAACTCTTGATTTCCTTAGCCACAAAATAACCCCTAATGGTATTCTGCCGTCTGAAGAACGAATTAACGCCATTAGGGAATTTCCAGCTCCAAACTCAATCAAGCATATCCAGCGATTTATCGGGATGGTAAATTACTACCACCGATTTATACCAAAGCTTGCTGAAATACTCGCACCTGTTCATAGCCATCTGGTCGTACTTCTACGTAAACCCAAAACGCCTAAGAATTTCTCTTGGACTGACGAATGTCAACAGGCATTTACGTCACTTAAGGCTGAACTTGCGAAAACAACACTGCTTGCACATCCACTGAGCGATTCAAAGCTTAGTTTAACTACTGACGCATCTAATACTGCCGTTGGGGCAGTACTGCAACAGTATAACAATGAGTGTTGGGAGCCATTGGGATTTTTCTCAAGAAAATTATCGGATGCTGAAAAGAAATATTCCGCATTCGATCGGGAATTACTCGCGATTTATCTGGCAGTGAAACACTTCAGATATTTTGTTGAAGGTCGGGAATTCACTATATTTACCGATCATAAACCTCTGACTAGAGCAATTCAGTCTAAAACTGAACGTAATCCGAGGCAAGCTCGCCACTTGGATTATATAAGTCAATTTACCACGGACATTCAGCATGTTCACGGACATGACAATGTTGTTGCAGATACACTCTCTCGCACAACAGACAATGAAACGGCCGCAGTCGAGACACAATTCGACTTAAACAAAATTGCAATTTTACAAAAAGCTGACCTAGAACTTCAGGATTTATTTTCTGGTTCCCAATGTCACTCTGGTTCATCAATGAAACTGGCGCTTTTTCAATTGCCTGGCCTCGAAATCATCTGCGAGACATCAACTGGGTATAACCGCCCATTTATCGTAGAATCACTGCGTCGAACTATCTTCGATACTTTACATAACATTTCGCATCCTGGTGTTCGTGCTACTCGTAAATTGATTACTGCTCGATATTTTTGGCCTAGTATGAACAAAGACGTAAGCCAATGGGCTCAGTCTTGTTTATCCTGCCAACGTGCCAAAGTTCAACGGCATACTAAATCTATCCATGGACAATTCCAAACACCATCTGGTCGTTTTGAGCATATCCATATAGACATTGTAGGACCTCTTCCTCCTTCCAATGGATATTCATACTTATTAACTTGTGTCGATCGTTTCACTCGATGGCCCGAAGCATACTGCATGACTAATATGTCAGCCTCAACCATCGCCTTGACTTTTGTCAATAATTACGTTTCACGATTCGGCGTGCCCCTTAATATCACTACTGATCAAGGAACGCAGTTTGAGTCCAAGCTTTTCGCAGAGTTAACAAAACTCCTTGGCTCACATCGGATTCGTACAACGGCTTACCACCCTCAAGCCAACGGCATGGTCGAACGCTTCCACCGGCAACTTAAAGCTGCGTTAATGGCCAGAGGAAACACGATCAACTGGAGTTCGGAAATACCCATCGTATTACTGGGAATCCGAGCAACAGTAAAAGAAGATCTGAAGTGCTCACCAGCTGAAATGGTTTATGGACAAACCATCAAGCTACCAGGTGAGTTCTTCGTCGAAAATCCTCTTGTACCTCTACCAACCAGCGACACAGTTATCGACCAACTTCGTGAAACAATGCTAAACCTTATTCCAAAATCTACTCGGCAAGCCAAACAAGATGACATTTTTGTTCCTAAGGCACTTGCCGACTGCGATTTTGTGTTCGTAAGAACAGATAAGGTTCGCACAGGCTTATCCACTCCCTATGAAGGCCCATTTAAAGTCATTCGACGCCTTCGGAAACAATTCACCGTCTCAATTAATGGGAAGAATCAGACCATTTCAATTGATCGGCTCAAACCGGCTTACGGCATACTGTGTTCCACTGATGCAAAATCAGTTCAGTGCTCACATAAACATGTTCGTTTCGCAGCCGAATAAACTTTTCCGTAGGGAGGGGGACTCACTTGCGGGGGAGTCCTGTAGTGACTCACGCATTGCAATCATATAAATTAATTATTTGATTTATATAAATTGCAATTCATTCGCCACCACATACACATTTTGGGTTTACGCACAAGATTCTTCTTAGCGTAACTAATTTCATTTTCACCTAGCGTAAATGATGCGGAACTCTAAAATTATATTTAGTGATATTTGTTCCATCTCGTTTTCGCTAGCAGTATCAGAAATTTCTTTGATTTACTATTGTTTTGTTTTGCTCCATCTCGTTCTTGTCACGACAACGACGATTTGACATACGATTGTTCGTATGTCAACACCAAAAGAAAACAAAATGAAATAATTGCTTTTTCGTCGAAAAACGAACACACATACAGATTGTTAAAATAGATTCCAAGTAAATGACACACGGCGTCATTTCTAAAAAAAATTTTCCAATTTTAATTTTTGCTTTTACAAGCTTACGGTGGTGAATAATTATAATAATAAAAAAAATAATTATAACGTTTTATGCACAAATGCAATTGTGAATTTATTATATATATAAATAAATATTTAATTATAAATTCAGTGAAATTAATTGTGCGTGTTTTCAATTTATTGGAATTTTTCATAAATCGTATCGGGGCCATTACAACAAAATTAGTGTAACCCTTTGACGTCCAACATCAGCATTTATATTTGGGCGTAATACATAATATCTTCTTTGTGTACAATACACGAGAAACACGATAATATCTTTGTTTATGCTCGGCCAAAAATAACGTTCCGAAATCAATTTACGTGTTGCTCGGATACCTGGATGTGATAAATTGTGCAAAGTGTCGAAAACTAAACGACGTAATGGTTCTGCTATGTACGGGCGATTTTTGCCTGTAGATATTTCGCAGTAAATTTCAAAACCTGGCAAAGCAAAAAGTTCGATTTTAAATAACGAGTTAGCTTTACGACCAGAACCAGAAAGTAAATTCTGGAGTTCTGAGTCGGATTGCTGTGCCTTAATTATATCACTATAATCAAATGATTTTTCAACAACGGCTGTTTCACTGGTTCTTGATAAAGTATCAGCGACAACATTGTCTGAACCAGGAACATGTCGGATATCCGATGTAAATTGACTTATAAAATCCAGATGGCGAGATTGCCTCGGATTCCTCTCCGTCTTAGACTGTAGAGCTTTAGTCAATGGCTTATGATCGGTAAAAACAATAAAGTCTCTACCCTCGACATAATATCTAAAATGTTTAATTGCAAGATATCAAAAGCTGAGTACTTACGTTCAGCACTCGACAATTTTTTAGAATAAAATCCCAACGGTTCCCATTTAGACTTGCTATTTTTACTAAGCTGTTGCAGGACGGCGCCAACGGCGGAGTCGGATGCATCAGTCGTTATACTAATTTTAGCATCCTCACACGAATGTGCCAGGAGCGTAACATTCATCAATTCACTATTAAGCCGTGAAAATGCCAGTTGACATTCCTCAGGCCATGAAAAATTTTTGGGACTCTTTGGTAACTTATTTAGTACTGCCAAATGTCCATGAATTGGAGCAAGAATTTCAGCTAATTTTGGTATAAATCGGTGATAATAATTTATCATACCGACATACCGCTGAATATGTTTAATTGTAGTTGGTACCGGGAATTCCCTGATGGCTACAATTCGATCTTCGGAAGGTCGAATCCCATCAGGCTTGATTGTGTGGCTTAAAAATTCCAACGAGGACACACCAAAAACACACTTGGATGTTTTGATGTGTACATCAAACTCAACCAATCTTTGGAACAATTGTTCCAAATGAAGTTTGTGTATATCCTCGGTTTCTGAAGCGACTAAGATGTCGTCGATATAAACAAAAACGAAGTCAAGTCCGCGGACTACTTCGTTAATAAAACGCTGAAACGTTTGTGCGGCATTACGTAAGCCAAATGGCATTCTCGTGAACTCAAAGAGTCCAAAAGGGGTTGTAATAGCCGTTTTAAAAATATCTTCAGATGCCACGGGAATAATATGGTAAGCTCTGACTAGGTCGATTTTTGAAAAAATTGTTTTACCATGCAAATGCATTGAAAAATTTTGTATATGTGGAATCGGATATCTATCCGGTGTTGTTACCGCATTTAATCTGCGATAATCTCCACATGGTCTCCAATCGAGATCCTTTTTTTTAACCATATGTAAGGGACAAGAAGCTGGGGATGCCGATGGGCGACAAATTCCCAATTCCAACATATGCTGGAATTCCGTAAAAGCTGCCTTGTGCCTATTAGGATCTAACCTACGCGGTCGCGCCATTGGTAAAGGGCCTGTTGTTACAATATGATGCACAACATTATGACGGACCGGAATATTGTAATCTGGCAACGCTGTAAGAGAAGGAAAACGACTCAACAGCATTCCATAACCATTGTCAACAGAAAAATGCAGTGGGGTTGGAGTTTCAACCTGCGTAATCAATGCACTGACTGACAATAGGCTTTTCGAATCTAGTAGACGTTTCCTTTTGAGATCGACTAACAGACCGAATTTACTTAAAAAATCAGCGCCTATAATTGGACGATTCACAGAGGCTATAACAAAAGCATGTGGAAATAATCGATTTAACCCGATATCAAGATTAATTAACCTTGTACCATAGGTACGAATTATTGATCCATTGGCAGCTGATAAAACTAAATCTGTATTATAATTATTCACATTTATATTAAAATAATTCACTGGGATCACTGACAAATCAGCTCCCGTATCAACTAAAAATTTCAATTTATTTTGATTATCAATTATAAAGAGTCGGCTAGCGCGGTTTAATTCATTCGTAGCTGACTCAACCCTGTTCGACCTTACTCGTTTTTTGAACCACTACCTGACGGCAATTGGTCAATATTAACACCATGAGACTGTGCCGGTTTTAAAATTTTTTCAAATTTACACGGCTGAACACAGGATGTTGCACCTGGTCCATATTTAGCGTGGATCCAGCACCACCCGCGGCCACCATACCTTTGGCTACTGCTGGATCTATTGCGGTAATGTGCAACAAAATTATTACCTCTGTAGTTTGAGTTACGTCCACGAAAATTATTATTTTGCGACGTTGATCTCGCACGATCTGGTTGACCACTCATCTTATTGATTCGTGTCTCCAATGACTCAAACTTTGCCATCATAGTGGCTTGTAATGATTTTAAAGTTAGTTGTGGCTTATGCCCAGAGGATTGCGGTCCTGAATTAATATTCGAAACTGCTTTTTTAATTATATTTGAATTATTGTTAACGCTAGAAATTTTATAATTGCGATTAACCGCCTCATGGAGCCGATCTGCTATTTCGGCTAATTTGTCGCTTGTCATTGTAGTCGATTGCGAAATTAATGCGACTCGGATCACTTCAGGCAAACGCCTGGTCCATAAAGTTTTTATTATGGTCTCAGAAAACTGATCCTTTGATAGCATCTTAATATGCCTAAGCAATTGAGAAGGTCTCATGTCTCCAATATCTAGTCCACTAAGAAGCTCATTCAGTTGGCTTTCTCTAGATGGGCTTAGACGGTCAATTAAAGTTTCCTTTAATTTTTTGTAAACGTTTTCCTCCGGAGGATTGTTGATAAAATCAGAAACCAACGCGCACGTTTCAGGAGACAATGCATTGATTATATGTATGCATTTGGTTTTATCGCTAGTGATGCCCTTGAACTTGAACTGCAGCTCTGCTGTGCTGAACCATATGGCCGGAGTTCCGGTCCAAAATGACTGCAGCTTAATTTGAACTGTGTCCATTTCTACTGTGCCTACCTGTGGCATTTCTTCATCCGCTAGTGCGGGTGGACCGTTATCAGTCTTGTCATCCTCGTTATCACTCATGACAAACTTGATAATCTTAATTGTATCAAATACTACAATTATAGTGGAAATTTCAGAAAAATAATTGAAATTTGCAAATCACTAGCGAAACTAATCTTTTCGTTTTATTTTATTTTTTTGAAATATTTTAGAAATTAAATTTAAGAACTAGTATGACAGCACGGCGGAAATGTTTCGAGTAGACACGTGCTACCTTACTATGAAGCTATTAACTACTTGATTAAATACTGGAAATATGTATATAATTATAAGAAGTACCGGTCAACACCAGTTACTTAAAAAAAATAAATTCAAATTGGGAAAACAATTGAAGAAGATAGTATTTAATTTCCAAAAAAAATTAACAATAAAAAAATACGGAAAAATAATAGGTACACCCTATTGTATTCCAAAAAAAAAATAGATGCCTAAATACTGACTTTTATGTAAATATATACCCGTTAATTGGCAGCATCACGCCATTCTATATAAAAAAATATACAACAACAACTGTTTGAAAACGCCGCTATCAAATTCAGCGTGGTCTCTAACCGTAAGCAACAAAATGGAGTGTGAAAAAAAAATTTACAATAAATTACAAATGTTTAAATGATTCTACGTTAAATATTTAAAGAAAAGAAAATTTGTTAGTATTTATGTTATAAGATATAAATTATTCTTTAATTGTTTTGAGAAAAACAATTTTTATGTTTTTTTAAGGGTTAAAAATAAAAAAAAAACTCAAAACTTGCGATTGTTTTCTGCTATTATGCTGCTACTGTTGTTGTTGATGATGACGCTGCTGGTACTGCTGCTGCCCTTGTTGTATATATGTACGTGTCCGTTTTAAAATTGTTGGGTACCGTTGGTAAATTTTTATAATCAATCAAAAATTTTTTACCGTCGACGTCCTCCACGTTGTATGCGCCAATATATGTATATGAAAAAAAATGGCGTACACAAAATGTACATATAAGTATTTTGATTTCACTGTTTATATATAGTGTGTCGGACTTACCCACTGGCCGGTGCGAATTTTCGCACTCGGCCCTAATAATGTATCACGCACGTAAAAATTCACTGCTAAAATGCTTCCACTGGTTCCTTAAACCTTGTTGTACGTTTTCAAAAACGTGTTTTGAAATCCAAAAGCACTGCTTGTCTTTTTATGTTTAATTTTTCCGGTGCACTTATATTTTTAATAAACCGATATTTTACGGTACTGCCCTAAAAAGGGTCGTCGGGGTCACCACTTATAGGTGTATGGCATGTGGGCACATACGACCTATTTAGATTTCATCCAGTTCACGGAGGAAATAAATAAATGCACGGAATTTTATTTTAACTTAAATTTTTATTATAACAAATATTAAAACTTTCCGAAATTCTAATCGGATGTTATTTTAAATAAATTGATTAATTATAATTTAGTTACAATTATAATTTTATTATTAATTTTCTTTTTACAATTTTTAGCAATAAAAAAAATATTATTTTTTTTTCACACACTTTCTGATAGGAAGATCGAAACGTTAATGATGATAAAAAAAACTTTTTTATCCAAGAAACAAAAATCAAAAACTTGTTGTTGCATATTTTGTTCACTCTATTATATTAATATTTACTATTAACCGCATACACATGCGAAACAGGGACGACTATATACCTTGATAATCATTTGTTTAGACATAATGAAACGAAAATGCCGGAAGCACTACGTAGATCAAAATGCTAAATTTAAAAGCAAGAAGCTTAAGGCGAAAAATATTGTTGCACAATATTTTTCGTAGATGTCATTAGTAATAACTTTTAAAAAGATTTTTAACGTCGAAAATGTAATTATTTTCCGAAGATGACGAATTTTAATTAAATGACTTGTGAATAATATGAAAATGTAATACTTGAAAATGAATATCATTTTCCGAAAATAACGTATATTGGAATGAAAAATAAAATACATAATGTGGTATTTAACAAACATAATTAATATATAAGAAACGAATTTCCTAGGCTAAACTGTAAGGAAAATTCGTTTTGTACCAAAAATTTAATAAAACCATAAGGTTGTTGTTGTTGCGGTTTGAAATACTTATGTATTCCAAATCTCGCAAAATAAAATAATGCACATTTCTATTCTACAGTGGAAACCAGTGTAGTAGAAATATGTGTAATAGAAAAATAAACAAGAATAAACAAACTTTCATGTGGTATTGACTACGTATGTATCACACACATTAATAATATAATTATTGTAAATGAAATTGCTATTCTACAGTGGAAATCCCAGAGTAGTAGCAATTCAAAATAAAATTGTACGTTGAAATTGTTTGTTTATAATATTGTAGTGAGGGTTCAAATATTTCGATTGAATATTTAGAATCGGTCGCTACAGATGTGCTAATTCCGCGCATTCCTATGATTCCCACCGATTTGCCGTTTGAATTCAAGCGACTACAATGCTCATTACGCCTTGCTTTTGCAATGACAATCAACAAAGCCCAGGGGCAATCATTGAAAATAGCTGGTGGTATTTTGGAAAATTCATGCTTTTCACATGGCCAACTGTATGTTGCTTGCTCCAGAGTGGGAACGCCAAAAAATTTATTTATTTACACACCAAATGGATAAACCAAAAATATTGTTTATCAAAAGGCTTTATAATAAAAATTATTAACTAAAATATCTTTATATTTATTATTCACTTTGATCTGATTGAAGGTTTGTAAAAATGGAGTATAATTATTTGACAATTGGTAACAAATACCAAACCAAAATTAATTAACTATCCTCACAAAAAGGATGTCCAATAATATTATTACAAAATTTTGCCTGGATGCATTGAATGAGGCACCCGTTACTGAATACAGCTACTTATAATTTTCTTTTCATATGTGATTGCAACTACAGCGGTGTAAAGAGAGAATTCTTGCATAACAATCAAGATATTTGAATTATATACCTCCCGTGCAACGCCGGGTAACTCAGCTAGTCTATATATATAAAAATGAATTCCTGTTTGTCTGTTCCGAATGGGCGCCTCAGCCGCTCAACCGATCGCCATGAAATTTTTACCATGTACAAGTTGCATATCCAGAACCAACCTTACGATATTTTGGAAGGGGCTGGACCCCGGGGTCTAGGGGCTGCGGTACAAATTTTTTCGAAAATTTTAATTTTCTTTAAATTTTTCCACGAAAATGAGTTTATGGGGCTGGTTATATGAAATTACTGACATGTTCGAATCCGAGGGGCCCAGCCCTAGATCAAAAATTAATTTTTTAGATACAAATATTTGATTATTTCAAAATTACTTCTCAGTCGCTCAACCGATCGCCGCGAAATGTTTACCATGCAAATGTGGCATGTTCAGGACCAATCTTAAGATATTGTGAAAGGGGCTGGACCCCGGGGTCTAGGGGCCATGGTACAAATTTTTTCAAAAATTTAAATTTTTTTACGAGAATTAGTTTTGGAAAGGGGTTATATGAAATAAGAGACATGTTCGAATTCGGGGGGTCCGCCCCTGGATCAAAAATTCATTTTTACATGTAAAGATACAATTATTTGATTGTTCTGAAATACAGCCTTAGCAAAATTTTTACCATGTATATGTTGCATGTTCAGGGCCAAGCCCACGATACTTTTGAAGGGGCTGGACCCTGGGGTCTAGGGGCTGTAGTACAAATTGTTTCTCAAATTTTAATTTTTTTAAGATTTTTTGACGGGAATGACTTTAGGAAAGGATTTATATGAAATTAGTGACATGCTCCAATCCGGAAGTCTGCCCTGGATCAAGAATTCATTTTAACATGTACATAAAGATACAGCGCCTTAGCCGCAAATTTATACACCAAAAAGGATATCTAGCATGCGATTGTTATACACAAATCATACCTCTACTATAATTGATTTAACTATTCAAATTAATTTTATTAATTTAAATTTAAGACAATCTTTCATCACTTTAACTGAAGACAAATCTCTGAACACTTATTTTATCTATACTAATAATCCATTTTTACTGGTTTGACATGTACTGTTTAGTGATATCCTATTTATCATATCCTGTTTTGAAATGTACCTACCATAGTCAGCGAGTTCTAATTTCCACATAACTTCAGAAATAATTAACATTCTATTTTAATCCACTATTGCAACCGGCGGCTTTTAATGGTAATAGTAGTTTCATACTAAACGCCAATAGTTTATTACTTTATTTAGTTTATTACTTAAATAATCAATGATTGTTTCATAAAATCAATTCTAGGAAAGGTACTAAAAAATATTGTGCGTATAAACTGATTTACTTTGAAAAGTACTAGCGTTTTATATTTGAAAATAGCATCTTCTACAAGAAACATCCTTGGATTCAAATTATTGTACGTGTAAAATTGCCTTAGTTTGAAAAAACTTCTTTTGTTTTTCGAAATGTCATTTTCAACCACAGTTCGCGGTAAAACGTATCGAAGTGGACGTAGTTTTAATCGTTTTGAATAAATTAATATTAATTTGTGTTTCGGATGCCGTTGTTCTCGATTAATTAGGTATATTGCAATAAAATAATTGTTGGTGATTATTTTCCAGGTATTAATTATTATTTCAAGTGAATATACATTCTTATTAGATTTAAGTTTTCAGTTTATAAACGTGTTAATCTATGATTACTTTTTGATTGTAGATAACATTTGATTTTGCTTAAAAAAAATTCCGTAAAGACATTTTCAAACACAGTTTGCGGTGAAACGTGTCGAAGGGAACATTAAAATCGTTTTGATAAATTAATACTAATTTCTGTTTTGAATGCCCATCATTCCTGATTAATTAGCTACACGTTTCATTTTTGCTTAAAAATGCCACCGAAAAAAAGATCAATTGGGCAGGTAACTGCAAATTCGAAGAAGATTAGAGCCGCAAGGGTGGCTGAATCAAGCGAACAGCGTGAAGCACGACTTGAAAATGATCGAAGCAGTATGTCTTTTTCAAGAGCTGATGAAACAACTGAACATCGCGAAACACGACTTACAAATGTTCGAAGCAGGATGTCTTCTTCAAGAGCTGATGAAACAACTGAACAGGGTGAAACACGACTTGAAAATGTTCGAAGCAGGATGTCTTCTTCAAGAGCTGATGAAACAACTGAACAGGGTGAAACACGACTTGAAAATGTTTGAAGCAGGATGTCTTCTTCTAGAGCTACTGAAACCATTGAAAATCGTGAGGCCCGGCTGGAAGTCGATCGGTTACGATATGGCCGATTAATAGAAACTTTTAGAGGTGATTTAAAGTTAGCAGCATTCAATTACGAGAAAGACTATGATTACAATGTTTCAATTGGGCAAATGGAAAACATTTGTTTATATTGTCATGCTTTAAAGTTTCACAATGAATCACCTGGAATGTGTTGTTCAAATGGAAAAGTGAATTTGCCTCCTCTGGATGATCCACCTGAACCTCTTCTAGCTTACGTCTCCGGAACTACTGAGTTACCCAGACATTTTCTACAAAATATTCGAAAATACAACTCATGCTTTCAAATACAGCGATGTAAAGAGAGAATTCTTGCATAACAATCAAGGTATTTGAATTATATACCTCCCGTGCAACGCCGGGTAACTCAGCTAGTACATATATAAAAATGAATTCCTGTTTGTCTGTTCCGAATGGGCGTCTCAGCCGCTCAACCGATCGCCATGAAATGTTTACCATGTACAAGTTGCATATCCAGAACCAACCTTACGACATAGAATAATAAATAACCAGAACCGACATTACGTGGACCAAGAAATTTTTGCTCTTACCTTATATTTTACATGTTAATTTTGAATTTTCAGCCACTGAACGATAATTTAATACCGAAAATCTTACCTTCTATAAACCAAGGTCAAAAAAATGAGTCTACTTTTCTCCATATAAAAACCGCGTTATGTCGCTTCTGGGTATTCTGTGCTTACGATATTTTGGAAGGGGCTGGACCCCGGGGTCTAGGGGCTGCGGTACAAATTTTTTCGAAAATTTTAATTTTCTTTAAATTTTTCCACGAAAATGAGTTTATGGGGCTGGTTATATGAAATTACTGACAAGTTCGAATCCGAGGGGCCCAGCCCTGGATCAAAAATTAATTTTTACATGTATAGATACAAATATTTGATTATTTCAAAATTACTTCTTTTATGTTTACCATGCAAATGTTGCATGTTCAGGACCAATCTTACGATATTGTGAAAGGGGCTGGACCCCGGGGTCTAGGGGCCATGGTACAAATTTTTTCAAAAATTTAAATTTTTTTACGAGAATGAGTTTTGGAAAGGGGTTATATCAAATAAGAGACATGTTCGAATTCGGCGGATCCGCCCCTGGATCAAAAATTCATTTTTACATGTAAAGATACAATTATTTGATTGTTCTGAAATAACGCCTTAGCCGCTTTACCGATCGCCATGAAATTTTTACCATGTATATGTTGCATGTTCAGGACCAAGCCCACGATACTTTTGAAGGGGCTGGACCCCGGGATCTAGGAGCTGTGGTACAAATTTTTTCTCAAATTTCAATTTTTTTAAGATTTTTGACGGGAATGACTTTAGGAAAGGGGTTATATGAAATTAGTGACATGCTCCAATCCAGAAGTCTGCCCTGGATCAAGAATTCATTTTTACATGTATAGATACAATTATTTAAATGTTCCGAAATAGCGCCTTAGCCGCAAATTTATACACCAAAAAGGATATCTAGCGTGCGATTGTTATACACAAATCATACCTCTACTATAATTGATTTAATTATTCAAATTAATTTTATTAATTTAAATTTAAGACAATCTTTCATCACTTTAACTGAAGACAAATCTCTGAACACTTATATTATCCATACTAATAATCCATTTTTACTGGTTTGACATGTACTGTTTAGTGATATCCTATTTATCATATCCTGTTTTGAAATAACCATAGTCAGCGAGTTCTAATTTCCACATAACTTCAGAAATAATTAACATTCTATTTTAATCCACTATTGCAACCGGCGGCTTTTAATGAAAACAGTAGTTTCATACTAAACGCCAATAGTTTATTACTTTATTTAGTTTATTACTTAAATAATCAATGATTGTTTCATAAAATCAATTCTAGGAAAGGTACTAAAAAATATTGTACGTATAAACTGATTTACTTTGAAAACTACTAGCGTTTTATATTTGAAAATAGCATCTTCTACAAGAAACATCCTTGGATTCAAATTATTGCACGTGTAAAATTGCATTAGTTTGAAAAAACTTCTTTTGTTTTTCGAAATGCCATTTTCAACCACAGTTCGCGGTAAAACGTATCGAAGTGGACGTAGTTTTAATCGTTTTGAATAAATTAATATTAATTTGTGTTTCGGATGCCGTTGTTCTCGATTAGTTAGCTATATTGCAATAAAATAATTGTTGGTGATTATTTGCCAGGTATTAAATATTATTTCAAGTGAATATACATTCTTATTAGATTTAAGTTTTCAGTTTATAAACGTGTTAATCTATGATTACTTTTTGATTGTAGATAACATTTGATTTTGCTTAAAAAAAATTCCGTAAAGTCATTTTCAAACACATTTCACGGTGAAACGTATCGAAGGGAACATTAAAATCGTTTTGATAAATTAATACTAATTTCTGTTTTGAATGCCCATCATTCCTGATTAATTAGCTACACGTTATTAACTATCCTCACAAACAGGATGTCTAATAATTTCATTACAAAATTTCGCCTGGATACATTGACGGAGGCACCCGTTACTGAATACAGATACTTATAATTTTCTTTTCATATGTGATTGCAGCTACAGCGATGTAAAGAGAGAATTCTTGCATAACAATCAAGGTATTTGAATTATATACCTCCCGTGCAACGCCGGGTAACTCAGCTAGTATTTAATAAAATGGAAGAATTTCAAAAAAACATTTTTTGTTTTATAGCAACTATGTAACTTATTAAAATTATGTAAATTTAACTAATATAGTAATAACTTCACTTATCTTTTTATTTAATAAAAATATTTATTTTTTTGAAGCAGTTATTCACTTTTAATAATTTTTTTTGGGAAAATTAAGGGAAATTTGGCAGAGTTATCTGAAAATTTTCACAATTTTAGGATGGTTTTCATTCATAACTGAAAATCGATATAAATGCAGTTAACTAGTTTCTCAAAAAAACAACAGAGTTGCAAGAGCGATTCTAAAAAAGTTATGCCCCAAGCACATAAACGCAGCACATCGCCTTTCGCCTCCGCTCTTCACTTATACAAGATTAACCAAACACATAGATGCCGCAGTTTGACGTTTATTTACATTCTAAAAAAAATTGTTTGACAACCTATTTGTTAGCGATTAAACCAAAATTCGAATTTAAAAATGAATAATATATCAAATAATGTAATAAAGCTCTTGAAAATTGTAATAATGCTATTTACCATGAGTAATTTATTGCCACAAATCGAAATTTTGGAACAAATCGATCAAAAAGATCAACAAGATGGTGGTCAAACATTCCATTCTGGGATAGATCTAGGTATGTATACATTTATATATTTTTAAAAAACAATTTATTTTAGTGTTTTTTAATTTACTACATTAATTTAATTTTAGAAATGGGTATTTTAATATGATGTTAAATGTATAAAATCTGTGGATCATGAACTTTTTTGAATGCATACACGAATGTCGCGAGACAGCTACAAACATTTATGCTGCCTATAAAAAAAATAATATAATATGCTAGCTATGTATCCTGGAATAAAACATTTAATAGCATAAGTGTATAATATTCCTTTATTCTAACAAATTTACATTTATTATATATATCACCTCATCTAATTCATTTAATGTCGCCGAAGACTGATTAACCTATAAAATATTTATATTTAAAAAAAAATAATTAAAAAGTACAATTAATATTTAAGTTTGATACATTATAAATTCAGCAGGAAAATATTTTTAAACAAATTCTTAAAATAAAATTTCACACCTTACTTTAAAGTACTTTTCATACCAAGCGCCTCGGCTTTGAGCTTCGAAAATGAAAATTCTTTATTTCAATTTTGAATTATGGAAATTAGTTTCATTTGATTGATAATGTTTAATTTTATAGTAATAAATTCATTTTGTTGAAAAATAATTTATTTTTAAGTGATAATTTAATAAAAAAATAAAATATATTGCAATGAAGTTATCTACGAGGCCAAGGCAATGGGTTCCACACTCGACTGCGACATTTTAAAGTAGTACAAAGCGAAGAGCTTTGTCGACATAACCTAAAAATCACATTTTTGTCACAACTGTTTTATATTTACCGAAAAATCTAGCTCATATGTAGCTTACAAATCATAATATCTCGTTTCTTGCTATAATTCACGTGTAAAATGGACCTAAATAAAATATTTGATATCAACCGAATGTTCAAAGCCGACATCACCGGTATGAAAGGGTCTCAGCTTCGTATGTGTGGTACCTAAAAATTTCGAGGCGAGGCGCCTGGTATGAAAAGTACTTAAGACTTGCCATTTTGACTTCAACTCGTAATTGTTGTTCAAATGTACATATTACAACAACAAAAACCAAACCGTTATGACGAGAGTACTTTAAAAGAGAATACCTCATGGAAAAACTAAAGAAAAAAAAATATTCATGATAACGTAAAGTTAGACAATTCAAGATAACGTAAAGTCCGCCTTTAGGCGGAGTTATGCATTAGAGGGTTAAGCGTCAAAAAATAGAAATTGTATAATGTTTTTGTGCGTCTATGTGTTCGCTAATATGTATGAAACTTCATGTATTTTAATTTTAGCGGCATATCGAACGGCGTCTATGTGTTTAGGGGGTTAATTGCCGGTTCATATTTTGCTGAAAAAAACAAAGCATAATGTTTACACTATTAAGCATGAAACACACCGAGCAGCGGCAGCGAGCAGCAAATTTAAATATTAGCTAATTTACCTATTTAACAAATTCAAATCGTAGTTTGGGCATAAATATAAGCATTTTTAAAGAAAACATTCAAATATTTTAAATTTTTAATAGAAAATTTCCAATTAAAAAAAATGTATTAAATGAAGTTGGTTCTGCTGTCGCGTCAACAAGTTCCACACCCAGCAGCATAAAAAAACTGCTCGTTGCTGCTAAACATAACCTCAATTAATATTACGTGTTGTTTCATTTCTGTTATTTTTCTGTGTACCTATTTGTTTTGTAACAAAATATTTTGAAAAATAAACGTGCTTCACAAAATATAACATTTAATTCTCATGTAATACAAAAAACAATTTTGATAGAAGTATAAAAAAAAATCTGCTGCGCTGCTCGGTGTAAATGGATACAAGCAGCCGATAGTGTGGATGGTTTGGGATATATCGCGCTGCTCTTGGTGTGTTTCAGCCTTTAAGCTGATATTCATCGAGCAACTGGTAAATAGTGCAAACTGTGAATGTGTCGCGGGTACTGGAATCGCTGCAGCTGGTAAGCACATAGGAGCGATTATGTTTAGTTTACAGTATTATGGAAGTACCGGTTAGTTTTTGATTAAATCGGCTTTGTTTTGATTGTTCTAAAAAAATTATTTTTAGGAAAATCATTACAGCGGGTTTCACCGACCAGTTCACTGCAATTACAGTGCCATGCAACCATCTCTAAAAAAAACTACGTTGAAAACAAAAGTTATGGACTATATTAAATAGGACGATCAATCGATATATACCAGTATTTATGTAGTCTTACTTTGGCAATTTTACAACAACAATGCCGTGTATTTTCATTCCGGAATGAAGAGATTCATTCCGCTGAGAAGTAGGAATAGCAAAATTCTCTTCTTCTCGTAGTTGTAGTGTTTACTACTAGAGTACATATATTAGATATATTTAGTTTTATGAGTTGGTAGTAAATAACAATTTTCAATTTTTCGATAAATCAGAATATTAAATTTTATTAATTATCATTTGGAATAATTATACCTTATTCAATAATTTGATATCATTATTTTATATTTGTTAAAATTCTAAATAATAAATTATATTTTAGAGCTTGGTACCAACTGTTGAAAGTAAAAAGAAAAATTATTCTGAAGAAGAATTGTTCTTACTTTGGGCAAAATTTCATTCCTATCCGGATAGGAATAACTTTTACCAAAGTAAGACGGCATTAAATTCATTTTTTCGTTCCCTTCTTTTATCATTTTTTTCTCTCTTTGGGAGAGAAAACATATTTATATTTTTTTTGTTTCTTTCTCCGAGAACGAAATCAAAAAAATTAAAATATCTCTTTTCAGCAGTGTTTATTAAATTCATTTTTCGTTTCCTACTTTAATCTCTCTTTGTGGAAGGTAGAATAGCTATTTATATTTTTTTTGTTTCTTTCCCCAGGAACGAAATACAAAAAAATTAAATATCTCTCTTCGGAATTTTTTTTTTTTTTTTTAGTTTTTCGCGTACCCATTGCCAATATGGACTTGATTGTTTCTCGTTTTATTTGTTTCCTCAAAATTGTTATTTGTATTTCGCTATCACTAAGATCATCGCATTGATCTTATAGTGAAACGGTGTTCTATACTGTTCACAGTATGACTTATTAGATTTTTAGCAAAATTCAAATAGGATTATGTTAATAAAATCTCCTGGACTATGTTACTTTTCTGATCGGCATTTAGAATGATTTAAAATTTTAAATTATTTGTTAGAGTAGTACAGACAGTACAATTCTACATAACGTTAGTACAAATAACCTTATAATGTTCAAATGAGAAGGTAATTTCGGTGACATCAAATTATAAGATTTTAACTACACATACATTATGACAAAATAAAACGAAATAAAAAATGCAAGATTTCGTAAAATTACAACTACCTACTTTATCACATTATTTTTTTATGTATTTTCGTTTTGTTAACAAATTAGAAAACCCGAAAAGTTAAAACCATTTAATTTTAATTTTGGGTATTTGTGTCGTTATTTAAATGTTAAAATATTTTCGTTAAAATATAACAATTATTTCAAAGTAATTTTCAATAGTTTTATTACCGTAAAATGGGGTGAATAGAAACAGCGAGGTGAATAGAAACAAAACTTTAGAAAATAATTAACTGGATAATTTTTCATAATGCATAATGAAAAAAAAGCAACGTTAATTTTTTTAAGTTGGTGATGAGTGCCAAAATAGAAATAATAGGGATTATTGGTTGAACACCAGCAGTTATAAAGAATATATTGGTAAATATAAATCAACATTTTTTGGTTCGAAAAATACTCTAAGAAACTTTGTATGTAATTGAGCCATCGTTGGAGTAATATCAGAGAAAATTCATGTAAGTTGTTCAATTATGTCTTCTTTTTACTTGTGTAGTTAAAATTGTAATTAACTTTTACCGTTTTTCCTAAATTTTACCATTTTGTAATTTAGTGTCAAAAATTAGGAAGTGTGGGGTGAATAGAAACACCAGAAATTAGTGTTTTTATTCACATTACCAAGTTTTCCTTAATTCGAAATTACTAAATTTCCCTAATGTTAAATTATTATAGTATATATTTCGGTTTTTGATTGCTACAGAGTATAAAAATTGCCCAGACAATACAAGTCGAAGAGCCAAAAACATTATAAAAAGCATGATCCTCTGATATTGAAAGAAGCAGTTGAAGATGTTAAAAATAATAAGTTATGATTAAGGAAATCATCGGGGAAATACGGTATACACCATACCGTGATATATCGCCATTTAAAAAAGGATAATACAAAATCAGGGGCGACAAACCTGCTTAAACGACACTGAAGAAAAAACCCTTGTGGACAGATTGATCATTTACCCGGTAAAGAATTCATCTACTCGTTTCTAAAACGACACAAGCAAGCATTATCTCACCGCCGGTTATGCCAAAATATCAAAAGAAATCGGTCTGCTGTTTCACCAGAAATCATAAATAAATATAGGAATAGAAAGAAACCGAAATTCAATGACTGTTTCTATTCACCCCAATAGCAGGTGAATAGAAACAGTGAGGTTTTTTTTAAAAAAATCTGCCATATTCATTTCTAATAGATCAAAGTAGTTTGAAAAGGAAAGAGGATACCAAGACCCATATTTTAAAATATTTCGTATATTAAAAACAAATATCCTCTTAGCAGTACATGCTTGTAAACTTGAAAAGTGTTCCTATTCACCCCATTTTACGGTACTTAGTAAAGAATGACGGTTGTACATTTTGGTTGTGTGATGTGAAATTTAATGTGTTAACTCACAAAACCAACACATATACATACTTATACAGGCCTTGCTTTTCTTTCATATGACAGATATCATAAAACAAATGTACATTGGCTTGTGTCAGTGTTGTTAGTAAGTTTTATTTATGAAATATTTTATTTATATCGCGTTTGTACACGGCGACATATCACTGTATTCCAATGTAAACGAGAAACAATCAAACGAATAAAACGAGAAACAATCAAGTCCATATTGGCAATGGGTACGCGAAAAACTAAAAAAAAAAAAAAAATTCCGAAGAGAGATATTTTATTTTTTGTATTTCGTTCCTGGGGAAAGAAACAAAAAAAATACAAATAGCTATTCTACCTTCCACAAAGAGAGATTAAAGTAGGAAACGAAAATTGAATTTAAACACTGCCGAGAAGAGAAATTTCAAGTGTTTTGATTTCGTTCCCGGAGAAAGAAACAAAAAAAATATAAATATGTTTCCTCTCGCAAAAAGAGATAAAACAAGGGAACGAAATTTAAATTTAAACACTGATATATACCCATTTGTATGCTGCAAATAACTTATAATATATAAGGGAAATTGGTCATAATTCTCATAGTAAAGCCATATATTATTGACGATTGTAAAAGTAAAGAAAGCGCCTCTCGAGGACAATAGTTAAAATGGTGCACCTGATAAAATGACATTTGTCACAAATGCGACGAAAGAAAATTTAGCAATGCGGTGATTAAAAATTGTTTTTATAGTCCAAAATTGGAATTATTTACAATTATTAGCAATCAGATAAGTAAAAATTGTGGGCCTATTTTTTTATTCACCCGGTGCAGTGCAGTTCATTATTTTTCCTTGTCTGCTTTGATTGTTTTCTATTAGAGAAACAAGGAAAAATTGTACACTACACTGCTCGGTGTGAATAAAAAAATAGGCCCTGTGTTTACACATCAAAATTGTAATTATTTACAACAATTTCGAACGTCAAATTATCAGGTAGCTCAGTTTAAAAATGTTCCACTAGATGGAATCCGTGATGCTCCAATCGTCAATAGAGTATATATATTTGCCATTGCGTGGACTAAACGATTTTTTATCCTCCCGTATTTTTTGACATAATGAAGTTAGCCACACAACGTTTTTCAATTTTGAAAATATTTTTAACAGTGCAATAATTCTGTCAAATAGGAACCATTTTGCATTTGTTATTGTCATTATATTGACGTGGATTAATGAACCAATAAAAATAAAAGTTCTCAGAAATAACTTTGATTTTTTTATTAATTTATCCTGTGATATTGCACCCTTTCTTTAGAGATCGGCCCTTTTTAAATTATCTGCTCAACCTGTTTACTAGAGGGTGATTACCGGGATTTCCCGAGAAAACTATATTTACTTTTCCGATTACCGGTAAATAAATTTTCCTGGGAATCGAATTTTAATTATTTTGGATAATTTCTAAAATTTTCTTTCAAATTGTGTAGTAAAAATTATGCCCCTGAGAATGACGGAATGTACCGTCGAAACGTCGGGTTTTTATTAAATAATTAATAAAAATAAATAAAACATTAAGTTATAAACCAAAGAAAATTATTTTATTATAACAAAAAAAAGCTTAAAAAGTGAATTAAATATAATAAAAAATACTGATTTGTTTCGAAAAAGTAATTTGATTCTGCGTATGCCTGGAAAACCCCACGCCGCACCTTGAGCTCTAGCCAGCTACCTGCGGTTTCGTTACAGATAGCTAAGTAATTTAGTTACATAAATATATTCTTATTTTTTATTTTAAAAGAATCAAATAATTTAAAATAATAAAACTTTAGATACCGCATCCTATTTACTTATGTACTTTGTTTGGTATTTTGGCAGTTTAATACCTCGTCGCAAACATGGCGACATCTACTTGACATTGCTGCCATAAACCATATTAGCTACCCAATATGCAATTCCAACGGAATTCCATGTGCATTCTCTTGCGAAAACCACACTCTTTTTTTTCAATTTCGGAATAAAATTTTTAAACAATGGGCGCATCTAGCACACGTAGAATCTACATTTGAGATAGTCTAAAATGTAGATTAATCTCATTTGTTATGTCGTTTTCGATTGATTTTTTCCCCTCTATGAAAAGCAATTTCAATTTCGGCGTCAATCGAACAAGAACAACTCAATGCTCTTTTATGTTTGTGGGTTATCTGTCAAAATATAAAAAACTAGCAAATTTCAAATATAACATCTCAAAAATTCGTTTTCGATGCAATGTTGAGATTAATTTAATGATACTTCTAAACAATACGCGATATGAAACACAACTTAAGTAGATGTGTCTGTTGTTGGTCTACGGCAAGATTGTCAAAATAATAAATATTTATATGGAAAATCGAGGTCTTGCTTATTAAATTAAAAAAAGGAAATTTAAATTAACTGATAATTATAAAAATTGTGCACGGATACAAAACTCAAATATAAATCTTCAAATTTCTAATAGTAGTTCCCTCCAGTTCAGTTATAATTTAGAAAAAATGATGATTAATTTTCTTCAACGCAATATACATCAAAACAAATAGCGTGATTTGATCATTGATCTTAATCTTCGCACAGTCGTTTCTTGGGTAAAGCGGCTTGTTAGTGAAATTCTTTCTCACAAATCCCCTAAAAATTATACATTTTAAGATTGAATAATTAAAACAATTTCTTTAACTACCAATCAATACTGTACAACTGTTATAAGCTGAATATTATAGTGCTACATACTTTGTATTGTGCTCAATTTCCTCCAATTGTTAAACAGTCACAATTTAAATTGTTTACAAGCACGTTTCGGAACATCCACATCGCACTTTTTCGTGTACTTAGTCATTTCTGTAATGCGATATTTAATGAACATCGCATCGCTAAATTTTTCCTATATTCGAACAAAGATAGTAAGTTAATCAAATCCTTCCTTCGTGTAAGCTAGATAGTTAGATAGTTTTGTTCTACTTATTTGGTTATAAACTAGTTTGTAATATAAGAGATGTTTATATTCTTATATTTAGATCTTATGTTAATTAAATAAATAACTCATTTTATTGTTATTTAACAATTTTAATGAAAAGTAATTTCTTTCTAACTAGTGAATTTCTTTTTAAATACTTTTTGGTTAATTTTTTATTTTTAATCAAGTTAAATATATATTTTTCTCAAAAACAATTGAAATTTAACCGATTCATCAAAGTAATATTTGAATTTTGACATTTCAAGCCGTAAACCACCATGAGAGCCTCTCTTTTAGTTCGTTTTTGAATATCGCGTATTAATAGATCATGTTCAAATGTCAAATTTTCTTTAACCGCCAGAGCTACCATCTTCCAGAAAATTTCGAAAGTATAAGCAACTTTCACATAATGCCACTAGGTGTCACTAAATATTTGCTGTCAAAAATTGTATGACATTTTTATGTGTGCATTTTGGAAACATAAACTAAAATATTTGCGTGTTATAAAAGTGATTATTATTAATACGTGATAATTAAATTGATTTTGGCTGTCCCCTTTTGAAATAGTCAGAATATATTTTTGATTGTGTAGTGAGATCTAGTGGTAAACGCTCTGTACTTTTTATTTCATCGTGCTGCCTCTTTCGGTAAATGCTCCGTACTTTTTCTTTGATTGTGCTGCCTCTTTCGGAAAACGCTCTGTACTTTTTCTTTGATCGTGCTGCCTCTTTCGGAAAACATGATCTATAGCCATAATAAGTTTTCAAACTGAAAACGGCAGCCAATCAGCAAAATGACAGAACCAGAATAAACCTACAAACATATTTATGTAAAAGAGGGGTAAATCTACGGAAAAATCGAGATTTCTGAAAAGTGTTCTCGAGCAAAAATATTTTACCCTCAGAACATCGTTTTAATACACTAGGAGCAAAAAAGCAAAAATTTCCCCTTCAGAGTGCTTTTTTTGATTCAATCGAAAACGACATTAGACTCTACGTGATCTGGATGTAAATACCCAAGTATAACAAATCTGCATAGGAATTAAGCGCAAATTTTAGTGAAAAAAAAATGTCGTCATAAGAAAAAAAATTTTAATAGAAAAATTGTACGCAGCCAAAACTGCTAGAAACATTTCTCGCGCGAAAAAAAATTCGTCATACGAAATTTTTTTTAGTGTAACATACAAAGGTATCTCTAAAGAGAAATACGTAGCCGTTGAGTATTTTAGTGGATATTTTTTTGAAAATTTAAAACTACGTATATGTAACATAAAATTAATTTTATTTGGAAGTTTTTACACATTACAAGTAAAATGAAACAAATTATTTACAATAATTACATTTAATACATAATTATATAGATCGATTATTTGACAGCCAAATATGTCAAATTTTTTTGAGTGTTAAGGAAAATAAACAGCAGTTTATATGAAGCTAACTTAAAATGTTTGAAAATAACTTAATTTTAATAAAAATAACCACACAAAAAACTCAAACGGCACAAGATTAAACCTAAAGAATACGAATTTGCCTTCTTTTTATGTTTTAATTTTTCACACGCTTTTCACAAAAAAATTTACTTGCTTATCTTAAAATGATATAAAATGAATACATTTCAATTAAATTTTTATTAAAAAATATTTAATATATGTCTGTAATTATAGAAATAAAATTGCATCTGTGCCACTTCATACAAAAAGATATGAACAATATTTTGACGTTTATTTGTTTTCCTTAACACAAAAAATCACAATGAAGTTGTCTAGCATTCAATCTATTGGTGAAGATATAAGTACTAAATATGGTAAGTTTTGTTTTGTGATATATTTTTTTTTTTTTTTTTATAAATTGTTTAATTGGGTGCAGAGCGGTCTTAAGGTCTTAGCTCCTTGTATATTGTTTCGTTTTGTTAAGAACAAAATACTTGTATTGAAAGTTATTAAAGCCGCTTGGCTTATAATAGCAGATTCAGTCAACGTGGTTGGACCGATTTCAAAGACTCTGAACAATGGCTTAAAGTATGTATAATTTAAAAGCGATGCTACCGAAATAACGGAGTGCGACTGGAGTATCATTAATATATGCAAGCTGGAATTATTAGATGAACGAACAAAGAATTAATTAAACCATCAAATGAAACAAATAAATTATTAGGAAAATATAATTTATTATTATTGTCAATAAATAATAAAACTTAAAGTATAATAATAAAATATAACATACGTTATGAATATGAATTCTTTTATGAACCTTTAACTTAAAATGCGTTTAATAAAATATGAAACTATTTTTTTTAAATGTAATGGATTTAGTTCTTTAACATTGTCTCTACTCCTGCAATAAACAATGACACCAAAAATAGAAACCACCCAAAAATCAATTTGGCTTCAAGAAGAAACAAATAAATCGGAACATCAAAATCCTTAAATTAACGAAAATAAGCAATTAGTCATATTATTAAATTTATTTCACTTTATTAAAAATCGAAACCTCTTAATTTCAAACATTATTGTACACAAATTTTAAATTTTGTTTGTCAAAGGACACGACACTGTTATGGCTGTATGACACTGGCTAGTTTCTCGCATTGTTTAAGTGATTAAAAATAAAACTAGAGCAGGCCAAATAATGCATATATAAAATATTCATAAGAGTGAGTGAATACAATATAGGCAAAAAATAAAAATAAATTCATGAAAAATTGATCTAAAATTTCATTGCCCACTTTTGTAGCAATTTAAATGGAGCAATTCTAGCAAAAAATAATTCAATTTTAATTATTTTTTTTGACATAGACAGCTTGTTTTTGACATTTCGTCATATTTTTAAAATAAATATTTTAGTGTGGTGTTTCTGTTTATCATATTTCGTCATATTCTTAAAATAAATATTTTAGTGTGGTGTTTATCATATGTCGGACGCGGACCTATTAGAAATTTTAGTGGCAACTAACGTTCATATGCTACGAACAGCTGCTTATTTAAATATAAGGAAAGCCGAAAAAAAAAGAAATTGAAAAAATATTCTTCGAAATGGCTGTTACATCGAGAAAGTGAAGGATTCAGCCATAAATTGTTAAAAGAAATAGAAGACGAGGATGTTACACTATACAGGAAGGTTCTGAGGATGAAACCAGTGCAGTTTCAAGCAATTTTGGAAAAGTACAGCCATCATTAAAATATAAATTATAAATATATGTATATTGAATTAAAAAATTACATTAATTATTTCTGTTTTGTTTTTCGTCATTTCTTTTATCTTGAATCGTATTTATTTCATATAATATGGCATTTATTTTATTTTTGGCGAGTGTTCGGAGATCGTTGTCGAAATTTGCTATTTTTTGGCCAAATCTGAAAAAGGTTGTTGACTGTTTTTTAAAATGTCAAAATAAGTACATATAGTGTTATCTCACTTTATTTAGATTCGTTCTCTTTTTCGCTTTTTTGTTTTTACAGCAATTTATAGCACTTGAAAACTAGCCAGTGTCATACAGCCATTAGAAACTCGAAATGTCAAATATAAATACAAAATATATAAGCAGCGACATACGTCTGCTGCAAAGAAACAATTAGTTCAATGATGGACGTACGTTTTTATAGCAATTTACAAGAAATTTTGTCGATTTTATTTTTCCACTAAAATTTGCGCTTAATTCCTATTGACGATTGGAGCATCACGGATTCCACCTAGTGGACATTTTTTAAACTGATGTACCTGATAATTTGACGTTCGAAATTATTGTAAACAATTCCAATTTTGAACTGTAAACACAATTTTTACTTACAGGATTGCTAATAATTGTAAATTATTCCAATTTCGGACTATAAAAACAATTTTTAATCACCGCATTGCTAAATTTTCTTTCGTCGCATTTGTGACAAATGTCATTTTATCAGGTGCATCATTTGACAATAGTTAAGTCCTCGAGAGGCGCTTTCTCAACTTTTACAATCGTCAATACTGAACTCAGTTGTGAGTTCCATCATTTTTGGTAAGTTACACAGCATTCACAATGCAAAAACTTTTTACTTTTGACTTACAGGTTTGTATTTCCAACATAACGAGCAAAAGTGTTTATTCGTCAAGTTGGAAATTCATACAAACCTGTAAGTAAAAAGTAAAAAGTTTTTGCTGTGAATGCTATGTTATACAGGAACTTGTTTGTGCCTAGGGAATATACTAAAATCTTAGACAATAGAATTAGAATGGACCGCTAATACAATGACAGTTCAATATAATTTTCAAATAAATGATGATGCCAACATACAACTAGCGGTCAAGAGGCAAATTGCGGCAAAAACCAAAACTAAAGATTTGTCAAAGTTGTCAACATCAATAAATTTTTATTTAATTTTTGGCTCCTTTTCGTGTGTTTTCTATTTTGTCACCGTTTTATAGTTTTAAATTCAATTAATTTGATTTGAGATATTTTAATTGTGATTTTTGCACAAAATTTTTCCTCGGTTTCTTTTATTTTTACTGAAAATGGGGAGAAAGTGTGTCGTAGTTGGTTGTGATACCAGTTTGCCATTGACAGATAAAGCCGCGTCCACACGGGGTTTGAAATGTACACTTATGCGCGCATTTAGCGAATGTAAACGTCGTGTGGATGGTTTTCACATGACGAATGTGATTGAATATTTTCATTAAAAATTGTATGATCAAGGTACTAAAAATATATACCAGAGTAGAAATGTTCATTAACATTCGCCTACATGTGATCAATGAACATTTAACGAATCGTGTGTATCGAAATGTGATAAATGTACACATCCCGCATAACCGCCTACATTCGCTAAATAAGCGAATACGCACGCATAAAGCGCTGGTTATATAGACGAAAACGAAACGAAAACGAAACGGAACGAATGAATTGAATACATGAAAGCATATGAGACCAATTATATAGACGAAACGAAACGAAGACGGACGGTGAAATTGATTCAATTCAATTTGCTTTCGTTTCGTTCTTCCGGTAATTCACTATCGGTTCTGTTTTTTTACTAACCCTTAAAATTTATTATTTGTTATTTTTTTTATTAGTAATAATACTTATATAAATAAAAGTCGGTGTCCATTTTTTTTTCAAAACTTATTTTATTTTGAATAATTTTATAATTCCACGGCAGTAAATTCTTGAAATAAAATATGTATAACCAAATTTCCAAACGTCAAAAAACGAATTCGTCAATTCGTCTATATAACCATGTCTTCTCCGTCTTTCGTTTCGGTCCGTTTCGTTTTCGTTTCGTTTTCGTCTATATAACTAGCGCTTAAGTGTACATTTCACACCCCGTGTGGACGCGGCTTAAGACTGTTTCTTTGCATCTGTGAATACAAAAATAAATGTTTATTTTAATATTCAGTGCTTGCAACTGCTTATAAGTTCAAATATTAATGATGTTTTCTTTTATAAAATTTAATCTTAATGTTGATTTTTCGATTATTCCTAATAAATTAAATGGTAACGAACTTTTTAGTTAGCGAATTCGCCACGATTTGCCTCTTGACCGCCACTGTATGTTGGATCGCATATGAAGTAAGCAACTAGCAGTCCATTTAAAATATATAGTCAAAGACTAAAATATTGATTGAAAAAAAAATAATGTTCAAAATGTTTATCTGTTTGATAGCTAGAAGTTTAATAAGTATCGATACGTAATATACAGCACACAAATTAAAGTTCATGTTTTACATTATAATTTTGAGGTTTGAATAGTACATATATTAGATTAATTAAATAATTTTTTATTAAAATTGTAAAAAAATTAACAATTAGCAACAAGTTTCATCAATTTTCTTTTAAATTTAAGAATTCGCTTAAAGATTTTTGATGCTCCTGGATTCTATCTACACTTCGATATTCACGTGTGTGTTAGATAATCTTGCATTTTTAGTTTGTAGCTGACTATTTTACATAATTATAATGAGAAGTAAATAAAATTAAAAATAGAGAACATAAAAATGGAATTTTCATTAAAAATTATTTTACCAATAAGCATTAACCCTTTAATGCATACTGTAGCATATGTGCATCATTTCGTTCTAATTTTAACTGTATCTACATTTGTGCATATTTTTTCTGTTTTGTTTCATACATCTGTTGTTGATTTGTTTTTCTCCCTCGTTTCATACTCTTTTTAGTTTTTTTTTGTGCATTCATAAAACAAAATCGTCATTTAGAATCAGTTACTCGGTGTTTTGCATAAAGCGAGTAGTTCATGTGTTTGGATAACAAAAAAACAACGAGCGAGTTCACCCTCAACTCGCAAAAGATTTATGTGAAAACTTTTTTGTATAAATATCTATTGAATCACTTCAAGCCATTTCGATAAGGCTCAGAAGCCCCTCCATAAAGACGACTGTTGTTCGATCAGTATTTAAACTAAGACATTTTTGGTTCAAAAAGTCAGTAAGTTCTAATTTGAATTTGGAAGACGAACCTTACTGACATTAATTGAGCCTGAGCAAAGTACAGTTCTGTTAAGTTAATCACCTAAACCTGCCATGCACGCTTTAGAATATACCATTACTCATATACACAGCAATCTTGATCAAGATTCCATAGTAGTAAATGGTCACGCAAACTCGCTGAACAAAGCAAAATTGCATCGCTTTATCACTGATTGATCAGTTTAAAATAACTAAATAGAGCGGTTCTATTTGGGCGCAATGTTGGCTGTAAAATCATTTAAATTATAAAGACAGTAGCGCGAAACACCCCATAACCAAACTCACCAACAGCATGAGCATTGAGCAATACTAATAAGAAAGCATACCCATTAAACAATTTTAAAATTATTACTCCTATTTTATTATGTACCTATCAATGTATATGTACAATTCTTACAGCTCGCTATTTCCATTTAATTTGTTTACACTATACAAGCAAAATTTGTGGTCATTTTGGTCGTATGTAATTTTCATTTTCAAAAACACTTGCTGCTGCGGAAATATATAGCAGATATTTTCAGAACAAAATAAATTTATTAAAGTAGGCGGTTTTTTTTTTAATTTTTTTGTATTCGGCTCACGATGTTTTTGAAATGCCGGATGTTGTTGTATATTGCATATGTATGCGTAGATTTTACATTGATTTTACGTTTTATTAATTTTTTGTTCTTGTCGATATTCACACATACCAGCAATATTTTTTGTTCGGTACTTTTGTTTCCGTAACCCGATTTCTATACAAATTTTTACTTACTCCTGCCGCTAAAGATGTTTTCACATCAAAAATACAATTATTACTGGTTTTCAACATGTAAGTATTTATTTTTAAGTTTATAACACTCTAAATAATAATTTCGCAATCATAAAATTGTAATTTTTTACGAAAAAGACACAAATTTTTCATTTTTAAAACATGATGCATATCTGCAACAGTATGCATTCACAATCCAAAAATGATATTACATTTTAAGTGTAAATTACCTTATTTTTATTTTTTTTTGTTTTTGTTTTAAGGCCCAGTAAATATTTATCTCTCAAAGAAATTGAGGATATTATTGATGGCTGGACCGATAGTGAAGACGATTTTGAACAAAATGATATTGAGGATGAAATTTTAGATGCCAAAGATCTTGTCACCCAGTGGAGCAAAATGTTGGCCATAAAATATACTTCGATAATTTTTACACTACGGTCCCACTGGTTGTTGAATTGGCAAAAAAAGGAATATATTCTGTGGGCACAATTAGACGTACCAGGATTAACAATTGCAAACTACCCAGTGACAAGAAATTAAAACAAGAACCTCGTGGGAAATCATTCGAGTTTTTTACGAATATTGAAAACGTAGATGTTTGTATGTTAGGTTGGAAAGACAACAAATTAGTAATTTTATTGTCAACATTTGCAAGCAAGGAACCGGTTACGACGACGAAGAGATTTGATAAACATAAAGGTGAATCTATACATATCGATTGTCCAAATATTATCAAACAATACAACAAGCATATGGGCGGTGTGGATCTCGCTGATAGCCTGATTGGAAGATACAGGATAAAAATAAAATCGCGTAAGTGGTATATACGCATTTTCTATCATTTAATCGATATAACAACGTCAAATTCGTGGATTCTTTATCGAATGGTGTGTGTGCTCCAAAATGAATCTCCAATGAGTTTGTGTGACTTTCACATTGATGTTGGGAATTCCCTTTGTAGAAGCTAACTCCAAATTCAAACTCAAAGAGGCAGGCCGAGTAATTCACCAAGTGTTGCGTTAAAAGGACGAAAGCGAAAGTGCCCTTTCTCGCATGTACCATCTATTGACATTCGAAAGGATACAATATCTCATTGGCTCATATACATGGAAAATAGACTGAGATGTAAATTTCCAAATTGTAAGGGGTTTACATAATATGTTAAATGTGAAAAATGTTCCTGTGCTTTGTGCTTTAACAAAGCTAAGAATTGCTTTAAATCTTTTCATAACTGAATTAAATAACCAATTATAAAACAAATTAGTTTTTGTGATATGTATGAAGTAAACATATACATATGTGTACATTTTATTTTGAATTAATTTTGTATGTACATATAAGAATATTCTTTTTGAATAAAGTTTTATTTTAATTTTGAACGAATTGTCTTTATATTAAAAATCGTTATAAATGTAAAAAGAATTAGGTAAAATATATTTTTTTGGAAGTAAAACAAAAAGTTTATATAAACCAAATATGAATAATTTTATACCACAAATGCATAATGATGCAAATATGCATCATGTCATAAAATCAATTTTCCCGGAATACTAGCTGTTTCCAACCACTTTTACTTTGAAATTCGTTTCAACCAAATACATCTTTATAAGAAAAAAAATATTTCAATTAAAAAGAAAAAATCATGCATTAAAGGGTTAATCGATATTTTGAGAGTACCCAATGAGCCCACGAGCAATTTTGCCCAACAAGCACAATTTTGAGTTCCATCCAGTTCCAGCTTCTCGCGACAAGTTTCAGATACCGTTTTCCAGTTACACAAAAAAAAAAAACCGGGGCGAAACCGGGGCAAAACCGGGTTAGTGTTTTGACGTTTCAACTGGAACAGCAAAAAATGCGGTTTCCGTAATTTTTTGTTTTTTGCATGTGTTTACGTATTAATTGTCAAAATATTTTAACAATTCTACGTTAATTTTGCAATGAAAGATTTTTTCGTGTTAATTTATTTAATTATATTTCGTTTTTATTTAAATGACGTTTGAAATTTAATTGTGTTAGTAATCGCCCCGAAAAATTTTACCGGGCGACGAATGACAGCTGCTGTCGCCCCGTTTTCGCCTGGGTTTTTTTTATCTGTCAAATTTGTTGCAGCTGGAAAATCACAATAGTGTTTCTTATAATAAAATGGAACTCAAATGGAGCTTTTCCTGAACTAAGTTCAGATTGAGTACTGGAAATTCGAGGTAAAAGCAAAGAGAATAAATACCAACCCAACCCAAGTATAACAAATCTTAACTCAGTTGTGAGTTCCATCAATTTTGGTAAATTATATAGGACTTGTTTGTATATAGTGAAATTAGTGGCAAAATGTTCATCATTTATTTTTTGTCGGCCATATTTATTTTAATAAGGAATAAACATTTGATGTGCACAGTGCGCATTATAATTTTAGTTATATTTTAATATTTTTATCGTTTTAAATCAAGAGTGTAAGTAATAAGTTATATTAATTAAATAATTGTTACAAAAATAATATAATATAAAATATTTAATAAAAGGTTTAAATATTTTTTTTATAAATTTTAGGCTGCTCTCTGATATTCCTAAAGTTTCCACATCTACACCGATATTCTTATGTCAATCAAATCGACGTAAGATAAATTGAAATTTTAGCTTGTAGGTTGTAGCTGATTTTTTCTTAATATGTACATAATAAATAAATAAAATTAAAATATAAATCTAAATATCCCAAGTATAACAAATCTTAACTCAGTTGTGAGTTCCATCATTTTTAGTAAGTTATACAGGAACTTGTTTGTATATAGGGAAATTAATTGATATACACATTCATCATTTATTTTTTTGTCAGCCATATTTATTAATAAGAAATAAACATTTGATGTGTACAGTACAGCAGTACGCATTATAGTTTTAGTATACGTTAATATTTTTGTAGTTTTAAATCAGGAATGTAAGTAATAATATGTTATATTAATTAAATAATTTTTATATTAATAATTACTATAAAATGTTTAATAAAACATTTAAGTAATTTTCTTTTAAATTTTAGACTGTTGGATGTTGTAATTCCCATATCTTCACTTCGATATTTTCATGGCACGACATAAGATAATCATGGATTTTTATAGGTTGTAGTTTATTTCTTAATATTAACTAAATAAAAACGAAAAAAAATCTAAATCTGTATATTATTTTCAATAAAAAAAACCTTAGCAATGTGCATAAGGGAGATTTTGACAGTACCCAACAAGCCCAAGAGCAATTTTGCCCAACAAACATTGTATTGAGTTCCATCCAGTTCCAGCTTTTCGCGACAAGTTTCATAGTGTTTCTTATAATAAAATGGAACTCAAATGGAGCTTATTCTGAACTAAGCTCAGATTGAGTACTGGAAATTCGAGGTAAAAGGTTGAGGTAAAAATACTTGGGATGTACAATGTTATTTTTCATTGAAAAATCCTTACTAATGTTCAAAGGGAGATTTTGACAGTACCCAACAAGCCCAAGAGCAATGTTGCCCAACAAACATGGTATTGAGTTCCATCCAGTTCCAGCTTCTCGCGACAAGTTTCATAGTGTTTCTTATAATAAAATGGAACTCAAGTGGAGCTTATTCTGAACTAAGCTCAGATTGAGTACTGGAAATTCGAGGTAAATGGTTGAGGTAAAAATACCCAAGTATTTTTACCTCAACCTTTTACCTCGAATTTGCAGTACTCATTCTGAGCTTAGTTCAGAATAAGCTTCATTTGAGTTCCATTTTATTATAAGAAACACTATGAAACTTGTCGCGAAAAGCTGGAACTGGATGGAACTCAATACAATGTTTGTTGGGCAAAATTGCTCTTGGGCTTGTTGGGTACTGTCAAAATCTCCCTTATGCACATTGCTAAGGTTTTTTTTTATTGAAAATAATATACAGATTTAGATTTTTTTTCGTTTTTATTTAGTTAATATTAAGAAATAAACTACAACCTATAAAAATCCATGATTATCTTATGTCGTGCCATGAAAATATCGAAGTGAAGATATGGGAATTACAACATCCAACAGTCTAAAATTTAAAAGAAAATTACTTAAATGTTTTATTAAACATTTTATAGTAATTATTAATATAAAAATTATTTAATTAATATAACATATTATTACTTACATTCCTGATTTAAAACTACAAAAATATTAACGTATACTAAAACTATAATGCGTACTGCTGTACTGTACACATCAAATGTTTATTTCTTATTAATAAATATGGCTGACAAAAAAATAAATGATGAATGTGTATATCAATTAATTTCCCTATATACAAACAAGTTCCTGTATAACTTACTAAAAATGATGGAACTCACAACTGAGTTAAGATTTGTTATACTTGGGTACTTGGGAAGTATAACAAATCTTAACTCGGTCATGAGTTCCATAATTTTTGGTAAGTTTTATTGGAGCTAGTTTGTTTGTAGGGAAAATAGTTTGATGAAAAAGAGAATTAAATAACCGAACAAACGGCGCAGTGGTTAAAGCTACGGCGGTTGGATCGGGAGGTACCGGGTTCGAATCCCTATAGGGGCGGGATGCAAAAGGCATTTTTCATCATCTGATTACGATCGGTGATGACGATGAACACATCTATGACCCCCTGTTGAGAGTGCGGAATCCATGGGCCGACCCACCTTTCATGTCAGTACTATAGGCTGGCTTGAAGCAATGCAATGTGCAGGTGGTTTAAACAAACGCGGGTCTATAGCCGTACGTCCTCGAGTTGGCTGGCAACGGCGTAAGGTAGGACGTTAAAAGGGAACTGCGAAAGAGTTGGGAGTGCCTTGAGCCCCAGAAAAGATTGCAGAGATAGAAACAAAAAAAAACAAAAAAAAAAAATAGAGAATTAAATAAAGCAAATCTTTGATATGTATTGTATAGTGTTCTTTGCAAAACAATATTTGTGGTTTTTTCATGTACGTAAGTGTTAAAATAAATTTTATGTTAATACAAACATAATTTTTGTACTAATTAATAATATAGTAAGTATTTAATTAGCAGTAATAAATTTAAATAACTTTATTTTTAATTTTAGACTACAGTATAAAAAAGTTGCCTTTGATGTCTTAATAAATTCTGTTTCTTTTAGCGTGTTGGAGTTATTTATTTTTAATTTATTTTAATGTAATGTTATGTATTGTATAAAGATTAACAAAAAAATAAATTGACATAAAATTAATTATCCTTGTTTTCATTTATAAAAATGAATCAAAAGGCATGCAAGAGATTTTGACATTCATTAATGCCCAACAGCCCATAAGCCCCTCTACCCAACAAGCATGACATTTTGAGTTCCACCCAGTTCCAGCTTCTCGCGACAAGTTTCATAGTGTTTCTTATAATAAAATGAAACTCAAATGGAGCTTATTCTGAACTAAGCTCAGAATGAGTACTGGAAATTCGAGGTAAAAGGTTGAGGTAAAAATACTTGGGAAGAGGCATATCTTAGGTGCCTTGCTTTTGCATATGAACGAAAATTTTTAAAATATTTCAAAGGTCTTTGATGATGGCAAACGAAATAGGATAAACATATATATTTTTTATTTGGTTTTCTCTTTCGAACAAAAACAACAAAAATTATTTTACTATTTAAAAATAATATTAACTTTCTCTTACTAGTTCATATTATAATTCCATTGTAAAATGGAATAGATATATTTTCGTATAATAATATACATGTATATACATACATACATATTCGTACAATGGATACTTTGTTTTCATATTATACAATATTTTCAAGGGGAAAATAAGAATAAAATCTATTTGTGCAAAAGCAACACAAATGTCTTTTACATTTGTGTTGGTTTTGATTTGTGCCTTTTGCGTTAGTATTTGTAATCTTTATGAATGAAAAAGGCGTAAGCTATTGGCGAATTGTTGTTGCTTATTATAGTTTTATGCGAATGTATAATTATATAACCGAAAGAATACGTTGTTAATTTTCTACTTTAACAAGAATTTTATTGAAATTTTTAGAACGGCCTGCTTAACCGTAGTTCAAATGAAATCATACACAAATGCAATATGTATAAATAAAATTGTGTGTATGTGAAAATACATTATCGAATTTAATAGGGGATCGTATCTAAATCTCTGTTTTAAAAATCTTGGTTCTACTAAATCTCGGTTTTTCAAAAATCATAAATTTACAAATCTCGGTTTACAAAATCTCGGTTTTCAAAATCTCGGGTTTTTTAAATTTCGTTCTAAAAATTTCGATTTTAAAAATCTTAAAATTATCCAGTTTTTTTTAATATGTTGGTTTTTATTTTTTTTTGCTATTAACGGTTTTTGGGTGGTTTTTAATATTTTTAGTTAATTAATTTTGCTTGTATTTTTGGGAGCGTATCGAAATCATGATTTTAGGGAGCGTTTCAAAATCACGGTTTTCAAAATCTCGGTTTTAAAAAATGTCGGTTCTAATTTCCCTATTTTCCAAAATTTATAATTTTTGGTTATTTTCGTTTTGAAATTAAAATCCGAATTTTCCAGAATTTATAAAAACCGAGATTTTGTAGCACCGAGATTTTGAAAACCAAGATTTATAGCCAGCCCTTAATCTGAAAATCATGATTTTATCAAAATCTTGGCTTTTAGAAAATTTTGATTTTGATTGAAAACTTTAAAATTAAATTCCCCATTTTCCAGAATTTATTATTTGTTGATATTTTAATTTTAAAATTTAATTCTCTATTTTCTAGAATTTGTAATTTTCAGTTATTTTCGTTTTAAAATGGAAAATCCTCATTTTCCAGAATTTATAAAAAGCAAGATTTTGATAAACCAAGATTTTATCAACCAAGATTTAGTATCCAATCCCACATACACACATACATACATAATCAAACACAGTCAAACTAGCAACCTGCAACAAGCTAGATAATCCCATACCTGATCTCAAAAGCTCGGCTTTTAAAAGTACATTTTTATTAATTCGGGCAGCTCGAATTAATAAAAAATTATTCTTCAAAACCGAGCTTTTGAGAACCGAGATTTTCAAAATCGAGATTTTATAAACCGAAATTTTGAAAACCGAGATTTTGAAAAGTGAGATTTTGAAAACCGAGATTATGTAACCAACCCATTTAATACAAGTCGTGTGTGCTAGATAAACAAAATAATAAAAAAAGATAATTATTTTATTGGTCATAAGAAAATGGTAATGAAATTGAACAAATATGATTGAACAGGTTTAATTTAGAGAGGATATAAATAAATTTTGGAAAATTACCTAAATAAAAAAATTATTCTAAATAAAGGCCCCTATGTGATATGTAGTGAAAATTGGGCCCCTCGTTTTTGTACTTTCGCATGAAGATAGAGCCTTGAAATTGAAATATATGTTTAATCACATCTTTCGAAACCTGTCTGCAAAATATGAGCGGCAGCCTTTTCTTCGTTTTCCAGAAACTGAATTTTTACTAGACCAATTTTTACATGTGTAAGCATAGGAAAGCATAGAACAATGGCATTTTACATATGTTCGCATTGAGATACAATTTTGATTTTTCACATATATGTTATATAAGAATCGTAGAACAACATACTAAAAATTCTCTAGCAGCCCCTTCTTTGTTCGCATACAATTGGACTAAAAAAATTATTTTTATGCAAGAGATGTCAGATACACATTACACATTACTCTCAATCTCAATCAGTACAATTTGGTTCATAACTTTTATGTTTATATAACAATCACATATATAACAGACTATACAACTCATTGGAAAATAGACCAATCAGATAGTTCAATTTAACACAACTAGTGGTGTTTCGGCCACAAACAAGTAAATCATATTATGTTATAATCATATCATCCATGAATATAAACAAACAATTAATATTTTTGACATTTCGCAAAAATGAGTTTATTTGGTGCAGTTTTTATTTGGTTGTGTAATATATTTGGTTGATTCGTTGTATAGTCTTAACGTATACAACTCTAGCTTCGAAAATCATCTGAATATACAGTTGCGGGCTCGATGTGTTACCTAGGAAACACATCTCGTCCTCTTAACTGTATATTAGATTATTTTCGAACCTCTTGTTGTATAACTACTGTTGTATAAATCGTATTTCAAGTCTTGTTTTGAGTAATATAACTTGTGTGTAACATAATCTTTAATACTTTTACAATTCGTTAACTTGTGTGTTCATCATCATTAGAACTGTTTGACTTAACACTAATGGGTCCAGAAGGTAAAATGTACTTTTTATATTTATTTTGCATGTAATCTCATAAAATTGTTTATTGTAGTTGAACGATCTCATATTCTCTGTCGCATATGTAAGTCACGCATATTGAAATGGCGAGGAGTTTGCACTTTAGGAGCACCTTCTTTATGGATAAATGTTACTACATACTCAAAAAGCGTAGGAAAGTCATATAATCCAAATAGTTATGCCTGTTTGAAGTGTCATTCAAGATTAAAGTTCAAAAGATATCACTTACTGCCTGGTAATACAGCTGAGGGTAATACTGTGGACAATAATTTGCATAATTATGAAATGGATATAACTCCTGATAGTTCTTGTTGCACTACATCTTCAGAGATTGATTTCCAGGCTTCAACCATGAATAGTACAACTTCATTTTCGACATTAGAAAACACAAGTACTGAATCTCAATCTGAATTTACATCTGAATTTCTCAGTAGTCAAGCTTCTGTAACGTCAAGCAAAGTTTCTTCTGTTCCAAGAAATGGAATTATAGTCAATCTTCCTAGCTGCTCTGGTACACAGAGAATCGATATGTGGAAAAGAAAGAAAATTGTTATTCCAATGAGCAATAGATGCTGTCGCTCACATTTTGACAAAAATGGCTTGTTTAATAAGAAGACTTTAGAATCATTAGTTGCAACTAAAGAAACAATAGTATTGTCCGCTGAACATATTACAGCCACATTAGGTGGCGAGTCAGTAACCATCAGGGCCGTAAAGGGCTGTCCCCAAGGAGGTGTACTATCTTTTCTTTTATGGTCATTGGTTAATGATAGACTGCTGATCCTCCTGAATAGCCATGGGTTTGATGTCCAGGGCTATGCGGATGACGTGGCTATCGTGATTAGAGGCAGGTTTGATGAGATCATCTCTGATCTCATGCAAAATGCACTCAACTTGATATGGCAGTGGTGTGACAAGGAAGGACTTAGTGTCAATCCAAACAAAACTGTCATTGTCCCTTTTACGAGGAGGAGAAAGCTCTCGCTTGTAGCTCCCTCGTTAAACGGTACTATTGTTGCCTTTTCCAAAGAGGTTAAATATATAGGGGTTATCCTGGATCATAAACTGAACTGGGAACAACATATACAAAAAATTCAAAATAGAGCCACAAAGGCTTTTTGGGCCTGTCAGAGACTCTATGGACGTATTTGGGGACTACAACCAAAAATGATCTACTGGTCATTTCTAACAATTATTAGGCCTATGATCACTTACGCATCGCTAGTGTGGTGGCCTAAAACTCAACAAAGGACAGCGCAAACTTTATTGAATAAGGTTCAGCGTATGGCCTGCATTGGGGTTACGGGCTCAATGAAAACATGTCCGACCGCAGCAATGGAGACACTCCTAGGACTAACTCCATTGCATCTGCATGTAAAAAAGGATACTGCTACTATGGCCCTTAAGATGCAGGCGGAGGGTAACATCAAACCAGGCAATATGGTGGGCCATCTGGAGATCCTTAAGGAGTTTCAGACAGACCCCACTATAGGAATGCCTTCCGACTGTATGCCAGCCAAACTGGATTTCCACAAACCATTTTGTGTTAGATTACCTAACCGGGAGGAGTGAAGTACAGGGGGACCATCCTTTGAGCGAGGGTCATTGGTGTGGTTTACAGATGGATCAAAAACGGAAGATGGGGCGGGGGTAGGAATAAATGGGAGTGGAGTATCACTCTCGAAGTCCTTGGGTACCAATGCAACCGTCTTTCAAGCAGGAGTGCATGCTATAGAACTTTGTGCTAGGATAGGCATTTCTAAAGGCCTAAACGACGCAAAGGTTTATATAGTATCAGACAGCCAATCGGCCTTAAAGGCTCTTAGGTCTTTTACCATTGAGTCAAGGCTGGTATGGGATTGTCTGAAGGTTATTAAATTGCTGGCAAGCTCAAATAAGGTAACACTTGTTTGGGTGCCAGGCCACACTGGAATTGTGGGAAACGAGGCAGCTGATGTCCTCGCCCGCAAGGGATCTGCCTTTCCATTAATTGGACCAGAGCCCTTCTGCGGCGTCTCTAAGGGGCACCATAGGGCAGCAGTTAAACGCTGGGAGGATGTGCAAAAGTTCTCTTACTGGCGCGGAATTCCAGGTTTGCGACAGGCGAAGGAATTTATTTCACCTTCGTCGGCCAGGGCCAAGGAATGTCTCGTACTTAGGAAACCTGAGTTGAGGCTGCTTACCGGCTTCCTCACAGGTCACATCCCCTTAAGGTATCACCTAAAGAAAATGGGCCTAAGTTCGACGGATAGATGTCGCTTCTGTGACATGGAAGCGGAATCAGCGGAACATGTTCTGTGCCATTGCCCAGCCATTTTCTGCAAAAGGTTACAACACCTAGGAGGGAGAGTAATGAGCCCGGATGGTATGCACCATATACCGGCCGGCAGTATTGTCAGGTTCATTAAGAGCCTGAATATTGACTGGACGGCTCATTAAGTAGGGTCCATGCACAAAAGATCTTTTAGGTCGCAGTGCGGGGTGGCTTGAACGCCCACATGGCCCTCAACTAATAATAATAATAATAATAATTGTCCGCTGAAGATATTGAAGAATTTTTCAATGCCGTTTACTTTAGTAAGGCCAACTCATACTCTAAAATCGATTTCGACAACGGCTCTCCAATAACTCCATATAATTATCAGAAATTCACTGGGATTTCACAAAAAAATTTCGATTGCCTTCATGCTTTTGTAAAGCCACACATCAGAAATAGTTGCAACAGATTTACGAGAAATGCGTTAGGAATATTCCTAGTAAACTTGTCACAGGAATTTTTGGCATATTTATTCAATGTATGTAGATGGTCAAGCAAGAGTGTCTGCAATCTTTGAATCTGTTCGAAAAGCTTTGGATGAGCATTTTGTCCATCTTCATTTAGGTTATAATCATCTATCACGAGAAGATGCAATGAAACATCAAACTAAAATGGCTCATAAACTTCTGGGTGCAGATGAAAATTCTATTGTAGTTATCATTGATGGTACTTATCTATATATTCAAAAGTCATGTGATCAGGAGTTACAATTATTGACGTATTCCAATCATACATACAGAAACTTATTGAAGCCCATGATTTTGGTTTTCCCTGACGGATACATTCTTGAGGTTGAAGGTTTGTTTTTGCAAACAACGACAATAGCGATTCAAAAATTTTAGAATACTTGATTTCTACCCCTTATGGATTTAAAAAATATTTCTTAGAGAATGATGTTTTACTTCTCGATCGTGGGTTCAGAGATGTCATAGAAAAGTTGAAATTGCTAAAACTTAATCCAATAATGCCTCATTTACTAACCAAGGGACAAAAGCAGTTTTGCACAAAAGATGCTAATGAGTCCAGAGCTGTGACTATGAATCGATGGATAGTGGAAAGTGTGAACAGCAGAATCAAAAAATACAAGTTCTTTGCTTCAACTATTGAAGTCACTTATTTCCCCAAGCTGTCATCTTTAACTAAAATTCCTTGTGCCTTACTGAATGCATACAGTCCTCCTATGTTTATAGAAAACGAAAATCATGCACGTTATGCATAGAAGGCAATGAGCAAAATGAATGATGACAATTCTCTTCAAAAGAAGATTGAAGAGCTAGGCCTTGAAAACAAACGAATTTGTTGGGAGGAGGCTACTAATCAGATTCAAGACTTTCCATGTTTATCAGAAGAAGAAATTAAAAATATCACTTTAGGTATGTATCAGTTAGACCAAGGAAAATGATATACTTATGAACACATGAAGGCAGATTCTAGTTACAAGATCTTTATACATAACGAAATGAAGAATTTGATAAGACGCAAAATTGAATTCGTTTTTCGTCAACTCGGATTCATCAGTTATGGTTAGAATTCTTTCCTAATGGTAGTGGAGCCGAATCAATTTTAGGATATTACTGTAAGTGCAAAACTGGGAGCAGAGTTGTCGGTACATGCAGTCATATAACTTCAGTGATATGGTATTTGGGCTACGCAAGACACAACCCACATGTATTATCAAAGCACCGCAAAGGTCTAGCAGATAATATTATAAATGCTATGAATTCTGGTTGTCAAATCTCAGACTCCGATTCAGATTGAGTCTCTACATAACTTGTTCTAAAGTTACAATAGTTTAGTAAGGAATGTTTCTATGGATAAGTTTGTTTTGGTCCTTCCAAAATAATGTGAATTTTTTATGCTGCTTATTTTGGAATAAGGTTATTTCTACGCTTATCCAAAAATTCTCCGGTAAAATAAAAACGATAATAAATGAAATACCAATTGAATACAATTTTTAGATTTTTTATTAATAATGATCGCACTTCTGTTTGGCTTGGTAGTGTGCAAATTAATTATACAGTCAAGTACTAAATGATAGCCGCACTCCTAATTTAAGATTTATTTAATTTCAAATAAATTCTTTTAAAATTCTTCCTTTGCAAAAATAATACTTTTCACTTTACCAACTTTATTCTCTGCGGCGTCATGGAAAATTTATGGGTAACCCTCATTTAGTATGGTAATAAAAGATAGCCGCACACAATATTTTATTGTTTTTAATAGGAAATAAATATAAAAAGCACAGTTATAAAAATGATTTTTTATTCCAATTAATATTTTGTGTTTCGGCCATTGTTTTTAATTATTTCGAAAATTCGATTTGGCATACTTTTGTACAAGTTTTGGCATATTAATTTGAAATATTAGCCAATTCGCGTTGTACTGATGACTTTAGTTCATGAACGCTGCTGTATTGTGTTCCTTCAGCATATACAACTCTGCTGAGTACACCCCATATGTTTTCGATGCTGTTAATGTCGAGTGACCTTGCTGGCTGTTTCAAAACTGGTATCTGAGCCTCCGTAAACCAATAATTTACTATCCCGGCGGTGTGTACGGCTGCATTATCCTGCTGGAAAATAAAGTTTGGGTCGCCATTTTGTGCATCAACAACTGGTAATGTTTCGGGATAGCATGGATTTATACCGGTTGCTGTTAAGACGACCGGACATAAACTTCACATCCATTCTTCCTCCATAGCCAATTGCACCCCAAACAATCAGAGATCCTCCACCTCGTTGACGCCTCGATAGCACAAGAAGTTCTTTTCAAAGGTCGTGAAAATAATATTGCCATTAATCAAGGCTATCCATATTCAATTTTTTTCGTCACTAAAAATAACGCGCTACCACTTTTTCTTCCACGACATATGTTCCTTCGCGAAACGCAATTTGGCATCTTTATGATGTGATAACAGTTGTGGTTTTCTTTGTAATTTTTTGATTTGTATATTATCTGACTCTCTTAATACTTTCCTCACATTACAAATCTTTGTATTATCTCAAGCTTTTAACGCAATTTGTTGCACGGTGCCAATAAAATTAGAGACGTTTCGTAAAATTAACCGTTTTTCTCTATCAATAAGTTCCACTGGCCGGCGGCCTGCACTTTTATGCGAACCGTATAATTGCGAATTTTTTAAATAATTTAGCACTACCTTCTCACTCCAACTAATATTTTCTGCTATTAACGGATACTCATATTACTTTTCTTAATAACGTCAATTTATCAAACTCGTTCAAACTACCTTTTCCACCCATATTTAAAAAATAACAAAAATCGGAATAATATTTAACGGCTATAATACTTAAGCGGCTATCTTTTATAACCATACTAAATGGGGGTTCTCCAATTGTCCATGATCCCGCAGAAAATAATGATTTGTATTTGTGCACGCATTGGTAAACTGAAGAGTATTATTTTTGCATATATAGGAACAATTTTAAATGAATTTATTTGAAATGAAATAAATCTTAAATTAGAGGTGCGGTTATCATTTAGTACAGGACTGTACGTCACTGTAGTGTGCAAATTAATTATAATTCGCATAATTAGGCTAACATACACCATAATTACTGTTTGGAATATTTTTTTATTCAAAACAAAGCAATTTATTGAATTTAGAAAAATATAAAAATTATAAAAATGACAAATGCATAAAACTGCTGTAACACCCTGTAAACAAGTGGGAGGGAGTTGCGAAATATTTTTGCAATTATAAAACAATATACTAAAGAACCACCAATCCTAAAAAGTCGCAAAAAATATTTAGAAATATCGAAAAATGATGTATATTCAATTATGTAATATTTGCATTCAAAACCGGAAGTGCGTCACTGTAGTGTGCAAATTAATTATAATTCGCATAATTAGGCTAACATACACCATAATTACTGTTTGGAATATTTTTTTATTCAAAACAAAGCAATTTATTGAATTTAGAAAAATATAAAAATTATAAAAATGACAAATGCATAAAACTGCTTTAACACCCTGTAAACAAGTGGGAGGGAGTTGCGAAATATTTTTGCAATTATAAAACAATATACTAAAGAACCACCAATCCTAAAAAGTCGCAAAAAATATTTAGAAATATCGAAAAATGATGTATATTCAATTATGTAATATTTGCATTCAAAACCGGAAGTGCGTCACTGTAGTGTGCAAATTAATTATAATTCGCATAATTAGGCTAACATACACCATAATTACTGTTTGGAATATTTTTTTATTCAAAACAAAGCAATTTATTGAATTTAGAAAAATATAAAAATTATAAAAATGACAAATGCATAAAACTGCTTTAACACCCTGTAAACAAGTGGGAGGGAGTTGCGAAATATTTTTGCAATTATAAAACAACATACTAAAGAACCACCAATCCTAAAAAGTCGCAAAAAATATTTAGAAATATCGAAAAATGATGTATTCCATTTCATGCAACTGGGCCCAAGCTTATCTATGGGGAAAATAGAAAATACGTTGTTTTGGGCCCAATTTACTATGCTTATCCTATAGGGTCCTAGAAGTAAAGAATGTAACTATGTAGGATAAAGGCTATGTAAGTATGTATACCAATCAGTTTGGATATCTCATTTGAACTGGATGTAAATTTATTTTACTATTTCTGAAATAATGGGACCTATCTCTTTCTATGTTATGCCACATTTCTATTTTTAAATGGTACAGATAGATAAGCCTACTATGATCCTTTACGATGATGATAATTAATTTCGATAGAATAAAAACACGTTAAAACTAACAAACACTATTACAAAATGATTTATAAAAAAAAGACATCAGCTGACTTTGTTTACAAAATATTATTGTGTTGATAATGTTTTTATTAGGGTTTTCAGATATTACACACAGGAACAGAATTACACATACTACGATCCTTCTTGAAAATAAATAATTAGTTTCAAGAGAAAAAAACTTAAAATTTGCTTCTTGTTGTTTTGGATTTTTATATCAATGAAACAATATTTTTGCTATTGTGGTCGTTGCATAATTCTTTGGAATTAAATAAAAACAGGATATCTGCAAAAAGTAGAAAAATTGAGAATGAAAGATTGTTGAATTGAAGATATTTTGTATTACGTAATGTATTGCATGTATTTATTAAAACTGTTAATTACATTGAATTCTAATACCAATTTTACGTAAACTTTACTAATTAAATCTGAACAACAACCTAAAATAAAGCTTTATGTCAACAAATACTAAGATATCTGATTTGTTAGATTCTAATATTGTTTTGCATAAACTTGATAATTGCTGATATAAATTTTTTCACATTTATCTTGATGTGATGATGTCAAGTCCTATTGTAAAATAATTTTTGTTGTTTTTGTTCGAAAGAGAAAACCAAATAAAAAATATATATGTTTATCCTATTTCGTTTGCCATCATCAAATAACTTTGAAATATTTTAAAAATTTTCGTTCATATGCAAAAGCAAGGCACCTAAGATATGCCTCTTGGTATTTATTCTCTTTGGTAAAAGCCCAAGTATAACAAAAATTGAACTCATTCATAAGTTCCAAGTTTTTTTCCATTTATCAAAATTATCGTTGAAACTTAGTTAACCCACATATATCAAATTCCATCGGTTTAGTATTTTTGTTTCACTTTTTATAGGAAATCTTATAATATAATGGAACTCAAACTTGTACTCAGTTCCAAAAAAATGAATCATTTATTTGAAGTACCCAAGTATTTTTACCTCAACCTTTTACCTCGAATTTCCAGTACTCAATCTGAGCTTAGTTCAGAATAGCTCCATTTGAGTTCCATTTTATTATAAGAAACACTATGAAACTTGTCGCGAGAAGCTGAAACTGGATGGAACTCAGAATTGTGCTTGTTGGGCAAAACTGCTCGTGGGCTCATTGGGTACTCTCAATATATCGATTAATGCTCTAAGCACAGACGCCGCACATCGACTTTCGCCGTCGCTCTTCACTTATACAAGATTAACCAAATACATAGACGCCGCAGTTTGACGTTTATTTACATTTAAAAAAAATTGTTTGTCAACCTGTTTGTGAGCGATTAAACCAAAATTCGAATTTAAAAATGAATAATATTTCAAATAATGTAATAAAGCTCTTGAAAATGGCAATGATGCTATTTACCAAGAGTAATTTATTGACACAAATCGAAATTTTGGAATAAATCGATCAAAAAGATCAACGGGAAAGATGGTGGGTTTGACCATTATTTCGGGATAGAACTAGGTATGTATATATTTATATATTTTTAAAAAACAATTTATTTTAGTGTTTTTTTAATTTACTACATTAATTTAATTTTAGAAATTGGTAGGTATTATAATATGATGTTAAATGTGTAAAATCTGTGGATCATGAACATTTTTTTTGAATGCATACACGAATATCGCAGGACAGCTACAATCATTTATGCTGTCTATTAGCTATGCATCCTGGAATAAAACATTCAATAGCATTAGTGAATAATATTTCTTTATTCTAACAAATTCATTTAATGTCGCCGAAGACTGATTAACCTATAAAATATTTATATTTAAATAAAAATAATTAAAAAATACAATTAATATTTAAATTTGATACATTATAAATTCAGCGGGAAAATATTTTTAAACAAATTCTTAAAATAAAATTTCACAACTTACTTTACCCGGCCTCTCCACCTGCTATCTACCATTGAGTTATACCATTAATATTTACTTTTTTGGTAGTGGAGACACCAAATGTTATAAAATACCAATAAATTATACCAGCAAGTTGTAATAATTTGGCAAAACTCGATGTTATAATAATTTCATATATGTACAACATATGCACAATTCAAAGTAACGGTAAGGGTAATCCCGCCTGTGTTGAATCTTGATGCTAATAAATTAAGTTTTAATAATAAATATTTTCAAAATTAACGACAAAGACGAAATTATGAAATTAATTCAATTGTATAGAGACAATTAATGCTTATGGAATATAAATTCCAGTTTATTAGCACCGAATAACTTATCGTACGTTTACTTCACACGAAGCCATTTTTAATATTTTTGTTTATAGAAATGTTAATGGTAGTGTCATATATTATAGAGTATATATATACGACATTACGTGGACTAAACGATTTTTTTTTCCTCCCGTATTTTTGACATGATGAAATTAGCCACACAACAATTTACTATGTAGCTTCGCCATTTTGTACACTAGTCATGTTTCAAGCCACTATAAAACCTCCCGTATTTTCAAATGAAGGTCACAAAAATTAGTCCAAATTTTTCCATAGTAAAAGTAGGTTATGGCGTATATATATACTCTATAATATATGGTAGTGTTATAGTATATGTCAGGTGGAGAGGTAGGGTTAAGGTTCGCCATTTTGTCTAAATGTCATTTGAAGCGTATAAAATAGAAATTATAATATGTTTTTGAGCGTCTATTACTGGCTTTACACCGTAGATAGTAATAGCAAAATAGTACATATGAGCCGTTTATTTTGAAAGTGACCTAAGTCCATTTTTCAACAAAATCAAGTTAATGATAACAATAGATAAATAACAGTATAATCTTTCTAACGGTAAATAATTTATTGTCAAAACAAAAAAAATTAATCTCTAGCACCTGTTCAAAAAATAAGAAAATTCAAAATCCCATATGTTTTTTCATTTATTGTTTTTCTATTCTTCCATTATCTCGTTTCAACAAAATATGGACTTAAGCCACTTTCAAAATAAACGGCTCATATAATACTACATATTTTGCTTTCCGGTGTAAACCGATGTTTTGATAATATCAAAAATAAAATAAATATTTTGATTTGATGGCTATCAAATTTTAATATCTATCATATTTTATTTTATTTTATTGTAGAAGGAAAAGTTTGACAGTGGATTATTGATAAATTAGTCCAGAAACGTTTTTGTGTATTTTAAAATTATTCTTTTTCATTATTTTGTTATAATTTTCTGCTTTTTATGAATGTAAAACCGACTACGGTAGATAGTAAAATAGTATTATACTATTTTGCTATTATACTATCTACGGTGTAAAGCCAGTATGTATATGTGTTCGCTAATACGAAACTTCATGTATTTTAATAGCGGCGTATCGAACGCAAATAAATTATAATACCTATAAAGGTCTTCGCTGTCAAAAAACGGCGATAGATAGATAAAATCATTAAATCTTAAGATGACACTAGTAGTTTTTTTTAAATTTTTTTTTTGTTGTATCGAAACTAAAATATAAACAAAAGCAAAAAACACGAATAAAACTTACAACTAGACATCAATTATAAAAAAAATTAATTTTATTTTTGATTTATTTACCAAAAATTAAAAATTGTTAAAGCTGACATCTTTAGAAGTTATCCCGAACTATGTTTTCACGTATTAAATAATACTGCATTATCGATAAATCTGCCATATCATTGACCGCAAGTTTACTATGGAAAAGTGTCATTATGTCCTTTATAGGGTATTATAATTTATTTGATCGAACGGCGTCTGTGTTTAGGGGGTAAGGGTCCTTCGCGGATCTTTACTTATTTTAATATGATTCCATGGAGAATACGTACAACTAAATTTATTTCTCCTGTATATTTATTCCCCAATTGCCAGAATGCACTTTAGAAATGGGGAACAAAAAGTTGGAAAAATCGAATCCATTCAACATGGCATATTTCAAAACGGAATATTTCAAAATGGAATATGAAAATATGGCATATGGTACACTATGGCATATTTCAAAATGGCATATTTTAAAACGGCATATGGTACATTATGGCATATGGTACACTGGCATATTTCAAAACGGCATATTTTAAAACGGCATATGGTACGCTATGGCATATGGTACACTATGGCATATTTCAAAATGGCATATTTTAAAATGGCATATGATACGCTATGGCATATGGTACACTTTGGCATATTTCAAAACGGCATACTTCAAAACGACATATATTACATTATGGCATATGGTACACTTTGGCATATTTCAAAATGGCATATTTTAAAACGGCATATAGTACGCTATGGCATAAGGTACACTATGGTATAATATGGCATTTTCTAAAACTGGGTTATTTCTTAGCCGAGTATGATGAAAGTTGGCAAGTGCAATGAAAATGGAATACTTAACCGGATTTTAGACGAAGTTCTGTAATATGGCCAATTCTTAGATATTAATTAACCGAATATTAATTAACCGAATATTCGGTTATATGATGAAATTTAACATATACTTTAGAAATGGTATTCTAAAAAGAGTTTTGGATGAATTTCTAGAACATGGCCAATCATGATGGAACTTAGGTATTTCTTAAACGATTATGATGAAATTCGACAAGTGTGATGGAAATGGGATCCTAAAATGAGTTTTAATAGAAGTTCTGAAATATGGTTAATTTTGATAGAATTTGTCTATTTATTGGCGGATTATGATGAAATTCGGAAGGAATGATGAAATGGGATTATTAAATGGTTTATAGATAAAATTTTGAGATATGGCAATTTTTATGCAACTTGGATATTTCATAACTGATTATGATGAAATTTGACAAATGTGATGGAATTAGCATTCTAAAATGAGTTTTAGATAAAGTTCTCGAATATGGCCTATAAGAATGAAAATTAGCTATTTCTTAACCGATTATGATGAAACTCAACAGTGCGATGGAAATGGGATTCTAAAATGGTTTTAATCATCAACTTATAAAGTTACCCTATACTTACTGAAATAGCCTTTACCTATTGGAATTTTATTTCGCTTAATATAATTTTCCTTCACTTAATGCAATTAAATTTATTCTCCCAACGGAGATAAAAATATTGGTACCTAATAAAGATATAATCGGGAAGTGCTTATTAATATCTAAAATTTTTAATTTTTATTTAAATCTAATTTTAAAAGTAAAAATATGTATATTGGCCCTTCAGGTTTATTCTTATTCATTGAAATTATTTTTAAAGAAGGAACTAATTTTATACCAACATCAAAATTTACCAAATTAAGGCTACACGAATTAAAAAAGGCTGAATTAAAAAAGATATTTTTCTGAATTAAAAATGGGCCCTTTTTTATTCATTTTGAAAATGATTTAAAAATGCGTTAAAAAATTAAATAAAATATGCATTTTTTATTTCATTTTGAAAAGGAATTAAGAAAAAATGAATTAAAAATGTGTTTAGAAAACGGACAATTTAAACGGGCATACAAGAAACAATTTTTGGCGACAAATATTAGCATCAAAAATAATTTTTAGTAATAAAAAAAAATAAAAAATTCTAGACAAAACATTAAATTTAATCGATACAAATTATTTAATACTTGATGGGGATCGATATAAAATGTTGCAGTGTCATTAATAGATTCCATATAATCCGCTCCTGCATGCGGCAGGCAGTGCGACATGTTTGCCTATCCCGGCTCCTACGTCCCCCGAAGTTGAAATCTAAAGCCCCTCGGAGGGCTAAGCGGGGGGGAGCGAAGCGACCTCTCGCGTGCCCGTGAGAGTTACCGAAGCCGTTAGCCCCTACAATTGTAAGTTAAATTAGTGGATGTTATTTTTCTTCAATTTATTTTCCTCAGAATAGAGAAAAAAAAATGCACGGGAAATTGGTATGCAAGATTTTGTATTGCAATATTGTATAATTGCAAAATTTTGTATGCGAAATTTTGTAATGCAATATTTTGTAATGCCAGATTGCATACCCAACCCAGTTTTTCTATGTCCCTTATTTTAAGTTAATTTTTCACATGAACAGGCATTTATGTACATTAAGATGATTCAGATTCAATTATTAAAAAACAAATTTTAATGATTAATTTGCATACACACATTTTATTTAAAATTATAATTTCAAAAGTTAGTTTCTCTTCTTGAGATAATTTGAAAAAATATTATAAAAATTAAACTAAGTTTTATGGATTAGTGACATAAATCAATAAAGAGCTATATTATTTGCATTCTTTAAGGGAAGACGTTTCCTCTTTAGGCCGTCGATTTATCATGATATATTTCAGCTTTTTTTCTTTTTCTAGATATTTTATTTGGAAATAATTGTTCACCAGATCTCATTTTGCCGGTTCGGTTTTTAATAAATATTTGTTCTTTGCCTAATTTATCTTGTCAGCTTATAAAGTACAACAAGCAATTTTCCAACAACAACTTGCAGCCTCCTATGCCAAGACTTTAAATTGTTTTCAGTTCGTGGAAAGTTATTCTCAAAAGAGTCAACAAAAGACCAAAAATTGGGACTATACCGTAGCGGTTTATTGTTTTTAACAGCACGGCCCGAAATATAATTGGTATTTATCCATGATACAATAATTTTTCCGTTTTCATCCAAAACATCCTCTAATTTAGATAAATAATAACAAATTTCATCAGGTGGAATGAAGGCTAGGGCAGCCAGCATTCGAATCTTAATTCTAAAATCTATGTCGCTACCATATCTGGAAGCCAATTTTTTTTTCTGCACTTTTCGCCAAATAATTTGGGTAAAATGAAATAAACAATCCTTAAAAATTACATCAGGCAGGAAATTTTTTAGTGCAGAAACTGAAGCTAGTTCAAAATCTGAAATAATTCTTGTAGGAAGTAAATTAATGGAATGAGAAAAAGCAATTTTGAATAGCTCATAAAAAACTCATAATATGAATTTTTACTCGGCTATCGCCTCGTGGGACAAACTTATCCCTTGTGGATAACATCTCGTTTTGCTCACTAGTACCATAAATAACTATTATCCATATATAAAAGTAATCATAAAAGTAAACAAGATTTTGGTGACAAGATTTTGGAGAAAAGATTTTAGAAACAGTCTTTTGTAAACAATCTTTTGAAAAACAGTAATACGTGGCCAACCCTATACCGTTACGTACCATATGTCGTTTTAAAATATGCCGTTTTTAAATATGCCATAGTGTACCGTATGCCGTAGTGTACCATATGCCGTTTTGAAATATGCCATTTTGAAATATGCCATTTTGAAATATGCCATAGTGTACCATATGCCGTTTTGAAATATGCCATTTTGAAATATGCCATAGTGTACCATATGCCGTAGTGTACCATATGCCGTTTTGAAATATGCCATTTTGAAATATGCCATTGTGTACCATATGCCGTTTTGAAATATGCCGTAGTGTACCATATGCCGTAGTGTACCATATGCCGTAGTGTACCTTATACCGTTTTGAAATATGCAGTTTTTTCATATTCCGTAATGAAATATGCCGTATCGACCGGGACCCTGGAAAAATTTATCTCGGGAATAACTGCTGTAAAAACAAAATATTCCCTATTCCCCGGGAATTACCAGAATAGGGCCACTGGAACGTGTAAATCTCGCTTTAAACCCTTTTAATACTAGAGTACAGAAATAAAATTTAAAACGAATTATTGCTATTATGTAACTTGATTTATAATTTATTTTTATTTACTATAATAAATTGAGCAATTATGTTGAAACATTAAAACAGCGAATTAAATTCTTAATAACAATACGTTATACAATATAAGTTAAAAAGGACGGTTACAAATATTTGGAATCTTCAGAAATTACTAATTTAAATCGGGAGGATTGTTTAAAATGATCTGCTCGATGCTCTTTAACGTAATGTACATAGAAATTCTTCCCGACAAAAGACCATGTTTCTCGATCGTATTCCAAATTGTACCCATAAATATGAAAAATAGGATTAATCCAGAAAGAATGATTTTGAGCACGAGATACAGAGTTTTCAGACCGTACGGCGGTGATATATCAATCAAAACGAATAAAAATGATACAACACCAAAAGCCATTGTCCAATAAATTTTTTTGTGTGACTCCAATTGCTGTATGCTGTCATCACAGATTTTTATACTTTCCTTGAGCGTAACCATGCTTTGTTGAAGTTTATTATAATTGTGCTCATCATAATCACTGGCCTCATTCAAGTTTAATATATCAGTCTTTTCCATTTCACTGGAATCTGTTTTGGATAATTTTATTTTATTATCATGTTTTGGTGATGACATAATTAATAATAAATTAATTTCTCGCTTTAATTTATTATTTAATTGGATCTGATTTAGTTTGATTATTTTTATCTTGGCAAATACCGCTTCATGGTCTGAATAACTGAATTCGTAACCTGGAACTTTACTTGGCAAAGGATGGGAATATTCTAAAATCTCACTTTCATATTTATATCCCGGACGATGCAGAATATAATCAATGCGTTTACCCTTCGGAGCGGTTTTTGCTATGTTGAGTGCAGTGTAATAGTTTTTGGCACATTCATTTGTCCCATCTAAATTATTCTTCTCATTATAAGCGTCGTTTAGTTGAGATGTTGTCAATAATACTCGATAAGCTAAGTCTCCTGGTTCTGTGTTTAAATCTCCCGCAAGGATTTGTAAAACTGAGGTTCCCCGCGTATTTTCTATAAATTGGGCTGTATCAAAGGCCTGTATAACACGATGGGCCTTATAGTCATCAACATTTCGATCATACTCCGCGTGTAACTAAAAAGAAAAACTATTAGAATGGAAACACCGTTAAATTTGTGGAAAACTTACGTGAGCCGTATATAGATGGATTAATTTACCATTTACATTTATCTTGCACATACCAACACCTTTCCCACCAAACCAATCCCCGTGCTGGATACGATGAACATAGCCATTTACTGACCATTGGTGGTAGAAAGCTGAGAGAATTGGCCATTTTGAAAGAACACAAAGGCCCGAGCCAAAAACACCACTAAAAATAAACAGAATTTCCTAATTGTAATTATGATTTTTAATTGGTCACATTTACCTATAAAAATAATGAGCAAATGGTAAAACTATTTCAGTTTGCTTCTTCAGAGTCTGGTAATCATTCTCAGTCCATACTTCCTGCAGTGATACCACATCATATTTTCCCGTTGCAAGTTGATCTCCAATCGCTTGAATTCGTAAATCACGGTCCTTTGAAATGTATGGTATTCCCCTAAAATAAAAACATATATGATATATTAATATTGAAAACACTCCATTAAGTGTGGAAATCTTGTTTTATACCAAACATTCAATGTTAAAATGCTCAACTCTAAAGCCATTTTTTCGATCGCACGTCTTTAGATTAAAAATATTTCATTTATTAATTGCATCAGTTAACATAATGGAATGATACAATACAAAGAATAATAATATCTCGATATTGTTAGTTCGATTAATTAATTACAAATAGAACACATAATAAAACTTAAAAACTAATACAAATTATTGACAAAATGACAAAACGTCAAAAATGTGATAGTGATGTGAACCCATCTCATGAAAATAAATGAGCGACCCATGTACAACATAACAAAGTTAAAATAGTTTAAAATGTTTGATTTTATGACAGTAATTCCAATTCTACTTCCATAAAGAACAAATAAATATTTAAAGCAACAAAGAACAGACCAAAAAAAAGCAAAAGGAATTGATTTTCTGTTAAGAGATCACACATTTTTAACTTTGTTAGGTTGTACTGTACATGGGTCGCCCACCAATTTTTATGAGACGGACCTGAGAAGCCTCTTTTTGTTTCGCCGCTCGTACTTGGATTCGGATTGCGTAAATTTTAGGCATCAAGTTTCGCATTTTTGGTTCTGTAATTTGCCATGCTGACAACTAGATGACGCGCAGAATGGTTAAGGGAGTTTAAAGCTTTGCATAATTTTGTACCTTTTATGTATTTCGGAACTGTCAGTTTTTCTGTCTATTGTGATTTGTGATAATAGATTTATGTGATCGATCAATCACTGATGATCAGATCAGTGAACGCCACATCTGCTTGGGCGTAGCTTTGATTATATGTTTATAAAAATATCTAAAATTCGCAAAATAAATTATGTCTCGGGGAATTAATGATTATATTTTTCTATATGAGTAAGAAATGAGAAATTAAAATATATTACTTTTCTTATCATTAATATTTTGTTTAGATTTTTGATGGACAAAAGTATAGAACATCAAACATTCGAAGCCATGTCATCCCTGGTACAAAAGAAGTTCCCAAAGCATGACTTTCTAAGCGGTAGGAGTTGAATAAAATTTTTTGTTTTACATATACATATTCTTATTCTATAACATACATTTAGTTGGAACAATATTAACACTGCTTATCAGGCAAGGTGATTTGCCAGGGACTATTCAAAAAATCAGCGCATTTTATCTCATACAGGATCTATTTAAATCTGACGGCCAAACTGAATCTCCATTTTATTCTTTTTTCTTAAATTTATTGGAAAGTAAAGACCTGGCCGCACCAAAGTTAAATATTATTGAAAGAAATTTTTTAATCCAGCTAACATCACCGACTTCTTTTATCAAAGATGTAAGTACCTAACTATGTATATGTTTTCAGTACCATTACTTAATACTCGTCCCCTTTCCTTACAGATTGGGAAACAAACCCCTAATCAAATTTTACAAATCGAATTTCCTCCAATGGATAACACATATTTAAAAAATGTGTGCGCCGAAAAGTCCAAGGAATTACCATCAACTGTAAAATGTGGCCTCATGAATATTGTTCCTGCACCAACGGTTTTAAATATTTCCGGAAATGCAGATACATCAACAAAAATGAAAACCCTAATCGAAGGATTTTTAAAACTTGATTCCCCTGTGAAAAATGTAATATCGCCTCAATTTATGACCATATCTCCACCATTATTATCGTGCGAAGATGAATTGATATGGTTTGACCTAACTAATCGAGCGTGGCACAAGCCGATCTACGATTCAACCATGTGTACAACCAATAATAAAGCGAATGAAGCTAAATCCCTAATTTCGCAAGCTTTTAAGCAGGCATTAAATCTTCAAGATCAACAAATTTTACTGAAAGAGTTAGAAAAGGATCCGAACCTAGTATACCACCTTGGTTTGACCCCAAATAAATTACCGAACTTGGTTGAGAATAATCCGCTAATAGCAATAGAAATCTTGTTGAAATTAATGAATTCACCTGAAATCACGGATTATTTTAGTATTCTAGTGAACATGGAATTGTCACTGCATTCAATGGAAGTTGTAAACCGCCTCACTACATCAGTTGATCTTCCAACCGAATTCGTTCATCTTTACATTAGTAATTGCATTTCAACGTGTGAAACTATTAAAGATAAGTACCTTCAAAATCGACTGGTTCGCTTAGTCTGTGTTTTCCTACAAAGTTTAATTCGTAATAAAATCGTTAATGTGAAGGATTTGACACTGGAAGTTGAAGCATTCTGTGTCGAATTCAGTCGAATTAAAGAGGCAGCGGCACTGTACCGTCTTTTGCGTCAGTTGGAATTAGGTGAAATAAGTATTACAAGTTTGAAAAAGGAATAAAATCACATTTTTTAATTTATTTGTGTTTTTATTGTTATTCATATTAAATTAAAAATATTGGAAATTAATTATACATCTTCGAGAAGTTTGGTACTTATATTCATGTGAGCGTTTCGCCTTTTGTAACGCATGCTTCTAAATAGTCTATCCGGCGCTCTAACGTTGTAAGCTTTTCATTTAAAACTGCTAAACGCGAACGACATGACATATCTGAAATAAATAGTTGACGAAAATTTGGATTAAATGCACCTAATTTTGTTAGGTAAGAAACCAAACCCAAACAATCACCCTTATTATGATTGTCGAGTCGATCAACAATCGACTCGACTCTGTATTGCGTTTTCTTTTTTTCATTTTATAAAAACAATACGAAAAAGGAAAAGGCAACATAGAGTCGTGTCGATTGTCGATCGACTCGACAATCATAATAGGGGTGCTGTACCCACCAAAAGAATTTAAAAAATCCGAGATCCTTTTTATACTGGCTGTAATCACTTCAATATATTCTCGGTTAGCCCAATCTTGGTGTATTTGCTTTTGTACCGCTTCTCTATGGGCCGCTGCCATTTTCAAAGGTTTCACTAGATAATATACCAAACAGATCACGGAGGATGATTAATAAACTTTACTAGACTACTGAAGTACTGAGCGTAAATGTCAAAATTCTGACATTAAGAGGGAGATTCTTGTTTTCAAATGAAAAATAATTAATTAGATAAAATTTGTATATTTTTAGTGTATGCGAATTTAATAGCATGAAATAACAATTCTAATATACAACGCTTACACTTGATTAATAAATAATACAATTAATTTCATTTCTCTCATAACTTCTTAAACATAACTAGGAAATTTAATATAAATTTAAAAATATATACAGCAATCTAAAGATATTGACTATTTGATTTTCTCTGGCCGTTTGCTGTTGTATACAAACAATAAGCAGCAGCTAACCCTAAACCTATTCCACCCCCGATTAAACATTTATTTAAGCCGGCGGACGATTTGTATAGAAGACCTGTTGCTGCAGCAGCCACCATTGTGTTAACATCGTCATCCTCGCCGCGAGCGTACTGAAGTACAACACCAAACACTGAATACATCACAGCCAATGTCCCCAATGTATTTGCTGTTCCTGATCCTTGTTTCATTACATGATTTAGTAATTGCGTACGTCTTAATGGTCCTGTTTGTCCTAGTAAAGCAGTTGTTCGCACACCATTGTATAATCCGGCCGAGCCACCAATTGCTGCGCCTATCATTACAGAAGATCCTATTTGTGAAAACGCTAATTCAAATCGGCCACGTTGTTTTGAAGCCCCTTCCGGAAAAATAAACTCTGGTTGCGCTTGTTGTATAAATCTTGAATCATAATTCAAATATGGTGATAATGGTACGATTTTCTGTGGTGGTGCTACAAATATTAGAATTTAGGTTATGTTACAATCTGTGACAAGTATTGCATAATTGTATTTATAATATCACCTGGAGGCAAATTTTCGCTCAATGAAAATGGTTTACTTAAATAATCGTCACTCATTATGGGAAATAATTTAAATTTAAATTAAAAGATTAATATATTATTTAAAAAATCACGACTTAGAATTTCATGTCTGCGAGCAGAGTGTATTTTTGACATAAAGGTCAATCGATGATTGTTACAATAAACATCAAGCATCAAACAGATAAGCGGCGCTAAGAATCAAATAAATTATAATATCTATAAGGGAAATTAGTCATAATTCTCATAGTCATACTACTCACACCAAACGCGAACTGCGAGTTGCGAATAAATTCCAAACACGAATTCGCAAATTTGATTCAAATTAAACGCGATCGAATTGATATGTCAAAATCAATACCATCCATGATCAAATATTTCTAATAATACGGCAATTTTTTCCAAAACCTGTTTTTTTTTATATTATTCGTTTTAACAAAGTTTATAATACATAATTCGATATAAATAATATTATTTTAATCTTTAAAAATCATTTTGATCGTATTTGAAATGATTTATTCGCCTTTTAACGCAAAGTGGCTGACATCTGGTGAACGGATTTACAACTAAGCCAATGGTGGTCAACCGGTAAATAAATGCATAATTAGACATGTTTCTTAGTGAATTTATTTCAAAATAATCGTTTTTTTGCAATTAAAAAATTAAATTCATTTAGATAGGTAATTAATTTATCAATAATATTTGAATTTAAATATAAATGCGGTTCATAAATAACCGGTTACCACCATTGGCTCGTGCAAATCGTAGCGCCTCTTGCGGCACTTTAAAGGCGAATAAAAAAATACTCGTACGACGAATGTCAATTCTCGTACGAATAAAAACTATGTAGAATGCGAGTGGAACGTAATTTTATTTTTTAGCGAATGCGTGAATATTTCATCTTTGTACGAATTTAGTAATTTTTCTTATTTAAAGAATTTTTAGGGCTTAATTTAGTTTATTTTGAATAAAGTAATCGTAATTATATTATAAATCGAAAAATCCATTGTGTTTATGTGTATTTTATGTCAAAATTTTCTGAAAAATGGTTACTCGCAATTCGCTACTCGCGCTTGGTGTGAACAATCCCTAAAGCTTGAAGCAAACATCTGCTTGTTGGGGTGCGTTAAAATGCTAGTACCAGTGTCTTGGGTAGAGATGGCACCACTAACCGTTGAACAAAGAAAATGAAAAAAAGTCAAAAAAATTGTATTTGCTCATAAAATTGTTCCCTACCTTTCAACCGAGATTTTATTTTTTATTTCGTTTAATATTAATATTATATTCGCTTTAATATTTAATTGAGTTGTTTATTGGGATTCGTTGAATTACTAGTAAAGCCTGAATTCCATTGTGAAAAATAGTTTGTCAGTCAAAATAAAGTGAGATAAAAATATATAATCGGTAGTTGTGTAAATGAAACACAAAACGAAGTCAGTCAAAATTTTATTAACAAAAAATGTGTGTCTGTATTAGTGGATCGCCATAATTATGGTTGAAAAGTATCAACTCGAGATCATTTCAACTAAAGCCTGAATTCCATTGTGAAAAATTGACTGAGCTGACTTCAAGTTGGAAAAAGACAAAAAAAAAACACCATCAGAGTGACAAAGACAATGTGTTTTGTTATTGTTTTTATTATAGCAAAATTTGATGGACACATAATGACAGCAAACAAAAACATAACCAAAAATTATTAAACAAAATTAGGTATTAGTGTTAATTCGATTATTTTCACGTTTCAAAATAATCTAAAAAATCAATTATTATTTTTACTCATATCAGAATTATTTTTTTCGAACATTATCCGTCATAAAATAGAAAATTAAGAAAATCTTTCCCATAATAATGCCACACTATTATCTTATGTGTTTTGACAGCAAACAACAACATAACCTAAAATTAATTAACAAATTAAGTAGTGTGTTTTAATTCATTTATTTCAAGTCTCAAAATTATCTAAAAAATTAATTATTATTATTACTCATATCAAAATTATTGTTTTCCAATATTTTCTGTCTTAAAATACAAAATTAAAAAAATCTTTCCCATAAAAGTGCCGCGCTATTAAAATTATCAGTTTATTGGTGTTTTGACAGCAAACAAAAACATAACCAACAATTAACCAACAAATTAAGTTTTATGTGTTAATTCAATTATTTTACGTCTCAAAATTATCTAAAAAATTAATTGTTATTAATACTCATATCAGAATTGTTTTTTTCGAAGATTTTCCGTCATAAAACAACAAATTAAAAAAAAAATATCGCCATGCTATTAAAATTGTTGGTGTGTGCGAGAAATATTTTTCATCGTACACAATATTTATGCAGATGTGTTAGTTGAAATGATCTCGAGTTGATACTTTTCAACCATAATTATGGCGATCCACTAATACAGACACACATTTTTTGTTAATAAAATTTTGACTGACTTCGTTTTGTGTTTCATTTACACAACTACCGATTATATATTTTTATCTCACTTTATTTTGACTGACAAACTATTTTTCACAATGGAATTCAGGCTTAACACATCTGCATAAATATTGTGTACGATGAAAAATATTTCTCGCACACACTAATAATTTTAATAGCATGGCGATTTTTTTTTTTTTAATTTGTTGTTTTATGACGGAAAATCTTCGAAAAAAACAATTCTGATATGAGTATTAATAATAATTAATTTTTTAGATAATTTTGAGACGTAAAATAATTGAATTAACACATAAAACTTAATTTGTTGGTTAATTGTTGGTTATGTTTTTGTTTGCTGTCAAAACACCAATAAACTGATAATTTTAAGCACGGCACTTTTATGGGAAAGATTTTTCTAATTTTGTATTTTAAGACAGAAAATAGTGGAAAAAAATAATTCTGATATGAGTAATAATAATAATTAATTTTTTAGATAATTTTGAGACTTGAAATAATTGAATTAAAACACACTACTTAATTTGTTAATTAATTCTAGGTTATGTTGTTGTTTGCTGTCAAAACACATAAAATAATAGTGTGGCATTGTTATGGGAAAGATTTTCTTAATTTTCTATTTTATGACGGATAATGTTCGAAAAAAATAATTCTGATATGAGTAAAAATAATAGTTGATTTTTTAGATTATTTTGAAACGTGAAAATAATCGAATTAACACTAATACCTAATTTTGTTTAATAATTTTTGGTTATGTTTTTGTTTGCTGTCATTATGTGTCCATCAAATTTTGCTATAACAAAAACAATAACAAAACCCGTAAAACATTATTCGTCTCTCGGGGCAATTTCGACTCTATTAGAGTCAAATTATTTAACGAAAATGGCGAAGAGTCGAAATTGTCTTAAGCATACAAAAACAAAATAATATTTACGTAATAACAGTCGTAACCGTCTTTAAATTGGTGTACACAAAATACAATATTAGCCAAAATTGACCTTATTTCGGATACTGGATCCAGATTAAAGTCATTTCTGTCAATAATTTGTTTTGTAATTTCCAATTAAGGGACAATTCCGTCGGTTGTCTGGTAAATAATGTTTTTTTTGTACGAAAGAGAATATAGAATAGCATACAAATACCACATGTTTCTAGATTAGTTCACGAGAAAATTTCATAAAGTACCATACTATTTTGTACAAAAAAAATAATAAGTGCAAAATTATTTCAACAGTGAATTGTAGTGGTAGTATTTTGATTAAAAAAGTGATTAATTTATAAAACATCGTTCTTTTAATGTAAATATTAATATTAAATAAGTGTGGTTTGATCAATAAATTTATTACAGCTGCATTTACATTAAAAAAAAGTGACTGATTTTTGTTCTTGATTTTTTAGAAAAGCTACTTTATACGAAGGAGCCAGATAAAACTTTTGAAATAGAAAAACTTATTATTGAACGTGTCGATGAACGGGAAAGCACAAATTTAGGTAAGATTTTGTTGAAATTGAAACTTATATAATAAAATATGTAATAGTAAATAAACGATTTTCCTATAGGACAAGTCTTTCGTTGCAATGCAACTATCGGGGGAGCTGAACCTCCAAGCGATGCTCCTGATACAAATTATACTCCTACCAGGATATAACCAGTAATTCAACATTTAAGCGAGAAAGTTGATGTAATGAAGAAAACATGAAGTACATCAGAAAAAGCTCAAATAGTATACATGCGTCATTTATTATCCCTACAGTACCAATACAGGCGGTGCCTTCTATAGGAGTTTTCGAAGTAAAGCTGCAAAATAGATCGTTTGCAGGACAAATGGTATGGGATCGGTGTTATTTAAAGATGAAATGTTAATGTCTATTGAATTATATAAGTACACACTTCGGTATACTTATATTTTCTTTGTATATATGATTTTTTATATATTTTTTTATTAAATTTTTTATAATCACATTAATACACATATTGTGTATATTTTTCTTTAAATAAATCAAAAATTTTAAATTGTTTTAATTTAATCTTATCAGTATTGTTTTTATAAAAGCACAACGGCAAATATAAGTCGGGTATGTGCCTTAATTGAGTGATTTATTTGCCTTACAAATGACCCTCTAATTCGTTCTACTATATTACTACAATAATGACTTTCGTATGGGCGTCTGAAAAGGTGTATATCTGCTTGCCAAAGTAGACTTTCAAATGTCAGTCGATAAAGTTGCAATTCGGCTCTAGCGTACAGATGTAGTTCGATTAGTTCAGCTAATGTTGGGCAAAGGTGACGAACAAATTACGGTCGTATACGCCTAGGCGGAATTGACTATCATTTTCGTCTCATATCCGGCAAGGATTTGATATACAATTGACTGAACAATTGGTGGTCACCCGTCCTATTATTGCCTTTAAGAGTCAAGAGTCAACTTTTAGTCATTTTTCGGACGTGATCACTAAAATTGTTTTACGGGAAACACTTTGTCTTTGTCACTCTGATGAATTATTTTTTTTTGTCTTTTTCCAACTTGAAGTCAGCTCAGTCAATTTTTCACAATGGAATTCAGGCTTAATGCCATCTCTACCTAAGATTCATGTTGTCTTCAAAATTTGTTAGCGATTTCCCTTATAGGTTATTATAATTTATTTGTTTAGAATACATGGATTTCCATAAGAGCGAACAGATAGAGCGGCGCTAAACTTGCAAAGTTTCTATTTCTTGAGGCGTTGAATGACATTTAGATTTGTTGTTGTTGTTTTTATAGTAAATACCTGAAAACACGTAATTTTAGCTGAAATGTATATCCAAATTAGGCATAAGAGAAAGACAATTGTACAACAAATCGTAATTTGAACATAAATTTGGTCATAATAAATCATTAAACAAATATTTTTTATGAAAATATTTTGTTTACAAAACCCAAAGAACATTTTTCATGTAAGTAAATGTCAGATTAGCGGCGTCTATGTGGTTGAAAAAAATCATTAAGACGAATAGAAGCGAAGAGAAGCGCAGCTAAACGTAGAGCGCCGCTTATCTGTTTGATGCTTCAAACATCAAGCATTAAACAGATAAGCGGCGCTCTACGCTTAGCTGCGCTTCTCTTCGCTTCTATTCGTTATATCCTTGACAGACTAGGGATTAGCTAAGCGCGATTAGTGATTTTTTCGAGATTACCTGTAGTGTGTCAAGTTGAAGATTAGCTAATCTCGTTTTATTTGAAGATTAGTCACTAATCGAGATTAGTGCATCCTTGAACATTTTCGAGCTTATCTCGTTGTATTGGGTTTAGTGATGTTACAAGTGGCACTACAATGTGAAATAATTATTTAAACATTGCTGAAAATGCAAGTGGCGTGAATTTACGATAGAAGTTATAAAATCAATGACATCTTAAACAATTTGTGCTGAATAAATTTCGATGAAAAAGAAAATCTAGTGAGTTTTAATGTATAAATCTTAGAAATATTGAATTAAAAAATGAGTCCAGCTGATTTACTAGCTATATTTCAGCGAATCACCATAATAATATTTTATTTCTCTGCAAGAAACTAATCCCTAGTCTGTCAACGCATATGGATTTGTGGTGTATTAGCTAATCTCGTTTCACTAATCGCGCTTAACTAATCCCTAGTCTGTCAGTGGTATTAATGATTTTTTGCAACCACATAGACGCGCTAATCTGACATTGGGTGCTTTTAAGAATTCAGTCGGCTGCGCAGCAAATGCAGTCGAAAAAAACTGAAAAGCAGTCAAACTGCAATAGCTGCTGTCTGCATTTTAAAACGACCGACTGCGCAAATAAAAATTGACATAAAAAATGTTTAACCAATAAATAATAATTACGTTATAGTGTTGTCATAAAGATGAAAAATATTTCGGGAATAAATAATAATAGATCGAAATAATAATAGATCGATAATTTGACAGCTAAATTATGTCAGATTTTTAATAAAAATATCTTAAAATGTTTGAAAATAACTTAATTTTAATAAAAATAACCACAAACTCACACGGCACAAGATTAAACCTAAAGAATACGAATTGCCTTTTCCTTATGTTATAATTTTTCACTGGATTTTCACAAAAAATTACCGTCTTAGCTTAAAATGAATACATTTCAATTATTAAAAAATATTTAATAAATGTCTGTAATATAAAAACAAAATTGTATCTGTACCACTTCATACAAAAGATCGTTTAATTTGGTTTCCTTAATACAAAAAATCACAATGAAGTTGTCTACTATTCAATCTATTGACTGACTGCATCTATGCAGTTAATATAAAACGACTGCAAAAACTGCATACCGGATGCATTCGTGAATGTAATTTTTGAACGACCAACTGCGCTGCTTTTGCTGCAAAACTTAATTTTTGAACGAAGTACTGCACAAACTGCGCAGTCGACTGAATTTTTGAATGCACCCTATTTCGTAAACAAATTTCCCCTTCCGAATAAAATATTTTTAAATCGCATGCAATCCTGCTGAAAATTTTTCCGCAGAATATTGTCGCGAACTCGGACTTAATGATTTATTATGACCAAATTTATGTTCAAATTTAGATTTGTTGTACAATTGTCATTGAACGCCTCAAAAAATAGAAACTTTGCCAGTTTAGCACCGCTCTATCTGTTCGCTCTTATGGAAATCCATGTATTCTAAATTAGCGCCGCTGTTAGCGGCGCTTATCTGTTTGATGCTTCAAACAGATAAACGGCGCTCTTCGCTTCTATTCGTCTTAAGGGGGTTTTATACGATACTACATGTTGGACGACATGTTCGACAAGACGGGAAGTTCGATCGTGTAAAAGCTAAAAAGTACAGTCTAATGGACATGTCCGATGAAAATCAAATTTATTTGATTTTTTGAAGGTTTTTCTGGTATGTTGGACCATGTAAACGAATGTATGTCGGACTTGATGAATTTTGTCAACAATTTTTTTTTGACATGTTCACATCGCAGGGCATAATTAAAAGCAAATAAATTTTTACAAACATTTTTAGTAATGACATTTTAGTAATGAATTATAAAAGTTGCAACCAATGCGGCAGCCATCGTTCGGGCATTTGATTTTTTCCCTTGTTCACATGTTTACTGCTTGACGAATAATGAATAATGAAGTCTATCCAACAAGTTATACAGTGTAAAAGCAATTCAAAATTTACCGTTAGTTTGCCATCGTACTTTCCCTCCTAACAAAAAAATGTATACGTCAAATACGTAACATAAAAGTTACGTTTACGTACATTTTTTTAAAGCTACAGCACTGCCTCTCGTGAATGGTAGAAAAGGCAGCCATATTTATATACGTAAAAAAATGACAACCATTTTTGTTTTTGCTTTTCTCGCTGTAGTACGTAAAAAATTTAATTGTGGAACACCGTCTATTTTGATGCCGCTGATATTCATACAAATTTTTAATATTTTAAGTGGGTGTTTATAGTAAATTTTTGAAGTTTTGATAATAGATATTTTAATATTAATAATTGATTAAGTATTGTATTAAAACTTTGTTTATTTTAGATTATTATTTTTTAAATATATAAATAAAATATAAGTTATAACCAAATCATGTTTGTCTTTTAATTTAAAAAAATAATTTTTGAATGTTCAATCTACTGTTCATTTATATCAACGCTTGGGTGTAACAGAATTGAACTGTTTTGCTGTAACTTTTACGAATCGCAAATGAGTATCAAATATGTTACATAATTGCTATTCGTAAAAGTTACACAGAAACTGTTCAATTATGTTAAGCCTAAGCGAATAAAAAATGTAACATTTATTTGTTTCATTTCTCTTGTTACAAATGTTTCGGTTACGTATCATTTCTATTACACAAATACGTTACGTTTACGAAGACTTTAGTATTAGGAAGTCTTCGTAAATGTTACGTTTATGTTACGCTATGTTTGAAGGGTTGTCTTACGATATGTAGTATCGTATAAAACCCCCTTTAATGATTTTTTTCAACCACATAAGTCGCTTTCACACGCACATAATCCACTACTGAAGTGGATTTGATAATCCGCGCTCATATGTCTTTTCACACGAATCGAATACCACTGACAGACTAGGGATTAGCTAAGCGCGATTAGTGAAACGAGATTAGCTAATCCACCACAAATCCATATGAGTTGACACACTAGGGATTAGTTTCTTGCAGAGAAATAAAATATTATTATGGTGATTCGCTGAAATATAGCTGGTAAATCAGCTGGACTCATTTTTTAATTCAATATTTCTAAGATTTATACATTAAAACACACTAGATTTTCTATTTCCTCAAAATTTATTCAGCACAAATTTTTTAAGATGTCATTGATTTTATAACTTCTATCGTAAATTCACGCCACTTGCATTTTCAGCTTCAGCTATGTTTAAATAATTATTTCACATTGTAGTGCCACTTGTACCATCACTAAACCCAATAAAACGAGATAAGCTCGAAAATTTTTAAGGATTAGTGCACTAATCTCGATTAGTGACTAATCCTCAAATAAAACGAGATTAGCTGATCTTCAACTAGACACACTACAGCTAATCTCGAAAAAATCACTAATCGCGCTTAGCTAATCCCTAGTCTGTCAGTGGTTGAAGATTATTAGTTTGACAGCAACGCAACTAATAGTAGTTTCGCTTCGAATGTTACAAATTGGTTGTCAAAAATATATTTGTAAACAAGATCAAAATAATTACATATTTTTAAAATATGAATTTAATTAAACAAAATATAAATAATTTTCGATAAACTTTCCAAATTCAACTAAAAAAAATATTAATTAAGATAACTAATTAATGAAAATTCAAAAAACATCTATTCAGTTTTGAGATTAATATCAAGTCATTCTTTTCACACGGTAATGCAGTACCGCAGTGGATTACAAAATACCGAATTATAAAGTGTATTTGATTGTGTATTTCGGATTATGTAATCCAGTTCGGTATTGGATTATGGTACGTGTGAAAGCGACTATAGACGCCGCTAATCTGACATTTACTTAATGAAAAATGTTCTTTGGATTTTGTAAACAAAATATTTTAATAAAAAATTATTTGTTTAATGATTTATTATGCCCAAATTTATGTTCAAATTACGATTTGTTGTACAATTGTCATTGAACGCCTCCAAAAATAGAAACTTTGCGAGTTTAGTGCCGCTTTATCTGTTCGCTCTACTTAATGGAAATCCATGTATTCTAAATTAGCGCCGCTGTTAGCGCCGCTTATCTGTTTGATGCTTAACACATTCCAGTATTTACTACACTTATATTGTATATGCTGCGAGTCGAGTCGAGTTTAATCCTAGTTTAACTCTCACAACTATATACAGAGTCGAGTTAAACTCGACTCGACCTAATAATTTGTCGAGTCGAGTTAAACTCTACTCTAAAAATGCACTATATACGCAGAGTAAAGTAGAGTTAAAAATACAACAACAAAATTAATGCAAATTCAACACACTATTTTATTTATTTATTTCAGATTATGTTGTTGAAGAATGAAAGTGATATACAAAAAATATATTTAAATATTATAAACAATTTTTTTTAATTTTAATTAATTAATTTGCATTAAGTATTTTTTTTTTTTTGAAAATTACAATTTTTTAGACAAAATATCGCTGGAAAAGTTAAAACAACGCATTGAAATGATTTTTGTTAAATTTTTTTTTCGTTTATTTTAACTCGGTTTTAATCCTATTTGAACTCTGCATATTTTAAACTCTGCAGTATATACACCAAGAGTTGGTTAGAAAATAACTCGACCCTGTATATAGTGAGAGTTAAACTAGGATTAAACTCAACTCGACTCGCAGCATGGTCAAGAATTCAGCCGCTGCGCAGTTTAAGCTGCACAAAAAAATTGAAAAGCAGGCGAAATGCAAAAAATATTGGCTGCATTTTTATACGACCGGCAGCGTGACTGCAAGTTTGTAAGACATTTGTCATTTAGCTACTTTTATAATTCCTCGTGATTACGAATAATTGAGAGAAATCGTATTTTTTTATTTTATTTCACCAACAATAATGCATAAAATTGAATTTAAAAAAAAAAATTGACATTTTCAGATTTTGCATCCGCTTTAATGTGACTGCATGAACTGCGCAGCCTAACTTTATTTGCTGCATTTTAATCCGACGGAATGCGCATCTTTGGCTGCACATCTTAATTTTTGACCGACTTGCTGCATAAACTGCGCAGCGGCTGAATTTTTGACCGCACGGATATATAGGACCCTGTATATAGTGAGAGTTAAACTAGGATTAAATTCAACTCGACTCGCAGCATATACAATATATGTATAGTAGTATTCAAATCTCGCTGGAATTCTGACAGTTCTCGCGCAGAAAAAACATGGCGGATAAACAGTGATGTACTATTTCGGCTTAATTGTTTACATTTTTATGTTGTATTTGTACTTCAGTTTTTAGGTTAGGTTTTTATTTATATCATTTTATTTTATTATTTATATGTTATAACGTTTTGATTCACAAAATGTTTTTATAATTTTATTTTAAAAGAATCGTTTGAAATCGATAAACGAAGAATTAATGCAATTTAACAATTTTTTTACGTTATTGTGGTTTTGATCGATATGACTGGCATTTAGTTATTTATTTTCCTTAGTCCGTCCGAAAATTAAATGTTGACGTTATTTCCATAGGCGTGCAATATTTTTTTACACCTATTAATTTTCACATGAAATTTGATTGTAATAACATAAAATCATAAACATTTTGAATGTTTTGTGTATTAAAAGTGAAATATAATACATTTGAATGATTATTTGTTATTTTATTTAGGTTTACTATCTAAGATAAATGCGACTCATCAAAATTTTTATAAATTTTTTTTCTACATCACTGGAAGCTGCGCAGAATAATTAAAAAAAATTTTTTTTTAAGATCTGAATAGGACTATATGTAAATATTTAGCACATTTATACTAGGGTTGGGTACAACGTACACGGTACAACCACTGATTTCTAAAGCAGCCCATACATTATTCAACATGTTGTTCAACTTCGTTGATCAACTTGGTTGTGTGTTTGCCATACATTTATTGCCAAGTTGTCCAACTTTAGTATTGTTTGTTTTTGGCAGCACGTACATCATATTTTGTTTCATTGATACAGACTGCATTATTTAATAATATGGAAAAAGTTATCGCGATAATGGTGATTGCAGAATTGTTCGACACTAACGAAAAAATGGAAAAAAGAAAATGGCGAAAAGAGTGGCTAGCAGCTATTAAAACAAATTATACACAGTCAGACCATTGGATTACAAGAATTACATGAGGATGAGTGAATCAAGTTTTATGGATCTTTTGATGCACCTTTTATAAAAAAATAGGACACCTTCATGCGTGAAGCAATCCCAATAGAGACAAGATTATCAATTACCTTGAGATTTTTAGCAACAGGGAATGCCTTTGAAGATTTAAAGTTTGCCTATACGGTATCACCACAAAAATCGGAAAAATTGTAATTGAGACATGCCGAGCAATTAATGTGGTGTTAAAACAATACATCATATTGAAACATTTTATTGGTAATTGTTATTGACGCATTATTCAAATTTGGTAATTTGTTATCATTACCATAATTAAATTACGAAAATAATGCACCATTCAATAGAATTTTGAATAAATAAGAAGGTTACAAAAATTATGAAGTACAAATTAACAATTTAAAATTTTAAAAAAGAATTAAAAAATTGTTTGTAGCTTTTTAAGTTTTAACGAAAATAACCTATAATTTTATAACTATATATTATTAATTTTAGTTACCCAGAACTGCTGACAACTGGAAAAGAAAATCAATAAAGTTTTTTGAAAAAACTGGATATCCGCACTGCCTAGGAGCCATAGATGGCAAACATATCCATATTAAAAAGCCGTCAAAATCGGGATCTTTTTATTTTAATTATAAAAAGACGTTTAATGTAGTCTTTATGGCGGTAGTTAACGCTGATTATGAGTTCCTAATGGTAGACGTTGGCACTAATGGAAGAATTTCTGACGGAGATGTATTCTCGAACACAAAATTGTATGACAAATTAAATAATGGAGAGCTCGGTTTACCAGATCCCTCCGCTCCTTTTTCAGAAGCACAAATTTTACCATACGTGTTCGTGGGTGACGATGCGTTTCCACTCCTATCAGATTTGATGAAGCCATATGCGCACGATAACCGGACAAGTAACGAGGTTAATTTTAATAGAAAACTTAGCTGTAAGAGTAAGAGTCGAAAATGCATTTGGTATTCTGGCATCGCGTTTTCGTTTACTGCACACAACTACCAATTTAAGTCCCGAGAAAGTTACCACTATTATGCTAACATGTTGCTATTTGCACAATTATTTAAGAAAGTTACAAGGAATTTCATTTGTAGAGAATTCAGCGTCAGCTTCAACTTCCTCTGAAGAAAGACTTATATAGGGCTAGATACCTTAATGTCAAGAAATTCAACTAAAGAAGCAAAGAACATACCCCACAAATTTTGTGAAGTTATAGCATTATTAAATGAATAAAAATGTATAAAGTTTTAGTTTGTACTTGGATTGCTTTTATTTATATTTATTTCATAATAACTAAAGAAAATAAAGAATAAACCGCAAATCAATCTAAGTCATATTAACGAGATAGTATAAATTTTCGTATTATATGGTAGGAGGTTCTGATGGCATTTTATCATGATGAGAAAAATTAAATTTATGTGGATATGTTTCAGTTTCAGTTATACTCTCGGAATACCGAGTTGGTGTTGAAATACTATATGGAATTGTTTTTTGTGCTGGTACTGTTTTCGAATAAAAGTGCGGTTTTTCTGGTAGTGTTTTCTTGATATTGCTTATTTTCAAAATGGGTATCGTTTGTTTAAATTTTTCCGGTGTGGTTGATGGAGAATTAAATAGGGTTGGTGACGCAGTGTTCGAATCTTCAGAAAAAATAAATGATCCAGGTCTGAAATTTTTAGATGTTTGGTCGGAATAATACACCAGTGGAGTTGATGATCGAGACGTTAAGTAAGGAGTTGAAGTATTTGATGGCCGATTGATTATCGTTGCTGCTGTTGATATTTTGTTAAACATTTCTAATTTATTTAACTGGCCTAATAATAATGTTTCATCGATTAGCTTTTTGCAAATAATTGCTGTTCAACATTTAATTTTCGAAATGTGCAAGCCCATCCTTCAGCAAATATCGTTGCCTCATCTCTTACAGCACTTTCAGTACTTTTAGTAGATTCTAAATAATCTACTGCTCTACGTAAAAAAATGTCTCTATTTAATTGTTGATTTCCGTACCTCTTGGATTGGCACGTGTTGCTTCTATTGGTCCCGCCTAAAAAATACAAACTAAATTTATTAAACTAAATTTATTTATTTGTCAATTACCGAAACGTCAATTTCTGTATCCGAATTGTGTGTCATGGCTGTTCCTTCTAACGGCGTTTCTTGATCTTGCCAAAAATCAACAATATCGAAATACCATAATGTTGGTACATAAATTCCGTCAACTTCAATCCTTGACTTTTCACTAGCATTGATTTTTTTTTTCTTTCTCGGCGGTAACAACTTCTTATATTTGTAATTATTCTTTGTAGTCCAGCCACTGTTATATCTTTCTCAATTATTTTGTATTTGTGTCGATTTATGCAAGGCTACGTACACACACACACTTGGTAAAAGCGGTGATAACACAAAAAAATGTAACTACGTAACCAAAAAAAATGTAAATAAAAATAAATAATCAGAAGTTCCTTTTTGTTTTCGGGTTGGTCACAACAAAGAAAAAATAATTCTCAAAATTTTCTTCCGAAAGCAAAAACTCTATTTGTATTGTATAAAACCAACAACATAATCAAACTTGGTTATAATTTAATAAAAAAAGAAAACTAAAACGATTAAAAAATATAAACAAATAAAAATAAAAATATCGTTGTTTTCAAATAAAAATATATACAAGCGGGCCTATATACAGGTGGGCCTTATACACGCGGGCACCCACGTCGCCCCAAGTTACAATCAATAACTCATCTGTTAACAAAATAATAAAGAAATTATCGCACAGCATAGTGCAGCCGGTCAGGCAAAAAATTAATTTGGAGTCAGATAGTATATGGAGTGGCTTCTAACCGTATACACCAACACAACTAGAGCGCCCATAAAAGTGGTAACCCCGACAACAAGACACAACCTTCAAAAGGAGCAGCAAGGGCCAAGATCAGCATACAAAAAATCATCAGCATACAACAAAATATTAAAATAGTACAAACTGTAAACGTAAGTACATTTTTTTGATTGTTACTACCGCGTCATTTATTTTTACCAAACAATTATCGCGTTTTTAATTTAAATATTTCGTGTGTGGATAAATATTAGTTATTATTATGTCACGCTCGACGTCTCCGGTGGTGGCGTACGAGGACGGGGCAGCTGGTCCGGTTCCGCAAGGGGTAGCGAAGCAGTTACGCGAATTACGTGAATTACGCGAGTTGTTCGCAAATACGGGAGTCACACATACAAATAGGGCCAATACGGACAACGGTGACACAATTAATAATAATAGGGTTCCCAATCGTGAAAATCAAACCGATGCATACATTGGCCGCGTGGCTTTCAAACCGCTACAGCCACTTTACGCACAAAACCCAGCAGCGTGGTTCTGTATTTTGGACCAACTATTCAATGTTGCTGGAATTGTCTCGGAGCACACGAAATACTCCCACGCAGTTAGCGCGATAAATTCGCGCTTGCATAATTCATTTGCGGACCTGATCCTGCGAAACAAGGGAGATATCCCGTCCACTACGTTCCGCGAGGAGGTAGTGCACGTGCTCGGCGAATCAAAGAAGACAAAAATGAACAATGTCCTACACGGATTGTCCCTAGGTGACAAAAAACCCTCACAGCTGTTGAGCGAATTCAAATTAAACGCCGACAGTGAGTTCAGTGAGAAAACCTTACAGCAGTTGTGGATGTCGCGTTTACCTCAACAGGTCCAGATGGTTTTGACGCCGTTTGAGAATGACCTGGACCTCAAGACGTTAGCCGAACGAGTAGATGACCTTATGGAAACAATTTCACATACACGATTAAATGCAATCGGGGGTATTCCGACACAGGAAAACCCCACAAGCTCAGCCAGCAGCCCACAAAATTTCGAGGAGATATTGGCTGGGTTCCGCATAAATTTAGTGAATGAAATAAAGCAATTGATCACAGCCGGAGGTAGCCATTCGCATGGGTCGCGATCTCGTTCGCGAGATAACTCGAGAAATCAGAGGCATTTCAATCGTTCAGGATCCCATCATAATAAATTAAAACCAGGTTCTGATGCATGTTACTACCACGAAAAATTCGGTGACAGCGCACGCAGATGCGTGATCGGTTGCAAATTCTTTCGTTTCGCAAGGCTCAAGCACAGATGCTGACAGTTCGTCTCATCCAAAAACAAATTTCTAAGCAGTCATCAGACGCTGGCGACCGTTAACGATGACGTGATTTCTAGTCGCCTGATAATTTTTGACTATCTAAGTCGTCTAAAATTCCTTGTGGATACGGGCGCAGACTTATCGATTTTTTTTTTCCGCTGGCGCTACATCCCATGGGAGGATTTGGCCGCTTCATTATGAAGTTTCGTAATCAGTTTTTTTTTTTAAACGGATAATGAATAATTAATTCATTGATCCTACCGTTAACCAGCCGTGATTTTTTCATCACTCGCCGGGAATTGAACCCGGGACCTCCGGAGCTTAAAGCAAGCATGCTAACCACTGTGCCACCGGGGCGGCTAAGGCACCAAATTATTAAAGTTGGATGTTGGATTACGTCGCGAATTCCGTCGGGAATTTGTCATTGCGGACGTTACGACTCCGATTTTGGGCGCCGATTTTTTTAAATTCACCGGCCTCATCGTAGACATGCGGGGACGCAAGATCGTCGATCCGGTGACTTCACTATCAGTTACCGGCATACCAACACGCATGCAGACATCAAGTCTATCATTTATTAATAACGTTACAGTACCCAAACAAATCCAAGATTTAATCAGAATGTTCCCAGAGATCACAAGTCGTTCATTAAGTAGCACTACGGTCAAACACAACGTTACGCACCGTTTGGAAACAACAGGCCAGCCAATTTACGTAAAAGCGCGTCGTTTGGCGCTTGATAAGTTCAAAATAGCAAGGGCAGAGTTCGAACACATGATGGCACAGGGTGTTTGTCGTCCGAGTAATAGTTCGTGGGCGAGCCCCCTCCACTTGGTGCTAAAAAAGAACGGAGACTGGAGGCCATGCGGTGATTATCGCGCACTAAATCGAGTTACGATCCCTGACAGGTACCCAATACCGAATATACAGGACTTTTCTTATCAACTCGCAGGTTGTACAATATTTTCGACTATCGACCTTGTTCAAGCATACCATCAAATCCCGATCGAACCATCAGATATCCCTAATCAAAGAACACGGTCATCTAATCAAAGAACAAGGCATTCTTCCTCTTCCGGACAAAGTTAGTTTCATTAAAAATTTCGAACGGCCTGTAACTGTTGATCAACTCAAGCGTTTTTTGGGCATGATCAATTTTTATAGACGTTTTATCCCAGGCGCTGCCGCTGACCAAGCTTTGTTAAATGACTTCTTGAAAGGCTACAAGAAGAAAAGCAAAACGTCAATTAACTGGACTTCGGCATCTACAGACGCCTTCAATAATTGCAAGGAGAAACTAAGTCAAGCGACACTACTTGCACACCCAACGCAGACCATAAACCCTTAGTCTACGCCTTTTACCAGAATCCGAATAAAGCATCACCGCGCCAATTTCGACATCTCGATTTTATCGATCAATTCACAACCGACATTCAACACATCTCCGGCGTTGACAACGTCGTTGCAGATACCCTTTCACGTATAGATCAAATTTCTCTTCCTGAAAACATTGACTATGCACAAATCGCGGATGAACAAACCAATGATGCAGAACTACGAGAACTTTTGCATGATGACAACATGTCAATTAAACTCAAGCAAGTTCCAATAATGTTTAATTCTGATAAATAAATTTATTGTGATATTTCGACTGGTACACCCAGACCCTTTATTCCGTTAAACTTCCGGAAACAGGTTTTCGAATCATTTTACAACCTTTCACATCCTGGAATTCAAGCCACCACAAACATTTTATCAAAAAACGTTATTTGGCCCTCTCTCAAGAAGGATTCGAAAAAACTTACTCAACAATGTGTACAATGCCAAAAGTCGAAGGTTTCAAGGCATACCAAATCACCTCTCGCAAGTTTCACTTTAAGCCTCGCAACGTTTTGCAGAAATCTACCTCGACATCATTGGTTCTTTACCGCTTTCTGGTAATCACCTTTACTGCGTTACGCTTATCGATCGTTACACACGTTGGCCTGAGGCGATTCCGGTTCCCGACATCACTGCTGCCACTGTCGCGTTCGCAGTATTTTCATCATGGATATCCCGTTTTGGCGTACCAGTGTCCATCCTTACAGGCCAAGGCATCCAGTTTGAATCTGAACTTTTCGCTGAGCTTTCAAAGTTTCTTGGGTTCCAACGTATTCGAACCACGGCTTATAACCCGAAGTGCAATGGTATGGTAGAAAGATGGCACCGCACTTTAAAGGCCGCCATAATGTGCCACGAATGCGCCGACTGGCATAACATTCTGCCAACGATGATGTTAGGGTTACGATCATCTTTCAGCGAGGAATTGCAAGCGTCGTGTGCCGAATTGGTATATGGTACGGCTATTCGAATACCGGGTCAATTTTTAGAAAACACAAACATAGTCCCGCAAAGCGAGTTCGTCAAACAATTGAAAAACCATTTGACAGAGTTAAGGCCGACACCAGCATCTCGACACTGTACACAAAAAACATTCGTTAGTAAAGAACTGGGAATATGCTCCCATGTGTTCTTACGTACAGACGCACTTCGTAGATCCCTACAACCACCGTATACTGGACCACATCAAGTAATCAAACGTAGCGAAAAAAAATTCGGGGTAGGCTGTGTCTTCTACACGGCCTTAGGTGTTTCCTGTGATAACGCTTAAGTATAAGCGGTGCGAGAAATGGCACGATGTATGGGTTTGTTAAAATAAATTTCTTTATTATTAGCATAATGAAATGAGAGTACAGTGATTGTTTGCAAACGATTAAGTACTGGGCGATAGTATATGAGAAGTACGATATGAAGCGCAGGGTCTCAGCGGAGATGTGCCTGATGAATGTGAGTTCCGCAGACATGTGCCTCCCAAAGACGCCGAGGCTAGTGTGGTGGATACGGAGTCTAGGTCAAATATATATCAGAGTCCACACTGACATATGACCTATCAGATCAGGCATTCCCTCTTTATAGTGCTCTCTAGCATTGTAAATCACCACTTTGTAGATCTAAATTTTAATTAAAATTTATGTGAAAATTAATTATTTTAATTTACAATAAATTATCTGCCACAGTTTCTTTACGCACAAATTAGCACTAGAATTGATCCGATCAGATGAGGCATGAGGGGTTGTCTCGCTACAGTGATCTCAAGAATTGTAAATCAATATTTTGTAGTTTGTAATTTTAATTGAAATTTATGTCGAAATTAATTATTTTAATTAACAATAAGTTATCTGCCATAGTTTCTTTACGCACAAATTGACACCAGAATAACTCCGGTCAGATAAGTGATTCTCATGGTTGGTTGTAAATCGCTGTTTTGGACTTTGTAATTTTAATTAAAATTAATGTGGAGATTAATTATTTTAATTTAAAATAAATTATCTGCCACAGTATTATTAAACACAAATTAATAACCGAATTGCTCCAATCTGATAAGGCATTCTCTTGCTATAGTGCCCTCAATCTTTATAAATCCCTATTTTGTAGTTAGAATTTTTAATTAAAATTTATGTGAAGATTAAATAATTTAATTTAAAATTAATTAGCTACCACTGGTTTTTTACGCAAAAATTGACACCATCGGATCTCCGATCGGATGAGCCGTTCTCTCGCTCCACTGGTTCAAGCATTTAAATCGGCCGAAATCAAAGGTTCGCGGCGCGGGTTTCTGTGCCGCCCGATGACGTCATTGCGAAAATATTATGCGTGACACATAAACCCGAAGGACCAATCTAAGCAATCATATCTTTAAATTAAAGGTAATGCTTATAGTTGATGAGTAATTGCCCCCGACCAAGGGCTAAACTACAATCGCTATTTTCTAGTTTGAATTTTTAATTAAAATTTATGTGAAGATTAAATTATTTAATTTAAAATAAATTAACCACCACTGGTTTTTTACGCAAAAATTGACACCATCTGATTTCCGATCGGATGGGCCATTCTCTCACTACCCTGGTTCAAACATTTAAATCGGTCGAAATCAGAGGTTCGCGGCGCGGGTTCCTGTGCCGCCGGATGACGTCATTGCGAAAATATTATGCGTGACACATAAGGCCGAATGACCAATCTAAGCAATCATATCTTTAAATTAAAGGTAATGCTTATAGTTGATGAGTAATTGCCTCCGACCAAGGGCTAAATTTCGGGTTACTTTTCTGAACATTCGGTGTAAAACGTTATCACGTCAAAAAACTATACAATAATCGTTAACGACAAGCAAATAAATGTATCAATAGACAGATTGAAACCGTGTTTCGCGACAGTTAACATAGACGAACAAGAATAGACGGAAAGCAAACCGACGGCAAACAGAAAATGTATAACATTCGTATGTTCGCGGGAATCAGAACCATCATTTCAACAGTCCAGTAGTGGGCGTAATATTAAAATACCTTTGCGTTTCCGGGAGTAGCTGTCTCGTTTCGGCTGCGCCTACACTGGGGGGGGGGGGGGGGGGGTAGTATTGTGGCGATTTATGCAAGGCTGGAGCAATTACTACATGAACATCATGCCTTGGTTCGGTTGTTCAAAACTGCGTTGGATCGCATGCCAAGTGATGACTACAAAGTCATAATCAGAGCGGATAAATGACCCGCTGGGACACACGAACGCCAATTCAACACAATATTGTGCTTACACGTCGCGACACTGGACAACTGCAACGAATATTCGAAACACATTCCAATACCCGCTGATGTTTTGTCAAGGAGACGATGGATACCACTTCAATATCAACATGATAAATCCATATTAAGTGGTGACTACCGATATCATAATTTTCATTTCAACATGACTCTAATTTCATTTCAGGTGAGGAAATACCAAGAGGTTAGCTCGATGAATTATTACGCTTATCGTTTAATGATTCGTCAAAATGCTGACAACTATTTGCTGCGATTTCGTCGATTGCTTCAGCAATATTGCGTAGACATGTACGTCAAAATCGAAGCGGAGCGTCTCACTTTCATTTGATTGAACCAAGGCAAACTGCGTTCGGAGGAGTATATTCATTTACGCGATACAATCAGCACCGAAGGAGATGCAACTAATGTTGGTCGATTGACTATTCTACCAGCGACGTACATTGGCAGCCCGCGTCATATGCATGAGTATGCGCAAGATGCAATGACATATGTTCGTCATTACGGTCGTCCTGATCTATTCATCACCTTTACGTGCAATCCGAAATGGATAGAAATTGTTCAACTGCTGCTTCCCGGACAAACATCAAGTGATCGGCACGACATCACAGCACGTGTCTTCAAACAAAAAATCTGGTCGCTGATGAGCTACATTACTAAGCATCGCGTCTTTTGGGATACTCGATGCTGGATGTATGCCATTGAAAAACGAGGCTTGCCGCATGCACAATTCTTATTTGGTTAGTCGAAAAAATTCGACCAGACCAAATAGATGACATCATATATGCTGATATTCCTGATCCCGAAACCGATCCAGACCTGCATAATGTTGTAATTATGAACATGATTCACGGTCCGTGTGGCGCCATTAACCCTCAATCACCGTGCATTTTTGACGGCAAGTGTTCCAAGCGTCATCCACGAAATTTGACAACGCTGACTATCACTGGCAACGATGGTTATCCACTGTATCGGCGTCGATCACCCGATGAAAACGGTAGAACTATCACAACGAAAGTGAAAGGAAAAGATTTCGTGGTTGACAACTCTTGGATTGTTCCGTATTCGCCACTTCTTTCCAAAACATTCAAGGCGCATTGTAATGTGGAGTATTGCAATTCAGTGAAGTCTATCAAATACATCTGCAAATATGTCACGAAAGGCAGCGATATGGCGGTTTTTGGCGTTCAAACTCCCAATACCAACGATGAAATCACGCACTATCAAGTTGGTCGATATGTGAGCTGCAATGAGGCGTTTAGGCGTATATTCTCATTCCCAATTCATGAACGTCATCCCACTGTTGTACATTTGGCGGTGCATCTGGAGAATGGACAACGAGTTAATTTCAACATCTCGAGGTGAATGAGGAGATACATAACCAGGCTTTGCTTTTAATCGAAGACATGTGTTACCTCATGTGCGGCAATTTGTTAGTCAAGTTAGGAATGCCAACGCCATATCGTGGAATGAACGACGCTTTCAATCGAGAATTGGAACGTGAACGTGAATACGATCGAGATGCGTTGAACTAATCAGTTCAAACGAATGTACCACTGTTGAACCCCCAACAGAAAGAAGTGTACGATACGTTAATGAAGGCAATTGATGATGGAAATGGTGGCTTATTTTTCCTCGATGCGCCCGGTGGAACTGGTAAGACATTCCTCATGTCATTGATTTTGGCCACTGTTCGCGCGAGATCCGAAATTGCTGTAGCAGTTGCTTCTTCTGGGATAGCGGCCACGTTGCTAGAAGGATGCCGAACAGTTCATTCAGCGTTTAAATTACCGTTAAACCTTCAAACGACTGAAAAACCGACATGCAACATTGCGAAACACTCAGCAATAGCCAAAGTTTTGGTAGCAAGTAGAATCATCATCTGGGATGAATGCACAATGGCGCACAAACCCGCATTGAAAGCACTCAATCGAACTATGAAAGATCTGCGCAATGACTCAAGATGTTTTGGAGGCGCAATGATTCTACTGTCTGGCGATTTCCATCAAACACTATCAGTCATTTCAAGATCGACCGCTGCCGATGAAATAAACGCTTGCCTCAAATCATCGACTCTGTGGCGCTATGTGAAGAAACTTCAGCTGACGACAAACATGCATGTTGCATTGCTAAATAATCCATCTGCCGAAGATTTCTCCAAGCAATTGCTGACTATCAGTAATGGCCGTCTTCCTGTCGACGAATCGAACGGATTGATTTCGTTTCCGCCAAATTTTTGCGATTTCGTCTCAACGAAGGACGAGCTCATCAACAAAGTGTTCCCGAACATCATTGCTAACCACAAAAATCACAATTGGTTGAGTGAACGAATAATTCTTGCTGCAAAAAATAAAGATGTGGATAACTTGAACTTCACAATTCAAAATCAGATCGTTGGTCCACTGCATTCCTTCGAACTTTCGAATTTTTAAATTCATTGGATCTGCCTGCTTACCACCTCACAATTTACAGCTGAAGGTTAGATCAGTAGTTATCATGCTTCGAAATCTGAACCAACCAAAACTATGTAACGGAACGCGTTTGGTGGTGAGAAAACTCATGGGCAATGTGATTCACACGATGATACTCAAAGGAAAGTTCAAAGGTGAGGAAGTTCTCATTCCGAGAATTCCGATGATCCCAACCGATATGCCATTTGAGTTTAAACGAATTCAATTTCCGATTCGTCTTGCATTCACCATGACGATCAACAAATCACAAGGCCAATCCTTGAGTGTTTTTGGGCTAAATCTAGAAAATGAATGTTTCTCTTACGGTCAATTGTTCACGTGTCGGCAAACCATCCGCTTTGTTTGTTCTCGCACCTGACAACAAAACGAGAAATGTCGTATATCACAAGGTACTTCAATGAAGGGAATCGACCCGAGTGCAACCCATCCAGCAAATAATTTAATAGAATGTAGTGCAACAATGCTACACGAATCATTTCGATTTACTTCAATAAAGCAAATGCCTTTTTGCCACGTGAATTACATTCATTTCAAAGTAATTAAAATATATTTCATTTTGATTTTTGTACATTTATTGAATTCATTTTTAACATTCATTTTATCTTAATAAAAATTTGAATTTAATTCAGCTAATATCTTAACACAACATTTACTAATTTTGAGGCGGTGCGAAGTTCGCCGGGTCAGCTAGTAATTTAATAAAAAAAGAAAACTAAAACGATTAAAAAATATAAACAAATAAAAAATAAAAATATCGTTGTTTTCAAATAAAAATATATACAACCGGGTCTATATACAGGTGGGCCTTATACACGCGGGCACCCACGACGCCCCAAGTTACAATCAACAACTCATCTGTTAACAAAATAATAAAGAAATTATCGCACATCATAGTGCAGCCGGTCAGGCAAAAAATTAATTTGGAGTCAGATAGTATATGGAGTGGCTTCTAACCGTATACACCAACACAACAGGCGCGGATACAAGGGAGGGGTAGTGGGGGTAATTACCCCTCCCAAAATGAAACAAAAACCCCTAAAAATATACATTTCAATCATTAAAATCAACGCAAATAATTCAGCTATGTACATATTAACTGACTAAGTGTATATAAGCACTTGTTAAATTCAGAGAGGTTAAAACTCGACATTTTACAGAAATAATGCCAAAAAATGGATTAAATAATGTACGAATGAAAAAAAATCTTGATTACATTTACCAATCAATTGAAAATAAAATGTAAACAAAAACTTTAGTATTTACGCATATCCCATATCCTAATTGAAAGCAGCAAACTACTAACACTAATCCTCAGTCCATGCAGGTATTTTAAGCACCTTAATTCCATGAATCATGGTCGTTTTCGTCTTTGCGCTATAAAATCAACAATTATCAATAAAAAAATCTAAAATAATTCACGGATTATCTTTAGGCATCCTTATTCAAGAAACAATCGTTTTTTTTTGCACGCAAAAAAAACTAATATTTTTTTTTAAATTGCATATGGAGCAACTTTCGGAAAAATTAGAAAAAGTAGTTTTGGCCGGGATGAAAACGACCCTGGTTCATGGATTGAGGGCTAAAGAAGAAATAATCATAAACTGCGTGCGACCAAGTCCTTCTTAAATACAATATATTTTATAAATAATTAAAAACGGGTTTTGTAAAAAAGATATGTCTGTTTAGGTATATAATAGTTACATATTAGTTAAAAATTACCACCCCTCCCAAACTTAAAAGCTAGATCCGCCCATGCAACACAACTAGAGAGCCCATATATTCTTCTAACAATTCATTCCACGCTGTCGCCCGAAGGTATCTATTTTTGTAATTCTCACTTGTGATCTGCCATAATACAGATTTTTCCCTAAATTTATCTAAAAAATCACGCCATTCAACTGTATTTGGGATTGCCATTTTGTTAAATTTCAAAATTTTATGTTAAACGGTTTTAATTGATAATTGAAAAAACCAGTTTTAATTGAGAATTTTGACAATGTTTCCTTTGTTGATACAATATTGCCATACACAGTTCAACATGTTTATCAACCATTACCTCCGCCTCCATAAAATCAAAACGATTTGATTTTACCACAAAATACCCAGAAGCGACATATCGCGGTTTTTATGCGAAAAAAAGTGGACTCATTTTTTGACCTTGGTTTGTCGAAGGTAAGATTTTCGGTGTTAAATTATCGTTCAGTGGCTGAAAATTCAAAATTAACATGTAAAATATAAGGTAAGAGCAAAAATTTCTTGGTCCATTTCTTGGTAATGCCTGTTCTGGTTGTATATTATTCTGTGATTTTACTTCAACCGACTAGACAACTGTCAAGTTGGTTGATAAACTACCCCATACACGATTGAACTTTTCCGTAGACTCAACCAAGTTGTTCAACATGTTGAATAATGTATGGGCTGCTTTACTCATGGACACGGCATACACAAAAAAAATTCGGGGTAGCCTGTGTCTTCTACACGTTTATAAGAGGTGCGAGAAATAGCACGATGTATGGGTTTGTTAAAATAAATTTCTTTATTATTAGCATCATGAAATGAGAGTACAGCGATTGTTTGCAAATGATTAAGTACTGGGCGATGGTATGAGAAGTACGATATGAAGCTCAGGGTCTCAGCGGAGATGTGCCTGATGAATGTGAGTTCCGCAGACAAGTGCCTCCCAAAGTCGCCGAGGCTAGTGTGGTGGATACGCAGTCTAGGTCAAATATGGAAACCGTTCATAATGCCGCGTTTTAAAATGTCGCGTTTTAAAATACCGCGTTTCAAAATGCCGCGTGGTACAAAATGTCGCGTTTCAAAATGCCGCGAGGTACAAAATGTCGCGTGGTACAAAATGTCGCGTTTTAAAATGTCGCGTTTCAAAATGCAGCGAGGTAAAAAATGTCGCGTGGTACAAAATGTCGCGTTTTAAAATGTCGCGTTTCAAAATGCCGCGAGGTACATAATGTCGCGTGGTACAAAATGTCGCGTTTCATAAGATCGCGTGGTTCAAAAAGCTACGTGGTACAAAATGACGCGTTTTAAAATAATGCGTTTTAAAATGACGCGTTTTGAAAAATCCCTTATAAATCAACACAATATGATGTGATATAATAAATAATTTAATAAAAATTATTTGAAACAAGCAAATTGTGTTTAAATATATGTATAGTAAAATTTTCCTTCACTGAATGGAAATTATTTATAAATGTAATTTTATGTAATTATAAAGTGGGTCTAAAAAAAAGAACGCAAATGTTGAAATTTATTAGAATATTCCTTCACTAAAATGTTAAAGTTAAGTCCTTATATATCGGAAGTTGATATCAGATACACAATTTAATCCAAATTGAACATTTTGTACGTCGCGGCATTGTGAAACGCGACATTTTAAAACGCGTCTTTTTGTACCACGCGAAATTTTGTACCTCGCGGCATTTTGAAACGCGACATTTTAAGACGCGACATTTTGTACCACGCGAAATTTTGTACCTCGCGGCATTTTGAAACGCGACATTTTAAAACGCGACATTTTGTACCACGCGACATTTTGTACCTCGCGGCATTTTGAGACGCGACATTTTAAGACGCGACATTTTGTACCACGCGACATTTTGTACCTCGCGGCATTTTGAAACGCGACATTTTAAGACGCGATATTTTAAAACGCGACATTTTAAAACGCGGCATTTTGACCCGGACCCGTCAAATATATATCAGAGTCCACACTGACATATGGCCTATCAGATCAGGCATTTTCCTTTATAGTGCTCTCTAGCATTGTAAATCACCACTTTGTAGATCTAAATTTTAATTAAAATTTATATGAAAATTAATCATTTTAATTTACAATAAATTATCTGCCACAGATTCTTTACGCACAAATTTTCGTATAATACAAAAAAATAATGCGATTGTGGTTTAATTTTTTAAATGTATGGTAATAGAATATTAAAATAAATATTTAAAAAATAAACTTAAGCTTTATTGTTGTAAATTATTAAGAAATATCACCTAGCGGAGAATGTTGACATACCTGCTTGTAGCTGCTCATGAAAAATTAGGTAGAAGGAGTGCGTAGAACACTTGCGAGCAGATAATTTAGCAAAGACATGAACCATAAGTGCTTATAAGTACTTGCGGTGGTCGATTGGAAAACCATTATTATGAACAGTCTTATACACACCAATCCATACAAAAGTCTTAGCAAATTTGTTTCACTTCTCATGTGATAAAAATACACCTTACGAACCATATCCGTACTGTTTTAGTGTACAGTTTACGAACACCTCAGTAGAGTAAAGTCTTCGTAAACCCTGGAGGGTAGTAAATTCACAACGCCATCTGGGTTTTATTAAAGATTAAAAAGAAACACGCAATTTGGAAAACCTAATAAGTAGCTACTCGTAACTGCTCTACCCTTCTCATGAGTAGCAGTTACGTCAACATTCTCCGCTAAGTCATATATTTGATATTAATTTACAACAATAAAGCTAAAATATACTTTTTAAATATTTATTTTAATATTTGATTACCATAAATTTAAAATATTAAACCACAATCGCATTATTTTGTGTTATTTGAATTAAACATTTTAAGGTTAAGTTTTACATATTCGAGGTACATAGCATCGAAAACACACTTTTTAACACGAGTTTTAGCTTTATTTAGGTTCAGAACAGTTTCAACAGTAAAACAATTTCAAAATTTACCGTTATATTTGATTTCACAAACTTGCTCATAAAACAATATGAATATTTTGTTTATGTACATACTTATTTATAATAGTCCAGGCACAGTTTTTGACACTTTCTGATAGTTTTATTTCAACACTGTTTGACAGTCTCTTTGACACTTTTCGATAGTGTTTGACACTTTTTGACAATTGTTGATCATAATTTAAGGCTTTTGATCTATTTTTGACAAAATTATCACAAGGTCAGATTTTTGAGCATTTTACCCATCTCTGCTTCTAATTCTAAGAATATAGTTGCTATGCATAGTTGATTAGAAAGCCATAGATATTCTTGCCATAAACCAACAATAGAGACATCTACTAAGGTTGCGCTCCTTGCCGAGTTTATGTACATCACCAGCACGTTTGTATTAGGCCTGTATTAGACTATAAAAGATCTTTGACAAAGATATTTTATAAAATATATTTGTCAAAGACTTTTGATAGTGTAATATGCATATTTTATAAATTTTTTTGTTTTATCAAATTTCTTTTATTATATTTAGCTTCTTGCGGCTAAATATGATAAAAGATTTTGACGTTGCATAATTAATATTGTTTTTAAAAAATTGCATTTTATTGTAAAAATGGCGGAAAATAAAATTAATTGGAGTGATTCAATAACCAATTGTTTAATAAGTAAATATGAAGCAAATGCATTTTTTTATAATACAAAAAGCCTAGAGTATAAAAATAGGAGAATTTCCACTTTTTTTCATCAAATTTCATGAAAAAAATGATAAAATCTTTGACGTAGTGTAATATAGCAAAATATTTGTTAACATTTCTTTTATAAAATAAAATACATGAAAATGTTTTATCAAATATATTTGTCAAAGATGTTTTATAGATCTTTTATAGTCTAATACAGGCCTAAGAAGCTTTCCAACAAAAAAAAGTTGAAATTTTAGAATTCTTAAGAATTTGTTCTGGCGAAAATAAAAATTACATGTAGCGTTGTAACGTTGGTAACGCCGTTCAGTACAGACTATAAAATTCAAATATTCCAACTTTTTTATATTGGTAAATTTGACGTAATGGAGATGTACATAAACTCGGCATCTCATCGCATAATTGTCAAGTTTTTAACGGGTACTGTTTGTTGGGAGAGTACTTGGGAGTTTGTTGGTAGATTTAATACATATTTTCACATTTCTTGAGTAAAATTTAAGAAGTTTTTACGAAATCACTATCGGTCGGAATACTGAGTATCACGGTATGTACAGCATAAAATAAAATTCCTAGTTTTAGTGTATAATATTAGAAATCTAGTCGAAAAGTTTGATGTGATGAAATTGTGCTTGTTTTTCTGTTATAAACAAATACTGGCTTTACACCCTAGATAGTATAATAGCAAAATAGTATAATATACTATTTTGCTATCCGGTGTAAAACCGATGTTTTGATAGTATAATAGCAAAAATAAAATATAATACATATTTTGATTTGATAGCTATCAAATTTTAATATGTACCTATTTGACTTTATTTTATTGTAGAAGGAAAATTTTGACAGTGAATTATTGATAAATTACCCAATATGCAAGTCACACGGATTTCCGTGTACTTTTCTGTGTGAAAAGCATACTGTATCTACGGAAATAAACATGAAAAGTACACGGAAAAACGTACTACTCGCCGAAGGAAAGTGTCTCAAAAATTCCGTGTCTTTGAATGTGTTAGTAAATATAGAGAAGATAGAGAAAAAAAAACAAATTTCGAAATTGTACGGAATATCGTAAAAAATTAGTAGTATTGTCGTACTCATTTCCGTCTAATTTAACGTAGTTTTCCAATTGAAAATTAGACACTTTTCTTTATGAATTTTGCTTGGAATTTTGAGTGCGAACATATTATTGCAACAAAATTTAAGGCGATTTACGTGCAAATTACGAATACTTTTCCGGCTGAATTTTTATGACAATTCTTTGTGAATTAACGATACTTACGGACAAGTTCCAAATCAAATACACATAATTATGCGAAAAAATGAAAAGAATGTGCTTTTAATGTTCACGTATACTCGTATTTTAATATAATGTATTATATAATGTTTAATATAATGTATAAATTCAATTCACAATCACATGGTAGACAGTAGTAACACAGAATACTCAGAAGCGACATAACGCGGTTTTTATATGGAGGAAAGTTGTAATGTTAACGAGAAAAAAAAACATGAAGTAACTGAGTTACCTCAGCTCAACATTACTAAGAAATTGTTTCTCGACCGCTGTTGTCACCCCTGCGGCATTTACCTGAGCTCAAGGCCGGTAGAGGTAAAATTAGTCGTGGGGTTGGGGTGACACAGTTGAGAAACCTAGTTATACCGCGGTTGGACGAAAATATTGGGTGATCATTGAGATCACAAAAGGATTGGGGATTAGAAACGTTGGACCTGTCTACAGTGACCAACAGAAAACTAAGTTATTTGTCCAGCATGAATGGACAGTTTTTGGGCCTTAGCCACACATTAATTGAAATACACAAACAAAAAAAAATCAATTAACAAGTCCCTGGATGAGGGTTCAATTTAGTAAGTAAACTTGGTCAGTAAGTAGGTAGTCAAAAGAAAGGGTAAATGACGCGGTTGAAGCTGTACATTCACCTGCCTCTAATGAGGCTATTGACTCCCTACTATACTGACTGGACCTTTTTAGTTAGTTATATTGTTTTTTTTTCTTCTTATATTTACCCTTTGTTCTCCTTGGTTTAGACCGCAAAAAAAAAAACACAAAAAAAAAAATTTAATTTATAAATTGAAAAAAAAATATTTATTTTCCAAAAAAAAATTTTTTTTTTTTTTACATAGAAAACTTCTAACCTGACGGTTAGCAAAAATCAAACCAAAAAAAGCCCTAACCTGACGGTTAGCAAAAATCAAACTGCCACGAATAAAATTTTTGTGAAGTTTTTATACAATTTTTCTGCTGATCAAGAAAAAAAAAAAAACACATATTTTCTTTTTCTTTTTCTCTTCCAATCAACTTGAAAAATTCCATAATCACCCCACTGACATTTTATCCGAATTTCCGGACAATATGAAACGAACTGAAAACATGAGGCACGTTTTGCTGCATGTGTAACCACATGAACTACCCAAGTTGCAAAAAAAAACAATTATATTTTCACGCTTATCTACCTTGAGTAACTCAATTTCATCGACAATGACCCAATTAGATAAACGGAACGAAAACTGAGACTCATCAAAAACAAATTTGTCTCCACACTGATAATAAAGAAATGTTTTTATGTTTGTTTACCGAAACTTGAGCTTCCGCAAATAAACATAAATGAAAACACAAGTCATATGGGAACGTGCCATTGGAGATATTTGGATTTTACATTAATTTAGTTGTTGGTTATGAATCTTGCTTATGTGCATGTTTTAATATGTACAGACAAGATTGTTCCAACACAATTAATGTAAATGTAATGTGAACTGTACCCGGATTTAGTCATGTAAATTGGTATTTATTAGAAGAAAAAAAAATCTTCAAATGTGGGGTACAGTTTTATACGCGAATTTGATGGATAAGATTATATTGTGACGGGGATGACAAGCACCCGTTACAAAGTGGACTCATTTTTTTGACCTTGGTTTATAGAAGGTAAGATTTTCGGTGTTAAATTATCGTTCAGTGGCTGAAAATTCAAAATTAACATGTAAAATATAAGGTAAGAGCAAAAATTTCTTGGTCCACGTAATGTCGGTTCTGGTTGTTTATTATTCTGTGGTAGTAACATCAATTCAATTTCAATAACATCAATTCAATCATATTTAATTACAGTAAAACCTCCAAAGTTGGACACCTCTTTAACTTGGACATTTCTATATATAGATCGAATGCTAGACAACTTCATTGTGATTTTTTGTGTTAAGGAAAACAAATAAACGTCAAAATATTATTCATATTATTTCATCTTTTTGTATGAAGTGGAACAAATGCAATTTTATTTCTATAATTACAGACATATATTAAATATTTTTTAATAAAAATTTAATTGAAAGGTATTCATTTTATGTCATTTTAAGCTGTGCAAGTAAATTTTCTTGTGAAAAGCGTGTGAAAAATTGAAACATAAAAAGAAGGCAAATTCGTATTCTTTAGGTTTATTCTTGTGCCGTTTTGAGTTTTTTCTATGGTTATTTTTATTAAAATTAAGTTATTTTCAAACATTTTAAGTTAGCTTCATATAAACTGCTGTTTGTTTTCCTTAACACTCAAAAAAATTTGACATATTTTGGCTGTCAAATAATCGATCTATTGGACATTCCTTAAAGTCCCTTCAAAAACATATGGATTTATATTTTTTTAAATCGAATTTACCTTTATATTTTGGACAACCTCCTTAACTTGTATGTTGGACAGAATTTCTTGACGATAAAACAATTTTCCTTGGTACATTTACTCTATATGTTGGTTCTCTGTTTTCGTAAAACGCATTACATACACATTTCCATGATGTAAGATTTCCGGCCATATAATACAACAGTGTACCAAAAATATAGCCGAAAAACTTGGATTGAATGAACGTGAAAAATTTCTTCAGCTGTATGATATGAGATACAAATCGTTAAGCGGTGAGGTGAACGAAATGAGTGCTACATAGTTACATTTCTAGTTTTCGATTCATATTTGTATCTTTAGCTTGAAGGCTATGAGCCGAAAGATTGTTTCAATGCTGATGACCTCGGTTTATTCCTAAGTTCTATGACATAAAAGTATGGTGTTGAAAAATGAAAATTATTATAGTGGAAAACTGTCGAAAGAAAGGTTGACTGTGCTATTAGTTATAGTGCGATGGGGGAAACATTGAAACCATTACTAGTAGGGACATCTGCTAAACCAAGGGCATCTGAAAATTAAAAGACAATGATTTGCCGGTGATAAGGAAGTCAAATAAATCAACTTGGATGACCGGCTGCTTATTCGAAGAATGAATCCGTGGAATTGACATCATGCGTAAAGAAAAACGCAAAATTTTATTGACTGTCCAGCTCATCTTGAAGATTTGACTAACTTTGGCTTTCGCTTTCAACCGGCAAGAATAACATCGGTCATTCAGCCTCTTGGCCAAGCCATAATCAAGGTTTTTACAAGCTACTACAGGAGCCATCTAATAGTAATTATTCATTTTTATTTAGATTTTCCGGGAAAATGGTGAAATATTGGAAAACTGAAACTTATGTTTGAAACTTTAGAGAATTGTGAAGTTAAATTCATTCATAACTCAAAGTTGACGAAAATACAGTTATCATGTTTTCCAAAAAAACCACAGAAATAAAAAAGAATAATTTATTTTTTAATTAGATAATATAATTTTTATATAATATAATTTTTTCAATTTTTAAGAATGTTTCTATAACTTGGACAACTCTCTATGTTGGCCAAAATTTTTAGTCCCTTGAGTGTCCAATATACAGAGGTTTCACTGTAATTCATTTTTTTTAAAATCTTAAGCATAAATAAAAAAATATTTTCATATTGGTTAAATTATTTTGATCTACGGCTTTTCCTGAGGTGATCTCGCGCCCGTTGCAACCATTTTTTTATAATGACTATGACCTATTCGTCGCAGAAGTTCTGGAATTTCTTTAGTATCTGAAAATTTAAAACATAATATTTTATTTATTTATTTTTATTTAAATAAATGTAAAAAAAATTCCAAGAAAATAATTTCATTGATATTACATGGCAACAAACATAAACGTTACCTTAAATTTTACAATTACTAATCATCGGATAGTATAATAAAAAATAAAGAAAATGTCGCCATTTTTAATATAATAAAACAGACAGCTGCATTTTTACATTGTTTTACATTGTATGTACTTACATTTTTATACTGTTTGATGAAATTTTAAACTTATTTCATTCACTTGGATTAACGTTATTAAAAAATAAATTAAGTACAATAAAATACAAAATTCACAAAAAAATACATAAGTCACAAACGGGTCCGGGTCAAAATGCCGCGTTTTAAAATGTCGCGTTTTAAAATATCGCGTCTTAAAATGTCGCGTTTCAAAATGCCGCGAGGTACAAAATGTCGCGTGGTACAAAATGTCGCGTCTTAAAATGTCGCGTTTCAAAATGCGACGAGGTACAAAATTTCGCGTGGTACAAAATGTCGCGTCTTAAAATGTCGCGTTTGAAAATGCCGCGAGGTACAAACTTTCGCGTGGTACAAAAAGACGCGTTTTAAAATGTCGCGTTTCACAATGCCGCGACGTAAAAATGTTCAATTTGGATTAAATTGTGTATCTGATATCAACTTCCGATATATAAGGACTTAACTTTAACATTTTAGTGAAGGAATATTCTAATAAATTTCAACATTTGCGTTCTTTTTCTTAGACCCACTTTATAATTACATAAAATTACATTTATAAATAATTTTCATTCAGTGAAGGGAAATTTTACTATGTTTAAACACAATTTGCTTGTTTCAAATAATTTTTATTAAATTATTTATTATTTCACATCATATTGTGTTGATTCATAAGGGATTTTTCAAAACGCGTCATTTTAAAACGCATCATTTTAAAACGCGTCATTTTGTACCACGCGGTTTTTTGAACCACGCGGCTTTATGAAACGCGACATTTTGTACCACGCGACATTATGTACCTCGCTGCATTTTGAAACGCGACATTTTAAAACGCGACATTTTGTATCACGCGACATTTTGTACCTCGCGGCATTTTGAAACGCGACATTTTAAAACGCGACATTTTAAAACGCGGCATTATGAACGGTTCCCGTCACAAACAACTCTTTTTATCACGATCTACTGAGTAACTGACCAGACTAACTGATGTAAAATGTTAAAGAAAAAGGAATAAAAAGAGATGCAAAATTGGTGTAGTGTATAATATACTTAATATGTAAGTGTATAGGTTTAGCTCTTATTTTTAGCACGGAAAATAGTACGGAAAAACAGCTCTCTTGTCGCACTTGCGACAAATTGCATATTGGGTAGTCTAGAAACGTTTTTGTGTATTTTCTATTATTCTTTGTCATTATTTTGTTTTAATTTTCTGTTTTTTATGAATATTTTATGCGGTGTAAAACCGACTACGGTAGATAGTAAAATAGTACGTATTATACTTTTTTGCTATTATACTATTTTCGGTGTAAAGCCAGTATAATCCATTATGTAGGCTACTTAGCAGAAAATTGTTTCAGTGATTTGCTTAATCGGTTAAGGGGATTCCCTCCAAATTTAGTATGAACAATTTATACTAAAAAGTTATAGCATAGACAATGTATATCATTACGTTTATACTCGGGGTCGAGTCAACTTGTAGTTAACTTTGGGTCAACTTCGATTTATCTTTTTTAGCGCTCGTACTGCAGAGTCAATTCGTAGTCGAGTCGAAACTAGGTTGAAACCGAGTTAACATTGCTTCTGCCACCATTATGTTTTAAAAAACAAACAAAATATAAAAATTAAATTAAAAATTAGCAAACGCCAAATATGAAAAAATCCAAAATGGAGATACGCTTACCTCGCATTCGAAAAAATTAAAAATAATGTTCTTGTTTTCTTTGAATTAATTTTTGTTGTTGGTTTTAACTCGACTCCGTTTTTATTGCATTTTGTTACAGTTAAGTTAACTCGACTCCACATTTTTTTAAGATCGAGTCGAGTTAACTATAAGATGACTCTCAAATTTTGTCGGAGCGAAACGAGTTCTATCCGAGGCCTGTGATCTTATAAAAAACATTCACCATAATGCTCGTGGGAACTGATCGGATCAAATGCGGGCAACCCATGCTGCTTAGGTGGATACACAAATCCGTTCGAACGTGACAACGTGGGCACTTTGTTCGAGTTCAGTGATTTCCTACACGTACCGCACAGTTTAAAGTCAGCCACTGCCTCTCCTGGCAAAGTATTACTAAGCAGCGGAAGTGTTTTTTCTTTGGTGGCTTCCATAGACGGGTCACACACTGTTTGTTAATAAACGTAGTAGTGACACGTGCATTGGCTGCTGCCCAATGTGTCTTCATAATTGGTGATCGCACACGATCGATGTCCTTAAAGTCCGGCGTTGATATAGAAGCGATGACATCACCCTATTGCATAGGCTCGGGTACCCCAGCTGCAGATGTACTGGCGGCGTCGTTTATCCGCTCGAACGCCTTCATTCTTTTACGTTCCCGGCCCCGCTTCACTCTGTCGTATGGTGTTATACGTGTATCACTGGATTGCTCTTGAGAAGTGTTTTTCCTGTGGTGGCTTCAATGAGCGCAGAAACCATAGACGGGTCACACACTGTTTGTTAATAAACGTAGTAGTGACACGTTCACTGGCTGCTGCCCAATGTGTCTTCATAATTGGTGATCGCACACGATCGATGTCCTTAAAGTCCGGCGTTGATATAGAAGCGATGACATCACCCTCTTGCATAGGCTCGGGTACCCCAGCTGCAGATGTACTGGCGCCGTCGTTTATTTGCTCGAACGCCTTCATTCTTTTACGTTCCCGGCCCCGCTTCACTCTGTCGTATGATGTTATACGTGGTATCACTGGATTGCTCTTGAGAAGCCCTTTCCAACCGTAAACGTTCTCTATATTTTGATTTGGCTTTTCGACGAGTATAGGCCGACATTGCATTATTTATTTTAATTTTTGCAACACCATAAATATATTCACTATAACTATTTCACATTAATGTTTTATATACACAGTCACAGTCTATAGATCTTGACGAGAGTTGGCGATTGAAATGCACACGCACGTTCTAGCTTCTCCGAGTCAAAATTTATACTAAACGTATATTATGTGACGTAGCGAAACAACCTCAAAAAATTTATAAAATTATTCGTATTATGAGCAGAAATGTATTAGATAAATTAATTCAGGAAATTGCAACGCGACAGCGAAATTATATGAAAATCAAACAAAAAAAATGTATACGGCACAGGAGTGCGTTCACGAACTCTACATTGTAACAATATTGTTAACAATGACAGTTCTGAAGCGTTCTTAAACCTCTATTGTTACTACATACACGTGCGTTTTATCGTTCATAAATTTTTTTTCCAATTGTTACAAATGTCATTCTCAACTCTGCTCAGTACTGCCTTTCCAGCTGTCATTAAAAGAAACAATTATGAATTCTGATCAGAATGACCAATTTATTGATGAAAATATTTTTACGATATTTTAATCCATGTATATAATTGGTTCTTGTTTTATAATTTAATTATTTTTTCTATATTTGCTATAATGAACAAACAAAATTTTGCAAAACAAAATTTGTTTTGCTGGCAAATTTGACGTTTGTAACAATATCGTTGTTAACTGCTACGTCATTTGTACAATGACAGTTGTAACAATTTGTTACAATGTAGAGTTCGTGGACGCACTCCATATTTTGTTTGTAATAAAAAAATTAAAATAAATAAAATTATAAAACACAAAAGCCAGCTATGTATATTATGTAACTATTATAGAGTATTATACTCGGTTGTAACGCAAAAAAATAATTTATAATACTATAAAAATGGCGTTGCTTCCCTGTCCACCGCAACCGCAAGCGATGCGTCACAGTCCTCACTCAACGTAACGAATTCTTTGATCCTTTAGCTATCGAGTGGTGTAATTAAATTTTGGGTGTAGATGATAGATATATAGCTGCAGCATCAAACTGTATCCCCCGATTTGGTTATCATCAGTTTTCTGAATTATCTCCCACTATGAAAGCAAATGTAAAGACGTATTTACGTCAAAATGCCCGGTCCTATGTATTAGTAATGGAAAAGAAAACATAAATTTGAACAAAATCATATAGCAAAAGTTGATTTTTCACGGTTTTTTTCGCTTTACTTTCTTACATCTTAAAATATATGCCTAAAAATCATTTATTTCATACTATACCGAAAATCAATGTTTATACGTGATTGATTTCAGTCCGGAAAACGACTCATTACGATACAGAAAAAAGTATTCGGAAAACGAGCTATTACAGTACAGTAAAATATAAAACCAAACAAAAAAAAAATAACTAGGGTAACTTGATAATTTGAAAATCATTTGGAATGATTTTCTTTAAATTTCAATTTCATGTTTTTACTTTAAAATTTAATTTTAAATGAAAAAATCGAATTAATGTCCCATGTAGTATGAAATGCTACGTTGTAAGTTACACGTACGTTAAATGATCGTTACAGTACTCGTTCAAAATAAACGTCGAACTCGTACTGTAACAACTCATTTACCGCCCTTGTGACGTAAATAACTATTTTCGTACAGAAGGATAGTTAAAAAACTATGATTATTTACCAAGAGTTCGGTAAGATAATTTTCCCGTTTATTGGATATTTTTTATCCATATTTTCAATTTTTAATCATAACGATTTTTATCAATAAGATTCTTTCGGCTTTTTATAGACACAATATATTAATTATAAAAAACTCCGTTTTATTTTTGTTGTTGTTTGTGAAACTTGTTGTTTTTAATTCGCCGTGAAAACTCTTATGTCGCAGATATAATTTTTCCCGGAAAAAAACACTTGTTCAAAAAAAATGACGATTTCTTATTTTTTTCCTTTATTTCACAGTTTTATTTTATAAAGATGTTTACTGTATCAAGTTCTCGATTCTCGAAGCTACTATCCTCTTTTTCTCCGCAATTCTTCTTTTTTTTATATTTTAACTAGTTGCAATATTATTGATGACAAAGTGCCATCTGAAATCAAGTATTTAAACTATCACCATAATTTTTAATACAACTATGGTTCTATGGGTACTAATTTATTACCCTTTTGTTTCGCTATAAAACTTTCACTGGTCAAATCACTCACAAATTCGATAAACACCGCTTTGGTCGCCATACATACAAATAAACATATGTAACCTTTTGTGAGTTTTGCGCCTCTGCCCCGTTTTGTTAAAATAAATATTGGCCCAGCGAAGTCGATACTGCAATTGCTGATTGGGCGCGCTGGTGTCACTCGCACGCTTGGTAAATGCCCCATTATTTGTTCCGTAATTTTTGCCGAATGCCTAATACATTCTACACAATTCTTGAGCTCGTTTCTAATCTTACTGCGCCCCTTGACTATCGAGTATTTATGTCTTATTAGGTTGCTAACTAACGTGGCTCCCGCATGTAAATATCGCTTATGATAGGCCCATATTAACAATTGAGTAAAGCGATGATCAGCAGGAATAATGGCCGGATGTTTGAATTCGATGTCTCCCTCAGCATTCTTCAGACGCCCCCCAACTCGCATACCCCAGTTTCGTCTATGAACGGTGTCAAGGATAATAACTTAGAATTGTTGTCCACGCGTCTCAATCGTATCAAACTCTTAATATCATCGCTATAGGTATCAGTTTGCACCTGACGTATTACAATTGTTCTGGCGTTCGCTATTTCATCACAGGATAGCTCTTTGGTTCGTCGTATATCTCGATGCTTTTTTCTGGTGTTCCTGGAGGCTAGAACAATTCTGAAGCAACTCCGTCAAACAATTTCTTCGACGCTAGCGTGAAACGCAGCAACATTCATCTTCGTTTACTTTTCTTCTCTGTTGATTTTTTCCTTGCTGGATTCGAATTCATTCTGATTATGCAATTCGAATCACAACTTTTCCACGAACTGGCTAACTTACTGGGGTTCGAGCGAAGGAGACAACTAGTTACAATCCAAAATGTAACGGCATGATCGAGTGATGGCACCGCGTCATTAAGTTTGCCATTATGTGCTACGATCGAACAGATTGGACTATTGTTCTCCCTTCAATCTTACTAGGACTACGGACTACGTACTGCGACGAACTGAAAGCCACGCCTGCTGAACTCGTATACGGACAAACGACGCGAGTTCCAGGAGCCTTTTTGGATACAACGAACGATCAAATTTCACAGTCAGACTTTGTAACGGATATCAAACGACACTTCGAAGAAATTAAACCTGTACCGGCTTCGCGACATGCAACGGATAAAATTTTTATTAGCAAAGATCTGCATACTTGCAGACTTGCTCGCACATTTTTTTACGGATTGACGCAGTACGCAGATCACTGCAACCACCATATACAGGACCGTTTTTAGTTATCGACCGTACACCAAAATTTTACACGTTAGAATTGAACAGAAGACACGTCAAAATTTCCATCGACCGACTTAAACCTTACACGGACAATCAAGACACATAGACTACACAAACTGGATCATCCTTACCGACTCACGAACCAGAACTTCCCATTCCCGGCTGAAGTACCTAAATTATCTACTGATTGGGTCGGGTGCCCAGGCCGCCCATTCGTTTCGTGATTAAAGTACGATTGATCTTCGGTCTCTCTGGGAGGGGAGTATTTGTGGTGTCTACCAAATTAAAATCATCCCGACTTTCGCCGAGCAAATGAAAATCAGTCCAAATTTTGATAGCTAAATTAAACCAGCGGTTAAAGCCTGTGGCGTTTGGATCGGGAGGTACCGGGAATCCCGATAGGGGCGGGATGCAAAAGGGATTTTTCATCATCTGGTTACGATCGGTGATGAACTGATGACGATGAACACAACTATGACCCTCTGTTGAGAATGCAGAATCCATGGGCCGATCCACCTTTCATGTCAGCACTATAGGCTGGAATGAAGCAATGCAATGTGCAGGTGGTTTATACAAAAAACGGGTCTATAGCCGTATGTCCTCGATTTGGCAACTGCTTGCGTAAAGTAGGACGGTAAAAGTTAACTGTGAAAGAGTAGGAATTGCCTCGAGCCCCAGAAAAGATTACATAGAATAAAACAAAAACAAAAAAAAATTAAATCAGTTCAAATTTATAAAATTACTTGCACTTGTTAACGTAAGAATAGTCAAGTACAAAATCACAATATAATATGTAGTACATAGTTAGTATGAGTAGAACTCACTGGTGGATACAAACTTAGCAGCAAGCAAAGAAGAAATCGTTTTATTTTGAAAAACAATAATAAAGAAAATTCTTGACACAACGACCGTTCAGATCGCTGTTGGTTTCTAGCTGCTAATTCAATAAAAATATTAAGCAATAAATACCAATCATAAAAATAAATTAGTGTGTTTGTACTATTCCTGTGAACCATCATTCGGAAGTAGCGGACGTTCAAGGGATCTACCGGTGGACACGACAATTCGTCACACGCCGAACGCGGATTTTATAAACTATAAAGAACAACCAAAAATACTACAAATTATAATTTACTACCCTAATTTATTTATTAGCTTATATAAATATTTTACAATGATTTATAAATCTTCAGCTATATCATAAGGGATCCCCCCTTTATATCGACTAAAATAAAGTCGATGGACAAAATGTCGATTTTTTGTGAATGAAATTTGGTTTTAACATTTTAACATGAACAGTTTTTAACATGAACATTTTAAAGGGAGAATTAAATTTTTATTTGAGCGATATTGAAAAGTCAAATATTTAATTCTCCCTTTAAAATTCTCATGTAAAAAAGAATTATGATTAGATAGCATTGATTTTGAATTATGAAACAAATTGCAATTTCATAAAAGAAGAAAGAGAGGAAATATTATTTAACTGACGAATTGCTGTTTTGTTCTGAAATCGGGCATGAGTATAATAGCAATTTATTTGTTTCTTGGGAAATCGGTGTATTTGCTATTTGAGTAAATCGGTGCATTTGAGTAAATCGGTGTTTTGACTGAATTGAGTAGATCGGTATTTTTTAACCAATTTGCTTGCATGTTGTTTTGATTTTGACTCAAAAATGATATTATAAATAAAAAAACTGAACTCTACGTCAAAATAAGCGGTATTTTATTGAGAAAAATTTAAATAAATTTAGTTTTGATTTATTTTTTTACTTTTTTCTTTCATTATCTAAATATCTAATATCTAGATCTAGTGTATTTAAATAAAATAATGATTTTTTTCTTTGCTTTATTTAAATCACAAATCATGCCCGCGCGAATTATGAAAATATAAAATAATATTTTCATTCATTTCTATTTTCTATTATGAATAGTACTAGAATGACAAAAAAGAGTAGGGATGAACAGAGCAGAGCAGAATAACCGATAGCAATTTATTTGTTTCTGGGGAAATCGGTGTATTTGAGTAAATCGGTGTTTTGACTCATTTGAGTAGATCGGTATTTTTAACCAATTTGCTTGCTTGTTTTTTGATTTTGAGTATTTTGACTCAAAAATGAAAAAAAAAAAAAAAAAAATTAACTACTTTTCCCCTTTTCATTAGAATGTTACTAATAGTACATTTTACACATCCAAATACATTATGTTATACAAACTAAAAATATAATACTTATTATACAATCAGTATTTGAATATGAATATTATTGAGTAATTGTCTATAAGTTTTATTATATAAAATAAATGGATATAAATTCCAAATGGAGAAGAAAGAGAAAATCAAAATACTCAAAACCATGATAAACCAATTAAAGTAGGTATGATCAAGAGCATGTATTGCGATCTCTTTCACTAAAAAAATTCTGTCATTCGGTGCTTTTTTCTTGCTATACTTTTTTTTATAATCACTAGTTCATAGCAAACAAAAACAAATCGAATTGTTTTGCGCTGATCGTTTTTGTGAAAACAACGAAGCTTTGTGATTTTATCGCACCGAATGACGAGATGCGCAAGAAAAGACGAATTTGAAACAGCTGTCAATCATACCTATTAAATTAGTTTATCATGACTCAAAACCGATAACCGAAATACCCGATAGTTTGGAAAGTACTCAATTGATAGTCCGGACATTTGGGATTGTAGCTTGTTCTCCGGTGCTGGAATCCCAGAAAGGCTGACAGCTCTTCGAAAAGTTGCGATTCAAATTGCACGCCTTGGTCGGTTACTATGAACTGCGGTACTCCAAATCTGGCTATCCAGTTAGCATACACTGCGAATGCGACTGTGGCAGCAGTTATATCCGGTACTGGAATCGCTTCAGCCCAACGTGAGTAGCGATCAATTAACGTAGGCTTAAAAAATTTGGAACAGATTTAGCAGAGCATACCATTTTTCGCGCATGCGCAACTTTTGCAAGCGCCATTTTTTAAAATGTGGAATTAAGGTAAATATATTTTGGATTAAATCTTGACTAAAAAAACCATGCAAAAGCACTTACTATTTGACAGCTAATACCTTATTTAGTTTGAGTCTTGGGTTTAAAACACTTGTTTAGGTATGTGTATTTACTAAAATAAATTTTGAAAACTTAGTATGCTTGTTGTTTTTAGATAGACAAAAACCATCTGTTTTCATAAAAATGAACTAACTTTTGACATTTGCGTAGAAATTTGATTTATAGCAAATGCCAATTTTAATAATTATTGTTAATATTTATTTATAATTGTTGCCGGATGAATTTAAGCAAATGATGAGGCCCATTGTTACCGCGTTCGATGATGGGTAAACAAGATAAATAAAAACTACGATGTTTTTAATATTCACCGAATATAATAATTCTATTTATTTTATAAATGGAAACAGAAAAACGAGTGTACCATCTGTTTGACAGCTCTCAGATCAATTAGTTTTGGACCCTGCCGCAAGGCATGGCTATTCACAATGTGCTATAATTATATTATAGTACAACCTCGATTCGCTGTCCAACATCTTCCCCCCTTATTCGCAAACGTATTCTGCTAAACGAGCAGGTGGGGGTCGTTGTCGTTGTGGTCGAGTATCCGCAGTATTGTTCCGTGGTGACCTATTTTGTAAAGAATCCTGAATTCCGTGATATTGTTGCGTATATCGACTGATGAATTATCCGTTGTGTTCGATGGTGTCTCAACATCAACTGCTGATTTCGGATCAGATGCCATAATCAAATCTAATGGTAACTGATCGGATCCGGTATGATTATTCTCGGTGTAGCGATGTCTTAACTGATTGGCAGAATACCGTGACGAGCGATTCGTGTCAATAAGACGTACTGAATAAATGACACGACCAATCTTTTTTTCGATGACACCGCATTCCCAAAATTGTTCATTGTGGCGGTACACTTTTGCGTAGACATTTTCGCCTGGAGAGAAACTACGATAGCGGGCTCCGTGGTGTCGATTAAATTGTTGCTCTTGTTGAATATCGCGATCGGTGCCGTGTTCTGGCGTAGGTTTCAACAAATCGAGTTCCATTCTAATCGGACGACCCAGAAATAGTTCTGCTGGTGACTTAGTATTTTGTGTGTTTCGGTTTGGTCTTGGTGTTGATCGATATGCATGGAGGAATTTGGTGAGTACTTCCTTGTTTGTCCCCTCCCCCTTTGCTTTATTCAAGGCTCTCTTTAGTGTGTCGACAAATCGCTCGGCTCGCCCGTTTGACATTGGGTGGTAGGGCGGCGTTAAGATGTGATTAATTCCTCGAGCACGACAGAAATCACTGAATTGTTTACTGGCGAATTGAGACCCGTTGTCGGTTACTAATGTTTCCGGATTGCCGTTATGTGAAAAAAATTCACTCATCTTCTCGATGCAAGTCGTTGACGTGATGTTAGTGCATACTTGTACATCGGGAAACATTGAATATGAATCAACAGTGTCCAGATACCACTTTCCGTCAATTGGTCCGGCGATGTCGGTATGAACTCGTTCCATAGGACGGATTGCTCGTGGCCACGATTGCAGAAGAGTCGTAATGATGTCGTAATCAATTTTAGGCCAATACACATAGGCTCGGGCGAGTATTTTCATTGCCTCAGTACCCAAATGTGCTTTGTGTAATTGTCGTAACACCAGTTTTCGGTATCGTTGCGGAATGACGAGTCTGTCGCCAAACATAACACAACCTGATGCAAACGATAGTGATCCCCGCCGGTTATAAAACTGCGCCAGTTCGTCGTCGTCCGGAATTTCCGCTTTCGAAATCGGCCATTCTGATTTCAGATACTGAACGATTACTCTAAGAGTTTGGTCGCGCTTCGTTTCAGTTTCAATGATTTTTCGAGTAATGGGTAATACATCGATGATTCCCTCAATTTGATTAGTTATTTCTTCTTCGAGGTGGAGACAGGCAATCACGTAATCTTCATCGTCAACTCGGTTTGAGGCGATGAGTCGTGAAAGGATATCAGCTGTTCCAAAATCATTTGTCGACATGTATGATATGTCGAAATCGTATGTCGTTAAGGTCAATGCCCACCGTTGGAGCCGATTTGCGGTATACACGGGAATCCCATTTTTCGATCCGAAAATGCTGAGAAGTGGTTTGTGGTCCGTTACTAGTGTAAATTTTCTTCCGTAGATGTACCGATGGAATTTCTTAACTGCGTAGACAAGGGCAAGACCTTCTTTTTTCACTTGGGCTGTACTTTTTCTCAGCCTTTGTTAGCGTTCGTGATGCATGCGAAATCATCTTCTCCATTCCGTCTGAATAGACGTGAGCAATCGACGCGCCGACTCCCGTGTTGCTAGCATCAGCGTAGATTTTTACAGGAATTGTTTGATCGTAGTGTGTGAGAAGCAACTCGGAAGTGAGGATGCGTTTGAATTTGTCAAATGATTGTTGACATTCGATTGACCATTCCCATTTCACATTTGTATTCAACAACCGGTCTAATGGAGCTCGTAATTCATGCATTTGTCGGACAAATTTTCCGTAGAAGTTTATTGCTCCTAAGAACGATCGCAACTGTGGAACGTTTTCAGGTGCCGGCATTGATGTTATTGCAGAAATTTTTGATGGATCTGTAGTGATGCCCTTGCTATTTATGATCATTCTCAAATAATTGATTTCGTTGCAAAAAAAATTACATTTCATCAATTTCACTCGGAATCCGTATTCTTCTAACCGTTTAAACAGTCGTTTGAGGATTGTTTTGTGAGTCTCCTTATCCTTAGAGTGAACGAGAATATCGTCAAAATATGCGATGGTTCCGTCAAGGCCGGCCAGCATAGCGTCTATGATTTGCTGGAAAATGCCGGGGGCAGATTTCACTCCGAAAGGCAGACGATTGAATGTGAAAAGTCCCTTGTGCGTGTTGATTGTCAGGAATCGCTTTGATTTGTCGTCAACTTCGATTTGTAAGTAAGCATTCGACAAATCGATTTTGCTGAATACTTTACTGCTAGCGAGCTGCGCGAACATTTCTTCTGGACTTGGAAGTGGATATGCATTTGTCTCTATGCGTGAATTTAGTCCAGTTGAGTAGTCGGTGCATATGCGTATGCGACCGTTGGGGCGTTTGACCGCGACGATGGGTGCTGCCCAATCTGAGTACTCAATAGGCGAAATGATGTCGAGTTTTTGAAGACGATCAAGTTCGCATTCAACTCCTTCCAATGCAGCGAATGACACCGGCCGCTTCGGTCGGTATATAGGACGGACGTCTGGCTTTATGTGGATAACCGCTTTAGCCTTTAAACACTTCCCTGGTGTTTCGCTGAATATGATTTGTGATTCATTTTTCAATTCCGTAATGAACACATCATGTTCTGATTTTGTCGCATGGATGACATTGCATATTTGGTTTATCGAACGGTCCCAAATACCAAAACGCTCGATCCAATCTATGCCTAAAACATCAAGCTCTGTAATATTTGTGACTAAACATTTACCAAAATATACTTGCCCGATGCTTTTAATCCCCATTTCACAGTCAAATTCTGCGATAATGGGGACGCTGTCCTTTGAAGCCGATTTTATGTCCATGGGGCTGTATGTGGTTCCAGGTGATCCCAGAGTTTGCCATGTTTGCTCTGATATTATGGTCAAAACGGACGCCGTGTCGATCTGTAGTTTCACGCTGGTTCCATTAATCTCGACGTTTATGTATTTTCGTCGGGATGTTATATCGCCATGGTTATTTCCGTTGATGATTCCATTGACACGTAGAACCTGAGTTCGTGGCTGATTACTCGGCTTGTTGAGTATCGGAACTCGCGGTTTATTTAGTTGACAATAACCATCCTTATGCCCTACGTTATGACATTGATTGCACTTGTGCGTCGCAAATTTGCAGTTTCGAACGAAGTGTATACCACCGCAGAGCCAACATGGTCTGGATGGCCCAGTTGTTTGTTTTTGAAAAACGTGGTTGTGTCTGCTTCATGGCGTTGATGGCTGGTTGAGATTTGGAACTTCCACCAATGATCGCTGTGTCGCGCTTTAGACTCAAAATGCGTTGAGTTTCGGCGATTAGTTTCTCCAGTGATTGTTCGTTTGCATCTTCCCCGTCCAATTTTGCGAGAAGGCGTGTTCGAATTTCAGCGTCTTGTGAAGATTGCAGTCCACGCACGAACATTAGACATTTGAATTGATTATCGTCTAGCTCTTTCAACTTAAATTCTTCGCATTGACGGTTTACTTGTGCTGCATATGTGACAAAATCTGTATTCCCACTCTTTGTGGCTTGAAGACACTTGTACCGAGTATTGAACAACGATTCTTGTCGTCCAAAAGCGTCTTTCAATTTCTTCACGACTTCAACAAATGAAAAATCTTTCGGAGATTTCGGAAGCAGCATATCTTTGAATCTGTCATGAGAATTTGCGTCCAGCTTGCACAAAACCAATCGGATTCTTTCTGCATCGTTGAGGGATTTGGCGTCTTCTTGGAATATTTCCTCGAATCGTCGATACCACGCCTCGAATGTGTGTCCCTCGTCTGGTTCGTAACGAAAAACCTGCATGCTGTTGGCAAGACTTTCCATTCGTTGTTCACTACTTGGTGTATTCTCAGGTGCACCAAGTTTTTTTACTAAAAAACTTTCGGTCATTTCGATGTTAATTTTTTTTTTTTTATTAACAATAATGAAATTGATTTATAAAATATATGACCGTTATCCTCGTCGCCAATTGTTACCGCGTTCGATGATGGGTAAACAAGATAAATAAAAACTACGATGTTTTTAATATTCACCGAATATAATAATTCTATTTATTTTATAAATGGAAACAGAAAAACGAGTGTACCATCTGTTTGACAGCTCTCAGATCGATTAGTTTTGGACCCTGCCGCAAGGCATGGCTATTCACAATGTGCTATAATTATATTATAGTACAACCTCGATTCGCTGCCCAACACCCATCGTCACGGCCTATTTGTGTTATTGTATGTTGTACTATTTGTGGTATTGTATGTTGTGTTATTGGATGTTGATTGTTGCTAGTAAAAATGTCCAAGACGGCTTAAATCAATTTGATGGTTCTAACTCGTGTTTTTTCCATGATGGGCCACGCGGAGAGCACGTTCTATTAATTCTGCTAGATAATATGTGAAATCACATGTGACAACGAGTCTAGGCTATATTATCCCACGCAATTCATCACGGATTAATTCATCCCACACAATTTATCCCCGTTATCAATTCAACCCGCAAAATTCATCCCCTGAAATTCAAATCTAGCGCCTCCGAAAGGCGTTAGATTTGAATTTCGGGGGACGAAAAAACTATTATTATTATTAGATTTTTTAAAAACAAACAAAACTGAGGATTTAAAGTCGCTATAAATTCTGGAAAAGGGAGATTTAAAATCGCTCTAAATTCTGGAAAAGGGAGATTTTAATTTTAAAACGAATATAAACAAAAATTATAAATTCTGGAAAATGGGGACTTGAAGTCCCTATAAATTCTGGAAAAGGGAGATTTTAATTTTAAAACGAATATAAACAAAAATTATAAATTCTGGAAAATGGGGACTTGAAGTCCCTATAAATTCTGGAAAAGGGAGATTTTAATTTTAAAACGAATATAAACATGAAAAATGGGGACTGGAGTCCTTATAAATTCTGGAAAAGGGAGATTTTAATTTTAAAACGAATATAAACAAAAATTATAAATTCTGGAAAATGGGGACTTAAAGTCGTTATTAATTCTGGGAAAGGGAGATTTTAATTTTAAAATGAAAATAAACAAAAATTAGAAATTCTAGAAAATGATTCTAGATTTGAATTTCGGGAGAAGTAGGATCCGGGATCAGTAAACATGTCGCACAGGGTGCTGCACGTAGGAGCGGATTATATAGAATATATTAATGACACATATTAGTGATAGGTGGCCAACCTCTAATTTAATTTAGAATTGTAGAGGCTAACGGCTTCGGTAGCCCTCTTCTATAAAATTATTTTGGAAAAGGGGGAATTTACTGCTCTTTCTAGTAAAAAATTGAGAAAACTTCTTTAACAATTTCAGTAATTTCATCTGAAAATCTTTAAAGAATCCCGTTTCCATTGTACCTATCAAATTTCATCATAATCGTATTCAAAATTACAAAATTCCGTTAATTGCATCTGAAAAATCATTTTCCATCGTACCAAAATATACGAAAAATAATGCATTACATATTTATAAAAGTAATGCATTACCTGCAGTTTACAAAAAAAAAACACAATCATTTTTTTTAGAAAAGTGGCATTTTTATTTAGTTCATATTATTGTTACATTTTAAAATATTACATATTTTAGTTTTAGAAATTAGCACTTTATTAAATATGGCGCTATTTTCTAGTTGAAAATATTTCTACCATTGTAAAAATTGGCGCTGTGTGACATGGTATGCTCTGCTAAACCTGAGCCAAAAATTTTAATACGCAAAAATTTATGATACTCGATACATTTAAAGAGATTCATGAATCTTTAACAACATGCACGAAGCCAGAAACATTGGCTGATGACCCACAAGGTCTAAAGATAGATCTAATGCCACATCAAAAACATGCTTTAGCATGGTTGGAATGGCGAGAAACCCAAAAACCCCGCGGTGGAATCTTAGCCGATGATTTGGGTTTGGGGAAAACATTAACCATAATTGCGCACGTACTCGCAGCCAATTATCGCAAAGAAAATTTTTCGGATGAGGAGAAAAATCCACACGATGGTTGGACAGCCAAGGGCCGCAAAGATTGTGAGTATAAAAGAAAATAACACATTACAAATTAATAAAGTTAATAATTTTCGTTTAAATCAGTATACGATGGAGGGACCCTAGTCGTCTGTCCGGCCAGTTTAATTGGCCAGTGGGAATCTGAAATTAAAAATCGATTCAGGCGAGATACGCTAAGTTACATAGTGGATCATGGGAACAAACGTGTTGTAAAAGCGCGACATTTTGCCAAGGCGGATATCGTTATAACCACCTACCATTTAGTTTCAAGGGAGTGTTTAGGGAGTAAGCTTGGTGCATTGGTCAATGTTAAATGGGAGCGAGTAGTTTTAGATGAGGCTCATGTAATTCGAAATCATAAAAGTCGTATGTCGGAGTCAGTTAGTGCATTAAACAGACGTTTCAGTTGGATATTAACGGGAACTCCCATTCAAAATAAAGAGATGGATATGTTCGCACTTTTAAGATTTTTAAAGTAAACAAAAATGCTGGTGGACAACTGCGAATGAACACTATACTGAAAGCAATTCTTCTACGCCGCACGAAAGCCGAACTTATCGAGGCAGGTGGTCTGTCAAATATGCCAAGCAAAACAGTTCAAATCGTTGAAGTGATTCTAGAAAAAGATGAATACAATGTTTACCAGAAAATTATGTTATATTCCCAAACGCTGTTTGCTCAGTACCTTCATCAGAGGGCTGAGAAAGATGATGGCAGAACATTCGACTACATAAAACCTAAGGCGAACAATGCCATTGATAAAGCGCACAAAATGATGGTTCAATTGTATTCGGGTATGAGGGAAATAAAGAGAACAAATAAATAAATTAGATATAAACGATGACGGCGAACCGGCATCATATGATCTTTCAGATGTGTGTAAATCAAATCCCGTTTACGAGTTAAGCAGACCGAGCAGTAAATTCCTAAAGGTGTTGGAAATATTGAAGAAGCACGTTTTACCTAAAAATGAAAATGCCGTTATTGTGTCACAATGGACTCATGTACTAGAGGTAATTGGAATGACGCTACATCGTGAACTAATTTCATATTCATCTCTAACAGGAACTGTACAGCTTAAAAATCGCGGGGCTATAGTTGATAATTTTAACCAAAAATCGTCAACTTCAAAAATACTGTTACTTTCGTTGACTGCGGGTAGAGTGGGATTAAATTTAATGGGTGGAAATCGTTTGTTGCTAGTTGATCTTCATTGGAATCCTCAGTTAGAGGCTCAGGCGCAAGATCGGGTTTACCGCGTTGGCCAAACCAAACCAGTAACCATCTATAAATTCATATGCACCAATACAATAGAACAACGAATACAAAAGTTACAGGAAACAAAATTAGAAATAGCTGATGGAGTGTTAACGGAGTCAGGCACAAAAGGTTCCAAATTGTCAGTAGATGACCTAAAGAGTTTGTTTGATATTTAATTTATTGGCTAATTTGTACACTTGTTTAAAAATACATATACGGTATTTCTAATAAAATTAAATAATGATTTTTATGAAATTAATGAATTAAATTAAAATTAAATGCCTCAAATAGGGCCTCACCCTAATACAAATTTATCCGTATTCTTCATAGTCAAAATAATACTTCACACTTGACTTTTATGAGATAATACTTGGTCAGTTATTTCATTTTTCCTATTAGGTTTTTACGCATGAAATTTGTCGGCGAGTCCACGAAGAGCGAAAAGTGACTATTCGTTCATTTCATTGCCTTGATGTCGAACAACAAAATGAAAATATAGCGTGTCCCCTCCCACATAGAAACACAAAACCGGTTTACAATCGCACACGGAGATACAAAATAAGCGGTACTTGCTTGGTGAACCGTTAAGCGAATTTGTTGTAGACTGTGAGAAAGTTTGCAGAGTGTGAATGTAATGTGTGGCGATTTACGCTCGTTAACCTTAATTCTCCATTTAGTTAGCCATTTCTCTATTTCGTCTAAATGATCTTGTAGATTTCTTGATGCTATCGTGGGGTTTTGATGCGTAGATAGAGTGTAGGTTATATTATCCCGTACAATTTATCCCCGTTATCAATTCAACCCTCACAATTCAAATCTAAAGCCCCTCGGAGGGCTAAGCGGGGGGTAGCTCCGAGGGGCTTTACATTTGAATTTCGGGGGACGAAAAAACTATTATTATTATTACCTAAGTAGTTTTTTAAAAACAAACAAAACTATTTTTTTTTGGAAAAATCATAAGAATGAAAACATAAATAGTTTAACAAAAGATAACTATTGTATGTGAAAATAATATCTCAGCGGAATTCTAAACAGATCACGCGCATCTACAAAAACAAAAACAAATGGCGTAAACACAGCGATGTATTTAGGCTAATTTGTTTACATTTTGAGGTTATAATTTGTCTATTTTGAATTATGTTTTTCCTCAAATTTATTCACTATAATTAATGTAATTTTAATTGGCTGGCAATAAACCGGCACACAAAAAATTAATATTTGAGATACAAAAAAATAATAAAACGGCACAAATTAATGAGCAACAAACAAAAATTTCTTGGCATCATAATAATAATTTGGCAACATTTATAATTTTTTGGCACTATTGGAAGGGTACCTACACAAAAATAATTTTTTGGCATCGAAATAAACATTTTGGGCGACAAAAATAATTAACTGGCAACAAAGTTATAAATAAATAAATTAAAAATTAAAAAAATTAAATTAGTTTTAAAATATTCTGGAAAATGGAGATCCCTAATTTAACTTAGAATTGTAGAGGCTAACGGCTTCGGTAACTCTCACGGGCACGCGGGAGGTCGCTTCGCTCCTCCCCGCTTAGCCCTCCGAGGGGCTTTAGATTTAATCTTCGAGGGACGTAGGAGCCAGGATAAGCAAACATGTCGCACTGCGTGCCGCACGTAGGAGCGGATTACATAGAATCTATTAATGACACTGCAATATTTTATATCGATCCCCCATCAAATATTAAATAATTTGTATCGATTAAATTTAATTTTTTGTCTCGATTTTTTTTTTTTTTTTACTACTAAAATTTATTTTTTTCTGTTCCAAAATATTATATTTGTTGCCAATTTATTAATTTTGATGTCAATGTTTGTCGCCACAGTATTTAATAATATCCTTCAAAAATATTTGTTTGTTTTTTCATATGTGGTGCCAAAATATTATTTGTGATGCCAATTTATTATTTTTGATGCTAATGTTTGTCGCCAAAAAATTTTTCTTGTATGCCCGTTTAAATTGTCCCATTTTAATTTAGATAACACACGAGCACTAGAACTTTGTAAGATAATTTTAATGTCATTAGCTTGCCTCGAACAAATTGAAATTTAAAATCGAGTTTTTTTATGTTTTGCTTTAACTCGAAAATGACATTTCTTTCTAATATGCCTACTTCGTACCTTAAATCGGTATAATTGCCGTCTTACTTTGGTAAAAGTTATTCCTATCCGGATAGGAATGAAATTTTGCCCAAAGTAAGAGCAATTCTTCTTCAGAATAATTTTTTTTTTTTTACTTTCAACAGTTGGTACTAAGCTGTAAAATATAATTTATTGTTTAGTATTTTAACAAATATAAAATAATGATATCAAATTATTGAATAAGGTATAATTATTCCAAATGATAATTAATAAAATTTAATATTCTGATTTATCGAAAAATTGATAATGGTTATTTACTACCAACTCATAAAACTAAATATATCTAATATATTTACTCTAGTGGTAAACACTACAACTACGAGAAGAAGAGAATTTTGCTATTCCTACTTCTCAGCGGAATGAATCTCTTCATTCCGAAATGAAAATACACGGCATTGTTGTTGTAAAATTGCCAAAGTAAGACTACAAATGTTACATATCCAGTGGTGTTGTTAGTATTTTTTATATTTTTTTAATTTCACATGTTATTTTAGAATTTACCTTTAAATTAAGGAGAATTTTTAATATTTTCCAACATATATTATATTATGTAATGGAATCAAATTTCACATATCTTTATTTATAATTTTTTTTTTGTTTTTAAAAATATTACTCAGCCAACCCTTCTCTGAATTTTTAATTTATTTTAACTACTTCACTGTTGGCTGCGCACAACGATGAAAAAATGGGTTTCGCTGAGATATTATTTTCACTATACATAGATGAAAACTGAAATTCAAATACAGAAAGTGATGAATTGGGTAAAATTTAAATAATTTTTATTTTGATATTATGAGCCAAAGCTCTTAAATATTCTAGAGGATTGGTTGCAGAAAATTTCATTACGATTGTCTTCAATTTCGCATCTAAAGCTTTATAGATACGTCTCTTGGGTGCTGATGGGCCTCCATTCAAATTCTGTTCATATATGAATTCGAATCGAGATTGGAAATCTTTCCTGGTGACGCTGTGTACTTGAAATTAATCTGCCAATGTAATTGTCTTCAAAATACATTATAAAATCCTCAACTTCGGTTAAAATATTCGAATAAATTAGTAGATCAAAATGTTCAGGAACTTTTTCTGGTTCAACAGAAGCTAGAGAAGCTATCATATTTATATGCATTGCAAATATAGGTTCATTATCATATCGTGATTTGAGACCAGATGAAGCCAAATTTCTGTATAAACTTTGCTTAAGATGAAAATAACAGCAAGATACGGCACAACCTGGGAAATTTTTTCTGAAAGCGTTAACTTCTGCGAGTTCAAAATCAACCATGATCTTTTCTGGAGCAAGATTAGGTTCCTCTTTTCGCAAAATTTCTAAAACATTACAATAAAGCGTAAATTATTGATATGTTGATTCCATATTGGAGAGCATATTGTTGAGAAGTTTGGACTATTTAGTTTAATTATGGAATTAATGTCTTAATTATTCTTGGGAATAATCAAACTTAAATACTAATCATTAGATATTTTATGATCGATAATGGAAATCATATAGATTCCGCGAATTTTCTCGCCACTTTGGCTAACGAATTATTATATATATTCACAATAGACTTTTTCCAAAGGGAAAATAAATTTTTTCTAATGAAGATATATGACATCTAATTCGTTATAGCTGATTTTTTTACTAGTTGATTTCTTCAATCATCCGAATCTCAATCAATTTGAAATCTGGCTTATAAATTATATCTTAATTAAACAATATTCGATCATTAGTTTCCTCTTCAATTATTTTCCTTCTCTTACACTTCGGTACAGCTAATGACGCGAGATCTAACTAGGCAATAATTGCCTTTACTATACTGTTAAATTATTAACGATACAATGGCTCCTAGTATCGATAGATTTAGTCGCTGATGTTAATTTCAGTTATAAGTTGTAGTTGGCTTACCGCTGGTGGGGGCCAATTCTGTATTTTAGTATTTCGATAGGATGATTCTAAATAAAAAAAGTAGTCGATAACTTACCTTTGGTGGGGGTTATCTCTGTATCGTCGGGCCTAAACAGTCAAGCTATATGAAAGTAGTGCGTTATAGCACAGTGTTAGTATAACTAGTCGGATACTTCAGAGGACAAGGTAGTCACTGGGAAAACGTATGCTTAACACGTATTGGTTTCCCTCTCCGTTACTAAACGGAGATTCGGTGCTACAATGTCTTAAAGCCTTATGAAGAATTGTTAGTAGGCTGTGTGAGAAGTTAATACTTACTAAAAGTTCTGCTTTAAATAGGTCTGCTAAATTCGAATTACTGATGATCTGCTACAGCCGCAACACTCAAAGAAATGATAACAGATTATGTTTATGTCGTAATTAAATTTTGTTGAAGCACTCTCTGTTTTATTGAATTTTATAATGATTTATGTTTACAATTTTTAGGATTTGACCACTTAGTAATAAGATTTTTATTGAAATTTAAAATGATTCGTGTTGTAATTTCAATGTTAAGATTTGACCACTTTGTATTAAGATTTTTTTTTATTTATTTTAATTTTAACTTGAATAGAACTTAACGACAAGTATTACTGCTTTGAAAATATTTGTTGACTAAAAATGTACAGTGTTTGCTTCTTTGCTTTGATCGATGGACTGATCGTGATTACTTTAATCCCTCAGCTTATATACATAAGATTTTCATGTCGACTACCAACAATTTCATTTTTTTTTATTTTCAATTGTCTCATATTAAAATTTTATTTTTCAAAAGTTTTTTCTACAGAAAAGCGAGACGGTACATCCGTTAAAAAAATAATTTTTCTTTGGAAATTGCTTGATCGGTAATTTGTATGTTTTTGCATTATTTTAATTCAGCTTATATGAATCTCGGGTTTCTATATTTTTTTTTTTTTTTTATTATTTCGATAAGCAGACATGCTTAACTTGCACTTTTTGTGTGTGAATATTTTTATGCCAAAATGTTTAATAATAAATTTTTCTTATTGTTACTGACAAAAGATGTCACTGCTATGATCTCTTAAATTTGTTTTGCTCAAATGTCTACTTGTAATTGTTTAGTACAATTCGTAAAACTAATTTATGTGACTGTAATGTTTTATGAATGTACGTATTGTGGATATACATATTTACTCTTATCTTTTTAAAGTATATAAGAGTTTTCTTATCTTTTATAAATTTGTTGCGCTCGTCTTTATATATTTTTCTAAATGGGTCAATTTTCTTTATTATTGTTTTTTCTTGTTGTTGTTGGGGATTCCTATATGGAATGCGGATTGTAATATAATCCGTTAGTTTTGTGTATTTATTTGCAGAATGTGTATGTCTTATGTGTTTTTCTTTAGTGTTACGTATTTAGATTTTGTAAATGAGGCAAGGTTATACAACATACCTTCCTCCCTTGGGAAGTGAAAATTTCAGAAGGAAATTTTCACTTATCGAATGATATATTTTTGTATGTCTAAGAATCTAACGTCATTTATTGTTAATTTACTATTTTAATTCTATTGTTAGTATTATTTATTATTTTAATTCGATAAATGGAGAGTATCCTCATGTTGAGATGTTTGTTGTTTGTGGTTGTCTGAGGAGTGTTGTTTTTGAATTACAGAATTAGCCATCTCAAATTTGGTTGAGATTCACCTATCTTATGTAAGATTAGGCTCTGATGTATTGTCGACCGCTTGTCGTTTTTCCTCTGTTTACTCCTAGGCTCGAGATCAAGTTTTTATTGGTGTGTTGTTGTATGTTTCTGTTGGCTCTGTTCGATGCTGTTCGGTTTGGTTTAGGCGTCTTTCGCATCTTTTACCTGATGTTCACTTTGTTTTATGAGTTTTGGTGTTAATTTTGTTCATTATTTTTCTTTGATTAATTTTTTTTTTGACTATTGTTGTGTTATAATGTGGTTGTTTGTTTCTCTGTTATAGTGTTTATGGTCTTAATTTTTGCGTTTTTGTTGTTTTATTACTTTTTTTCTTTTTATTTTGTCTTGTTATTATTTTACTTTTTAGGTTTCTATTATGTTTTAGTTTTAATATTTTGATTACATTTGTTTATTTGTTTCGTTTTATGTGTTCCATTCTGTGTTATTTACTGCTCTGGCGCCCGCTATCCATCTGGCTGATGTTTTGAGTTGTGGTGTGACTGTGTTGTTATTCACAACTTCCGGAGTGCCTTGATCATCTCTCTCGTAGTTGTGAGCCCTCATGAGGTGGCGAATATACTTATGCTGTATTGTCATCTGTTTCGTTTTGTTGACCCAATATTTTTGTTGTCTCCATTTTGTTTGTTTATATTACGTTAGTGTTATGCCTATTCTAGTTATTGATTGGATTCAGTAAATATCATTGAATATTATTCTTGGTATATCTGGTATACTCAAAAATTATAAAAATTTTCTCAAAAAAACGAGTGAAATGTAATTTGAATAATTTGGTAAAGTTAGGATGTAAATTTTTATTGATATCATTAATCTTTTACTTAATTTCTATTTCTAAATTCTTAATTGCTATTTCTTTTCGAGATTACTCGAGTCTTAGTAATATTCTTTGTTTTAGTAGATCATAGAAAGAGTTAATAATAAATGAAATGATTGGATCAGAAAATTCAGTATATAACTGTTAAATAATTAAATAAGTAAATATTAATTGGTTTATCTCCGAGTGAGGGTAAAAATTTTAATTATGCCTTCTCCGAAGGCATATACAATATCGACTCTTTCTGTGGTCTTGTTTTTAAACTAATGGTTTACATATATAAAAAATTTGAATCTTAATGCTATTGCTTTTTTTTGTTAGTTAAATTTGGTTGTCTTTTTGTTCGAATTGGACTTGTTTTCTCATGTTTGTTAGTGGTTTGATTTCAACATGAGGAAACAAGTTTTGTTATGATATATACACAAAAAGCTTTGTGTATAGGAGAAAAAAAAATTCATTTTATCCTATTCCCGTCAGTGGGATGGCATTATTGTTTTGTTTGCTACTGCATTGTGTGAGTTTGCTATTTCTTTCGTATGTTGCCGGATATAACAGATTTTCTAATATGTTATCGCCGGATAACTGATCTTGACTATGGTCTGCAGTGAGAAGTGTTGGTCTGGCAACGGCTTGTGTATTTTTGGTTTGCGTTGGGCTGGCAACGGCTTGTGTATTTTTGGTTTGCGTTGGGCTGGCAACGGCTTGTGTATTTTTGGTTTGCGTTGGGCTGGCAACGGCTTGTGTATTTTTAGTTTGCGTTGGGCTGGCAACGGCTTGTGTATTTTTGGTTTGCGTTGGGCTGGCAACGGCTTGTGTATTTTTGGTTTGCGTTGGGCTGGCAACGGCTTGTGTATTTTTGGTTTGCTTTGGACTGGCAACGGCTTGTTTATTTTTGATTTGCGTTGGGCTGGCAACGGCTTGTGTATTTTTGGTTTTCGTTGGGCTGGCAACGGCTTGTGTATTTTTGGTTTGCGTTGGACTGGCAACGGCTTGTGTATTTTTGGTTTGCGTTGGACTGGCAACGGCTTGTGTATTTTTGGTTTGCGTTGGACTGGCAACGGCTTGTATATTTTTGGTTTGCGTTGGACTGGCAACGGCTTGTATATTTTTGATTTGCGTTGGGCTGGCAACGGCTTCTGTGTTTTGTGTTTGGTTATCTTTTTTAATAATAACTAGATTATTGTGCGTCTGGCTGGAGACGGCTTTTGTTTGTTTTGGAGTTGAATTATTGTGCGTCTGGATGGCGACGGCTTGGATTGGATTTTGCGCATTGATTGAGTGGATTATGTTGCTTGTGTAAATCGTAGGTTGCGTTGTGTATGTATTTTCATAAATTTTTGGACCCGCTCGGGTTTGGCCTACTACTCCATATCGGCGAGTCCATGCTCGTTTCCCGATTGTGGTTGATAAATATACTGTGCTTCATTGTGTAATTGGGGTTGTGTTGAGATTAAGTTTATTTTCATATTTGCGAATTTCTCCTCGATATCTGTGTTCGCTGCTTGTGGCTTAGGTTCATAGTTGTTTGGCGTTTCAAATGAGTAATGTTCTGGAGGTCTATCTACGGTGTTTCTCTCGTCTGGAGGTCGTCTATAATTGTTAAATCTCTGTACCAATTCTGTGTTTCTGTCTTGATAATTTGCTGACTGATTGCTTCTATACTCTTGGGATGTTGGTTGACCAAACATCATTGCTTGTTGCTGGTTGTTTCTCATGTTATTTGATCGCGTCCTACTGTCGTCTGTGTACGTATTCCTTAGTTGTACCGGGCTTGTGTTGTACTTCTGGTTGTATTGATTTGTATTTTGTTGTTGGTTTATTTGGAATTGTGGTCTATTTTGTGACCAGATTCTTGACCTGCACACGTCGTATGTGTGGTTCGGTTTTTGGCAATAGTTGCATATTACTGGGTTATTTTGCCACATATTTCTGTTCGGTGTGTTTTGGTAGTTCATTTGTAGTTTCTTTTCCAGCGTAAACTCCCCGTTTGTTATTTCTAGCATCCTCTCTATGTCCTCTGTTTGTTCTACTATACTGTCCACATCTTCCGCTTTTATTGTTGTTACTTTTTCTTTTAGTATTGTGTTGTTTAGTCCCCTTTTGAATGTTTGTACTGCTGTGATTTCTAAGTGCTGTGAGTATGTTTTGTCTATTGTTTCTAACTTATATTTTGTCCTGTATCCATTTTTGTAATTTTCCAATGCTTCGATTACGCGTTGTCCATAGTTCCTAATAGATTCACCATATAATTGTTTGCACTCTACGAATTTCTTTTCTAATTCATTCAATGTCCAAACTTTTGTATACATACTGTTTAGTACTGTTCTTAATGCTTCGTAGTCTTCAATTTGTCTGCTACAGATTCTCGCATATGCTCCCCCCGTCAGTCTAAATTTTATCAGATTTCCAAATATTTTCTTTTCCTCTGGCTTTGTAAGGGTATTGTATATGCTGTCCGCTAATCCGAGAAATCTTGTTAAATCTGTCGTTATATTTTTGTCGTCCTCACCGCTGAATTCGGGTATCATGGTCGTAATATTTTGTTGGATTTCTCTTGTTGTCGTCATTTTGTTTGTTTTGTTTTGCGATTTTGTTTGATCGGGTGCTCTGTGTTTTGTTACGTTATTGGATGTTGCTACTTGAATGTATTTTGTGATGACTTTTGTTTCTTCTGGTTCCTTTACTTCTTGATGTGTTATTACTTCAACTACTGGTGTTTGTTCGCTGGGTTGCTCTTCTCTTGATGTCTCTACTGTCTTCTGGTCTATTTTGTTTGTATGTAGTATAGTTTGTTCTTCTGTCACTTTGTTCTTGAGTTTAGGCTGTTTGTTTTTTATTGGTTCTAATTCGCAAGATGTTTGTGGTTCAGAATCACTATTACTATTTTCTGTTTGGGAGCGCGTTCGATTGTCCCTGAATAAAGATGGTGCTCGCGGGTTTGGTTTGACTTGAGTTGGTGATCGTGGTGTTTTTTGTGATTTTAGCTCGAATGGTGATTTACCCTCGTTGTTCATATATTTTGCTTTTTAAATTGAAACCTGTTTGATCGTTTTAACTTGATTTTGTAAAATATTAGTTTGGTTTCAACTTCCTTGTATTTCGGACAGTTGGGATTTATTATAACCCTAAGCTAACTCACTGTGATACCTTTATCATGAGTTTAACAGCCTTATAATTTCGTTCGCTCGTTGCGAATAGCTAAATTTATTTTTAGCGTGTGTTTTAAATTAATGTTAAAGCAAAAAAAAATTTTCTTAATTAACTAACGCGGATGTCCTACGGAAACTTTACCTACAGCGCCATTAATGTTGAGAAGTTTGGACTATTTAGTTTAATTATGGAATTAATGTCTTAATTATTCTTGGGAATAATCAAACTTAAATACTAATCATTAGATATTTTATGATCGATAATGGAAATCATATAGATTCCGCGAATTTTCTCGCCACTTTGGCTAACGAATTATTATATATATTCACAATAGACTTTTTCCAAAGGGAAAATAAATTTTTTCTAATGAAGATATATGACATCTAATTCGTTATAGCTGATTTTTTTACTAGTTGATTTCTTCAATCATCCGAATCTCAATCAATTTGAAATCTGGCTTATAAATTATATCTTAATTAAACAATATTCGATCATTAGTTTCCTCTTCAATTATTTTCCTTCTCTTACACTTCGGTACAGCTAATGACGCGAGATCTAACTAGGCAATAATTGCCTTTACTATACTGTTAAATTATTAACGATACAATGGCTCCTAGTATCGATAGATTTAGTCGCTGATGTTAATTTCAGTTATAAGTTGTAGTTGGCTTACCGCTGGTGGGGGCCAATTCTGTATTTTAGTATTTCGATAGGATGATTCTAAATAAAAAAAGTAGTCGATAACTTACCTTTGGTGGGGGTTATCTCTGTATCGTCGGGCCTAAACAGTCAAGCTATATGAAAGTAGTGCGTTATAGCACAGTGTTAGTATAACTAGTCGGATACTTCAGAGGACAAGGTAGTCACTGGGAAAACGTATGCTTAACACGTATTGGTTTCCCTCTCCGTTACTAAACGGAGATTCGGTGCTACAATGTCTTAAAGCCTTATGAAGAATTGTTAGTAGGCTGTGTGAGAAGTTAATACTTACTAAAAGTTCTGCTTTAAATAGGTCTGCTAAATTCGAATTACTGATGATCTGCTACAGCCGCAACACTCAAAGAAATGATAACAGATTATGTTTATGTCGTAATTAAATTTTGTTGAAGCACTCTCTGTTTTATTGAATTTTATAATGATTTATGTTTACAATTTTTAGGATTTGACCACTTAGTAATAAGATTTTTATTGAAATTTAAAATGATTCGTGTTGTAATTTCAATGTTAAGATTTGACCACTTTGTATTAAGATTTTTTTTTATTTATTTTAATTTTAACTTGAATAGAACTTAACGACAAGTATTACTGCTTTGAAAATATTTGTTGACTAAAAATGTACAGTGTTTGCTTCTTTGCTTTGATCGATGGACTGATCGTGATTACTTTAATCCCTCAGCTTATATACATAAGATTTTCATGTCGACTACCAACAATTTCATTTTTTTTTATTTTCAATTGTCTCATATTAAAATTTTATTTTTCAAAAGTTTTTTCTACAGAAAAGCGAGACGGTACATCCGTTAAAAAAATAATTTTTCTTTGGAAATTGCTTGATCGGTAATTTGTATGTTTTTGCATTATTTTAATTCAGCTTATATGAATCTCGGGTTTCTATATTTTTTTTTTTTTTTTATTATTTCGATAAGCAGACATGCTTAACTTGCACTTTTTGTGTGTGAATATTTTTATGCCAAAATGTTTAATAATAAATTTTTCTTATTGTTACTGACAAAAGATGTCACTGCTATGATCTCTTAAATTTGTTTTGCTCAAATGTCTACTTGTAATTGTTTAGTACAATTCGTAAAACTAATTTATGTGACTGTAATGTTTTATGAATGTACGTATTGTGGATATACATATTTACTCTTATCTTTTTAAAGTATATAAGAGTTTTCTTATCTTTTATAAATTTGTTGCGCTCGTCTTTATATATTTTTCTAAATGGGTCAATTTTCTTTATTATTGTTTTTTCTTGTTGTTGTTGGGGATTCCTATATGGAATGCGGATTGTAATATAATCCGTTAGTTTTGTGTATTTATTTGCAGAATGTGTATGTCTTATGTGTTTTTCTTTAGTGTTACGTATTTAGATTTTGTAAATGAGGCAAGGTTATACAACAATATAGTGAATAATTGTTTGAACAAGTAGCCACATACTTCAAAAGTTCCATCGGCATACCAGAAATTACTTTCTACTTTTGAATTATTGAATCGTTAATTTGTCAATCTCAGTTGTTATTTCATTGTATAGGCCAACCAGTTATCATGCTCCTGATTTTTGTTCTTTCGGTTGTCGCTGCGCTCCCCCTTCCCCCTCGCTTAGCCCTCCGAGGGGCTTTAGATTTGAATTTTGGGGGACGTAGGAGCTGGGATCAGTAAAAATGTCGCACTGCGTGCTGCACGTAGGAGCGGATTATATAGAATCTATTAATGACACGTATTAGTGATACGTGGTCAACCCTAATTTAACTTAGAATTGTATAGAGGGTAACGGCTTCGGTAACTCTCACAGGCACATTTTCAATTTGGGATGAATAACCATAAGGGATAAATTGTGTGGGATGAATTGCTCTCGGGGATAAATTGTGCGGGATGAATTGATTTGGGATGAAATGTGCGAGATGAATCAGCCAGTTACCCGTAGATATGATTGCTATATCCCCCGCAAATGTTGAAACTTTTACGTATTTTGATATTGATAGGTCTGCTGTATACATAAAATATAATAGTGGCCCTAGCACACTGCCTGGAACCCCAGCGAGGATTCCATATAAATTGGATGCGTTGTTATATATATTTCACCAAAAACTTTAAATCAAGCAGATAATTTTTGATGATGTTAGAAAACCTTTTTGGTAACCTTCTAATTTTGTGTATAAGTCGTTTATGCCACACTTTATCGAAAGCTTGCACAATGTCTAAAAACGCTGCAGAACAGTAATTTTTTTTGTTCTAGGGCGTTCCTGAATTCAAGTACGACTCTATGAACTTGTTCTACAACGATTCCGTATTCTTCTCTAAATCCGAATTGACGAAAAATTGGTGCAAAATTGGTTTAAGTTTTTGCAGAAGCATTTGTTCGAATAGCTTAGAAAAAGTCGGTAGTACAATCTAGCGTAGATGAAATTGGCAATGTACTAGAGAGATTTATAGATATTTCTTCCGATCGAAGTGCAGGTGGTCTCTCAAAATTTGTAATCGAGTTTTAAAAAAAAAACATAAAATCGAGGAAAAGCTAATTTGTCAAAGTTATATGATGGTGCTGCGGTAATATCTGGGATTTATATTTATTGTTTTGCACATAAATTAAATTTGATTCTTTCTCAGTCGTGTTGAAAGTAAAATTGTTGAGTGTAAATCATTTTTTCAAGTTTAAGTGGATTAGTTATTGCCTTTCCTAATACCGTAGACAGACACAGAGTTAATCGCGATTTTCAGTTGTCTACGCCTACGGACCATTTTTGTGTCTATGCCTGGTTCTAGTGGACCGCCACCCAAACCTAATCTTCAGTTGCCATTTTCGTCAAAAATCGCGTTGTGGAAACAAAATAATCCGGTTTAGGTGAAAATCGTGTAATGACAGACGACTGTCATTACACAATCTTCACAAAAAACTGGATTATTTCGTTTTCACAACGCGATTTTGGACAACCGGGATAAATGAAAATCGCGATTAACTTTGTGTCTGTCTACCGTATAACCATTCATCGAAACGGAGTTTTGCTTTTGATGAAATTGTTAATTAAACGAAATCTACCTTCAACTTCACCAACATGGTGGGAATTTAATGGGAGGATAGTTCTATGTTTTTGATGAAATTGTTAATTAAACGAAATCTACCTTCAACTTCACCAACATGGTGGGAATTTAATGGGAGGATAGTTCTAATGTTGAAAAAACACTTAGACGATTTATGTGAGCTATTTAATAAAATAGTAGACGAAGATGTTGAGAAATGAGACTGTGAGACAATAAATAACTCTCGTGGATATCTTCTTTTATTGGAAGAAGATGGAGTGTTTTTAACACTCTTATATTTTTTCAGAAATATTTCCAGAAGTTGACTTATTATTTAGCGTGCTTCAGAAAAAATCAAACGATATTGCACATTCTTTAGAAAGGCTAGACGATTTTAAGAAAATAATTGAAATTAATTGAAAAAAATTCAAATAGTTTTGATGCATTTTGGAACAAAGCCAACCTAGAAGAAAAGGTCGGAGAGAAAATGCATCTAAGACGGTGTAGGTCCCGAATTAGAAGTGAAGCAAAAAAATACGTACGAAACCTTACATCTGAAATTACGGTGAAAATCCAGAACGAAATTGAATTTTGGTTTCAGGGGTGAGATGTTGTAGCCATCACGTTTTTCGCTTCGATGCATTTTCGATAGAATAACGGCACTTTAGAACTAAATTGTTTTACAATTTTATATTTTTAACAAAGGAGTACAGTTATTCTATCGAAAATGCATCGAAGCGAAAAACGTGATGGTTACAACATCTCACCCCAGGATATGCAACATATAAAGTTCATAAAATTGCTAGACATTAGTAAATTTCCATCATAATTGATTTTAAAATTTTAGAAACGGAGCTTACTGTTATTTACAGAAACAGCAACTTTCAAAATAAAATAAAAATATTAATGGTATCGTAAATTTAAATTTTTTAAATAGCTCTGGCAAAATTCTTCAAATTTTGTAATTTAGTTTTAACCATTCCTGCAACAAGGGCAAGCGCGGAGAGGTCATTTTCATCCATGAAACTTTTGAATAGTTTTATTAGAAATAAAATATGTAGGCCAAAATCGATTTTCTAATCTGTCCCTAATGAACATCGAAAAGCAATTGTTACGCAAATGAAAAAATTCTGCAAAGTTCTATGATAATGTTATCGATGATTTTGCAAAAGAAACAAGACGAATCGAATTAAATTATAAAAATTAATTTTTTTTAGCTTTATTGTGTTTAGTAATATTTGTTAAATAAATACTCTGTGCTGAATAAATTTAAAAATGAAAAAGGTTAATATATTTTCCTTATTTTCACAATTTATAATATTGCTTCCCCAATTAAAATTGTCACGCTTCGTCACTGGTTCGTTATATGTATGTAATTTAAATTTGAATACCTCCTTAACAATTGGACAATTGAAATTACATTCAAAATTTATTTTCCTGTGTGCACATTTTTTTTTATTTTCTGTATTGCAAATTCAAAAAGTCACTCGCAATTTTTTCTAATTTTTTGCTTGCTAGGAAGTCGCAAAACCGTTCGAGCATACCAAAATGTAATTTTCAGTTTGCAAGTTGCTAATTTGCTTGCTAGAACGTATCGAGCATCTACCCCTAATACATACAGATTGCTTAACTGCTCACTAAACCCTATTTCAACCCAACTCATTCCCCTAGTTCAAACCGTAAACGGAACCCTGCTCAACTGCAAACTCAACGCCCAACCCAATCCTCAAACCAGCATATACATATAAAAAATTGGTAAATATTTACATAACGGTGATTTTGGATCAATTCCTAAGGTTCCTGACCTTCTTGAGGTGCAGATTCCAAAAGCTTTGAAACTCTCCGCCTTGACAGATTGACGAAAACAAAATCATAACAGGACATGCCGTCCTCGAGATACCGTGGGTGCAGACAGACAGACGGACGGACATTTTTTCACATTTTCGGACTCGAATACTTTCAAAACGTCGAGAAGAGTGGTTTTGGACCAACCAAATTGTTTGGTCATTTTTGACAGGATTTCAATACTTTGATTTTTTTAGCCCGAAGTAATTTCGATTGTTTCAAGTTTAAAAACAACAAATAGAATAAAATAATGTTAGAGATTGAGTTTAAGTTTTAGAAAATTGGCAAATATTACGGAATATCCTCACGATACAGGAAATTTGTAATTGATTCTCGATTTGTATTAATTCCCCACATGTATCGCTAAACACTTAGCCACTTATCGCAAATTTAATAATAGCCAAAAAGCTTAAAAAAGTTTACGGAACTTATCGTCCATCTAGGTATACCACAAAACAATTTTAATCTAACACTTGTTATAAGGTGACTGCAGGTAATAAAACTGTTATCACTTTCGATAAATTACCTGTGATTACAATTAAAATTAAACAATGTGTAAATCATATTAAAAAGGTAATTAAGTATATAAAATAATCACGATCGATCGTCAAACTAAGGCTGCGGTCAAATTCTCGGGTAAATCATTTACTTCGGTAAATATAGATTTTTAATGTTCGTTTTCTGTTAAATATCGCATGTTTTTCTATTTTTTACTCGTTCAATTCTTATAACAATAAAGAATAAAGTATCTAAACGTAAAAGATTTACCTTTTTTTATTTCCCTTACCCTCCAGCAAAAAAAGGTAAATGCATTTACTGAATTTTGCGGATTTACCCGAGAATTCGACCGCAGCCTAAATAATCAAAATAATTCTAAGAATTGTTTATTTGTTATTTTCAATCTTTCTTTTTTTTTTCGTTACAGTATAAGCAAAATGAAGCTTCCTCCTAAGTCATTCCTTCTATCAGTAATCGCATTAATGTGTTATGTATATGTACCAGTCGCATCTACAAACAATGATGAATTTGAATTGATGATTTTACATAATAATGATATGCATGCTCGATTCGAGCAGACAAATGTCAACGGTGTTATATGCACGAGCAAAAGTACCAAATGTTATGGTGGATTTGCTCGTGTCGCCCATTTGGTGCGAAAATATCGAGAGGAAGAGAAAAATGGCACGAATTTGCTATATTTGAATGCGGGTGATACTTACACAGGAACAACATGGTTTAATATTTATAAGGCTAATATTACATCAGCGTTTATGAATGAGTTGCATCCGGATGCTATCGTAAGATTTAATTTAGCATCGGTTTATTCTTGGTTTAAATTAACTAATAAATTTTGGTTTTCATTTCTATCTACCTACAGTCACTCGGTAACCATGAATTTGATGAAGGTGTTAACGGGTTGATTCCATTTTTGAACGCTGCCGAATTTCCTGTGCTGGCATCTAACTTAAATTTAACATTAGTACCTGATCTTTTCAATATCATAAAATCATTTAAGGTAAGTTTATAAAACTAAAACAGTTTCGAACAGAAATTTTTTACATGCATTTTTTACACCTTTTCAGAAATCAGTAGTATTAGAGAAACGGGGTATTAAGATAGGTATAATCGGTTACCTAACACCAGACACAAGTTTTTTGGCCCCACCAAACGATGTGGAATATTTCAATGAAATCTCATCAATCAAGTAAGTGATTAGCGGGCTCATAACAATGCGCTCAAACATGATATTATCATCAAATTATTAATTCCCTCCCCTTATAGTAAAGAGGCTGCTATTTTTAAATTACAAGGCGTAAACATCATCATTGCGTTGGGCCACTCCGGTTTTAGTACAGACAGGAAAATTGCAGATGGATGCCTGGATGTTGACATCGTAATCGGTGGACATTCTAACACATTCTTATATACTGGAAATCCACCAGACAATGAAAAACCACTCGGTGACTATCCTACTGTAATACAAACCGGTATACGAAAAGCTGTGCCCGTGGTTCAAGCGTACGCCTACACCAAATATTTAGGTGCAATTCATTTGAAATTCAACAAAAATGGAGATCTACTAGAATGGGATGGGCAACCAATTCTCTTGGATGATACTATACCACAAGATAATGATGTCCTACAAATGTCGATGTGTATCGTCCAAAAATTATTCAACTGCACGAAACCTTTGTTGGCAGTAGCAGTGTTTTTGGATGGCACCAGCTGTCGACTAGCTGAATGTAACATGGGTAATTTGATGGCCGATGCTATGCTGTGGAAATACGCAATTTCGTACAACATGTCCAATGGATATTGGACAGATGCACCAATGGCGATCATACAAGGTGGAGGGATTCGAGGCTCTATTGAACCAGCTGATTCAAATAATAAAATTTCAATGGCACAATTAAGTGATGTTTTTCCATGGTTGGTTGTACTCTGTACAATTGAATTAACAGGCACAGAATTAAAAACTGCATTCGAAAATTGCGTTGCGAATTATAGAGTAACCGATCCACCAGGTGCATTTTTACAAATTTCAGGTGCCCGTGTTATTTAAAATGTATCGGAACCGATTAATAGTAGTCACAAAATTGGAAATACTGTGTGATTCCTGTTCGGTCCCAAATATGAAACGATCGATGAGTGTAAGGTTTATAAAATTGTAATCACAAATTTTCTACTCGAAGGTGGCGATAACTACATACATATACGATGTTTGTAAATTCAAAGAATAAAACCGTACTCGAGTATATAGATGTTGACCTGTTGAGTGAGTATATTCGTGCTCATGATCCGATTTATCCAGCGGTTGATGGACGAATCACATTGAATGACTATGCCCCGGTAGTGGACGCGGCTGCCACCACAGTAATTTTATCGACAACACTGTTACTTTTGTCGATTATTTATAACGTATTGGTTAATTCCTTATCGTAATCATGTATATAAAAAAAAAAATATATTTTACTAAACAACTTTTGTTTTATTTTGATTAAAAACTAGAAGATTCTTGTTTAAGATTCCGTTTAAAAATCATGTAACATTAATTTTAATTATAAACATTTCACGTTTCATAGTTCTTTATTTTGAATAAAAAATCATCGGTCGATGATCCATCCGAAGAATAATTTTGTATATTTGAACGTAAATTACACTTAAGGAGTGATTGGCAGTTATTCGGCTGTTCCTCAAAAGTAACGCCATACACATCTAAACGTTTCTTATTGGTCATGAAGAGGAAATCGTCCTCACAATCTTCTTCGGAACTATCGGTTCCGTTTATCACGTTTTGATTGTCAGAATTTTTTTTTTTTCTATCATAAAGGACTAATTTTAATTCAGGTTCGGCAGGAAATTCTATGATTGGCTGGGCAGTTTCATTTAATGTGTTTTGTGAATCCAAAATCTGCAGAGGTTTTTCTATTTCTTTGTATGTTTTCCGAACTTTATCTAGTATTTTATCATCGGGGTCACTGTCATCCGACGTAATATCCGATGAAATATGCTTACGATTTAATTGGCATACGAAACGACAATTAAAATTAGCATTTCGATCCCGAATAGTGTCGGTCGATGAAATTGAATCTGATCGTGATTCTCCTACCTTTGATTGCCTCTGTAAACGTTTTCGTTTCATTTTGATGCTACAGTGCCGCGGGGAGCTCTCACTGTTGTTTAGAGGTTAATGTGATTCGTTGGATTTTTTTTTACTTTTCTTGTTCCTGCTTGTTTTGCTAGGGCTACCAGTATTGCTGTCTAGAGGAAACCGTTGCACGATTTTTTTATTGCTCTTTAGTCCATATGGTTGATTCGATTTGATTTTGAAACAAGTGTTTGTACCATGATTCAATAAAAATAAAGGTTAGCTCGATCTTTCAAAGCACGTGTTTGTGACGTCATGCAATTCTTTTTTACTTTTCGTTTTTTTATTTGTTGTTGTAATTTATATACGTATTGAGAATTGAGTGACGTCAAAAAAAAAAAGATGGCCATTTGTTTACATATTTCGAGCTAACCTTTTGTTTTATTGAATCATGTGTTTGTACCATACCAATAGTGATGCCAGGTGAAAATTTTATATTTCCCTACACATTTTTAAAAAATTCCCTACTTTTCCCTACAGACTTCCCAGCAAATTTTTTATCTTTGGTAACAAGTCTTTTGCTTGTCTGGGGATAGAGAAAATAATATGAAATTACACTAGTTAAAAAGAGACAAATTTCTTAGGCAACATGTCTTGCGGTTGTCTTCAGTATGTTACTAGAGACACAGACATTTTGTAATTTTAGGCCCTTTTCCAATTACAGACTTATTTGTTTTCACCGACTTATTATTATTACTTGAGGGCCATGTGGGGGCTCAAGCCACCCCGCACTGCGACCTAAAAGATCTTTTGTGCATAAGCCCTACTTAATTATCCGTCCAGTCAATATTCAGGCTCTTAATGAACCTGATAACACTGCCTAACGGTACGTGATACATACTATCTGGGCTCATTGCTCTCCCTCCTAGATGTTTTCATTATCCGTCCAGCCAATATTCAGGCTCTTAATGAACCTGATAATACTGCCGACCGGTACGTGATACATACTATCTGGGCTCATTGCTCTCCCTCCTAGATGTAATAACATTTACTTCTGCTAGAAGAGCGGTAGCATTGGGGCTCAAGGACGTCGAGAGGGCAGACCCACTCCCGTATATTCCTATCCGTGCCTCGTCTACCGTTTTGATTTAACTCTTGCGAGTTGCTGGGACATACTATCTGGGCTCATTGCTATCCCTCCTAGATGTTTACTGTTGGAAGTACTTCTACACGTGATACATACTATCTGGGCTCATTGCTCTCCCTCCTAGATGTCTACTGTAGGAAATACTTCTACACGCGTTACATACTATCTGGGCTCATTGCTCTCCCTCCTAGATGTAATAACATTTACTTCTGCTAGAAAAGCGGTAGCATTGGGACTCAAGGACTTTGAGAGGGCAGACCCACTCCCGTGTATTCCTTCCCGTGCCTCATCTACCGTTTTGATTTGACTCTTGCGAGTTGCTGGGAATAAAAAAGTCGCCTGTAGGTCACCCAGGTTTACTACAGGAAGGCTAAATAAAACTGGAGGGTGCCTGGTATCCAGAGTCCGCATATATAGACTGATTAACCTATCAGCCATTCATCCATCGGCATATGCTGTTCCACCTTAGATTAGGGATTTTTTGTCAAGGTTTTCTCCTTTAGCGCCGTACTTTAGCCTGTCACAAAAGTCTATATTCAGCCTAATGGTTACAGTTACCGGTGGTTGCCACGAGGAGGCAGTACGTACACTTGCGCCTACTGGAAGGATACGGAGCCCCTTCCAATAGACGCCAAACCACCTTTCACCGACTTATTTAAATAAGTCTGCTGATGAGGTGACTTCTTTTCTATCTCTTTCTTTCATAAAAAAAACTTATTTGGTTTCATGTAAACTATACAGTTCTGTTACATGTAAACATTAAAATTCTGTCATTCAAAATATTTTGTTTTGTATTTCATATTATAAAATTTTAAAATGAAACGAAAGCAGAATAATACGCGATGTAATGGAGCAATATTTCAACCCCTGATATAAATATATAAAAGTACAATAATATTTTAAATTTATTTATTAATTATGTTAGTTTTTCTTTAAAAAAAACTGTATACCACCCACCCGCATCTTGCGTTTTTCCAGACAACAACAAATCTTTATCGCCATCCATTAATTTGGCTCAGTTTTATATTTTTATTTGTTAAATAATTTAACAACAAAATTTGTTATTTTTGTCCATTTTATTTATTATTTACATCATTAATGTTATAAAATAATAACATTTTATTGGCTGTCAAAATAAGTCAGCAAAATGAATTGGAATGACTTTACCGACTTATTCAAGATGGCGTCAAATAAGCCAATAAGTTTGAAATAAGTCGGTACCATCCTAACAAAAAAATGTATACGTCAAATACGTAACATAAAAGTTACGTTTACGTACATTTTTATAAAGCTACAGCACTGCCTCTCGTGAGTGGTGAAAGAGGCAGCCATATTTATATACGTAAAAAAATGACAACCATTTTTGTTTTTGCTTTTCTCGCTGTAGTACGTAAAAAATTTAATTGTGGAACACCGTCTATTTTGATGCGGAGTATTCATACAAATTTTTAATATTTTAAGTGGGTGTTTATAGTGAAGTTTTGATAATAGATTTTTTAATATTAATAATTGATTAAGTATTGTATTACTAGTTTTACTATTGTGCTTTATTATATTTAGCGTATTAAATAAATTTGTAATAGTGTTATAAAAGTATATTATAGTATATTATAAAATTAAAACTTTGTTTATTTTAGATTATTATTTTTTAAATATATAAATAAAATATAAGTTATAACTAAATCATGTTTGCCTTTTAATTTAAAAAAAAATATTTTTGAATGTGCAGGCTACTGTTCATTTATATCAATGCTTGGATGTAATAGAATTGAACTGTTTTGATGTAACTTTTACGAATTTCAAATGAGTATCAAATATGTTACATAATTGCTATTCGTAAAAGTTACACAGAAACTGTTCAATTATGTTACGCCTAAGCAAATAAAAAATGTAACATTTAATTGTTTCATTTCTCTTGTGACAAATGTTTCGGTTACGTATCATTTCTATTACACAAATACGTTACGTTTACGAAGCCTTTAGTATTAGGAAGCCTTCGTAAATGTTACGTTTATGTTACGCTATGTTTGAAGGGTAATTGGAAAAGGGCCTGTCCTTTTCATACCAAGCGCCTCGGCTTTGAGCTTCGAAAATGAAAATTCTTTATTTCAATTTTGAATTATGAAAATTAGTTTCATTTGATTGATAATGTTTAATTTTATAGTAATAAATTCATTTTGTTGAGAAATAATTTATTTTTAAGTGATAATTTAATAAAAAAATAAAATATATTGCAATGAAGTTATCTACGAGGCCAAGGCAATGCGTTCCACACTCGACTGCGATATTTTAAAGTAGTACAAAGCGAAGAGCTTTGTCAACATAACCTAAAAATCACATTTTTGTCACAACTGTTTTATATTTACCGAAAAATCTAGCTCATATGTAGCTTACAAATTCATAATATCTCGTTTCTTGCTATAATTCACGTGTAAAATGGACCTAAATAAAATATTTGATATCAACCGAATGTTCAAAGCTGACGCCACCGGTATGAAAGGGTCTCAGCTTCGTATGTGTGGTAACTAAAAATTTCGAGGCGAGGCGCCTGGTATGAAAAGTACTTTAATGCGCTCCTATCGGTAGGAAATATGTAGAAGGAATGGTAACAGGTCTTCTGGTTGGCTTGAAAATGTCTTCAAAAACCGCTTCGTTTTCAACACCAACGCACAAAAAGCATAATATTTCACCATTTTTTGTAGTTTTTATTATTATTTTTGTGCGGATGGTGATGTGTTCAATTTTTTTTTTTAGGTTAAATAAATATTTAATCAATATTTTATATTGATTTAAATATAAAAAATATTTTTCTTATAAAATATTTTAAATTCAATACAATATTTATTTGTGAAAAATTAAAACAAAAAGTGTTAGTGTACGTTTCGACAGCAAAGTTCGTTGTTATTTTTGCAACGCTTCTCACACGGATAGTATACATATACAAAAAAATTGTGTATCGACACAAAATTTGTAACCCACACAAATAAGAAAAACATTCAAAATAACAACCAAAAAGTACTAATGCCTAGATGTTTTTTGGTTGTTATTTTTACATTAGCACTAAAATACAAAATTTCCCCTACGAAATTATTGAACCACTCTATATTGTAAATACATTTTTATTTTGACGTTTATTAATTGTTTTAATATACGACATGTAGAATATTATTTGTCCATTTTGAACAGATTTAAGGAATTTTAGGATTGAGCATGACCATCTGTTACTGATAAAATGTGATTCGTGATAATTAAATCGCATTTTGGCGAGCTGCGCGCCAAAATTTGTGGTGATTACCCATACCCAAATGAATAGATCGAAAATATTACAAAATGCCAACATGGCGGCTGATGCCAAATGCATATATGCCAAAATGGCGGCTCAAAGTTATAAATAAAATAATAATTATGGATGTAGGTATATTTTTAAATTCAAAAGTATTCTAATCAATTTTGAATTAATAAATTCAGAGTAGTCAGAAATCACGTCCTTGACACAACTCTCTTTCTTCGTGCGAATCTCAAGCATTTTGCAAGCAGCAATTCGACTCAAACTTAAACTTGTCATTCATTTACAACCAGTTTCAAAATTGTATCAAACGTCAAAAAGTACAAATACATATCCAAACAAAATACCCACACAACCATACAAAAAAAATATTTCCCGTTGTTAAAATAACAACGAGATTTGCAGTCGAAACCAAGACTTAACAAACCCATCAAACGTGTCTTAAGTTACACATGCAAGACAAACTCAAGACTTGATGGTAACAAACCCAAGTCAGTCAAAAGACAACTCCATGTATTTGGGACGAAGAGTCTTCAAAGAAATGTCTTGTGGTCGTTAACAAGATGTCTTAGGTAACATATCTCAAGGTCTTCATAGGTAACATGTCTGGTGGTCGTTATTGGTAACATGTCTGGATGTTGACTTTTGTATTATGTTTGGTGGTCGTATTAAGTACTTTTCACCAAGCTTTTCATACAAAATGCATTTATAAAATAATAAATTATGTTGTCGATATTTTCATATTAAATCAGACAAATTTTAAACTTCGTAATTATTCGTGTGGGCATGATACACACACAAATGAGATTTCTGCTTGTTTTTTGATTTTGAATTTTCGCAAAGCCAATACACTTTGGTTATATACTTAATGTATTTAGCGAGAGTTGGATTTTGTAGTTCGGTCGTAGCTACCTCAGGAATCAGGATCAGGAGTAGACATTACTTTTCAGTACGAAACCGAATTAGCGTCACAAAAATCTCAAAGACGTTCTCATTTTTGAGAGTCGATACATTTTGTAATGACTCTGGGGTAAAGGAAGAGGGAGAGGAATAATATTTTCTACTTTTGCTGGGTAGATATATTACGAGCGTGACTGCTTCAAACATGTTACCTAAGACGATCGTCATACATCATGTTAAAGACAAACCCAAAACATGTTATCAATGACGAACGCAAGACATGTTCCCTAATACGACCGCTAACAGTGTTACAAAAGTCAACATCCATACATGTTACCAATAACGATCACCAGACATGTTACCTATGAAGACCTTGAGATATGTTACCCAAGACATCTTGTATACATGTTACCAATAACGACCACAAGACATTTCTTTGAAGACTATTCGTCCCAAATACCCCGAGTAACCACGTGTCACAAAAAAGCAACAAAAATTTCACATAAATGGTGGTTGGTGGATAAAAATGTGACAAAAATTTGTCACAATATGGATGAAAAATGGTTGATGGGGTTGACGCCGATTGTCACGCGTGAATTTGTCGGTTTTTGGTGGAATATTTTTGAAATATTTGTTGAAAATTTAGTCACAAATTCGACAGTTTTTTTATGGTAATAAAGTCAAATATTTCTCGATATTTTCTGAATAATTGGTGGTTTAACTGTGGAACTAATTATGAACTATTTATTGAAATTATAACCACAAATTCGATAGTTTTTTTATAATATCACTTAATTATCAACAATTTTGTGGATATTTGTTGGTTTATTGATGCAATTATGCGTAAGAAAATTTTTAATGACCCTACTTAAATAATTTTGTAAAAAATTCTCCATTCCATTGTATGGTTTATTTCATAATTTTATTTATTTAAAAAAAAATATCTACCTAAAATGTAGAAATATCAAAATCCGAGAGAAACTCGCACAAACCAAAAGTTCGGTCTACTCATCAGGTACTCAGGTAGTTACGACCAAACACAAACTACAAAAATAAAATTCCAACTTCATACATATATTAAGTATGAGGCAAGAACGTAGTCTTCCTGCCGCCCCGGTGGCACAGCTGTTAGCATGCTTGCTTTAAGCTCCGGAGGTCCCGGGTTCGATTCCCGGCGGGTGATGAAAAAATCACGGCTGGATTAATAAGGATCAATGAACTAATCACTCATTATCCGTTGTAAAAATGATTACGAAACTTCAAAAATGAAGCGGCCAAATCCCTCCATGGGATGTAGCGCCAGCGAAAAAAAAAAAAAGAACGTAGTGGCTTAGCGAATTACATATAAATTCACCAAATCAAAAATGATCAAAATCTTTTTTTTTTTTTTGGGTAGTAAAATGAACATATATTTTGTCACAAAATACCCGCATAAATATGTTCCAAATTGTCAACTTTTTTTGTGGCAAAAAGGAACTTACATTTTGTGACAAATTGGTGATTAAAATTTTTTTTTTGGGTGGTAAAATCAACATTCATTTTGTCACAAAATACCCGCATAAATAAGTTCCAAATTGTCAACTTATTTTGTGAAAAAAAGGAACTTACATTTTGTGACAAATTGGTGACTAAAATTTTTTTTTTTTTGGTTGGAAAAATCAACATAAATTTTGTCACAAAATACCCGCATAAATATTTCCAAATTATCAAACTTTTTTTTGTGACAAAAAGGAACTTACTTTTTGTTTCAAATTGGTGACTAAATTATTTTTTTTTGGGTGGTAAAATCAACATTCATTTTGTCACAAAATATCCGCATAAATAAGTTCCAAATTGTCAACTTATTTTGTGACAAAAAGGAACTTACATTTTGTGACAAATTGATGACTAATATTTTTTTTTTTTGGGTGGTAAATTCAACGTACATTTTGTCACAAAATACCCGCAAAAATATGTTCCAAATTGTCAACTTTTTTTGTGACAAAAAGGAACTTACATTTTGTGACAAATTTGTCTAAAATTTTGTGATCACCATTTTTGGTTACTCGGGACATGGAGTTGTCCTTTGACTGACTTGGGTTTGTTACCATAACAAGTCTTGAGTTTGTCTTGCATGTGTTACTAAAGACACGTTTGCTGGGTTGTTTTTAGAGCTTTGCCACATAACAGAAATATCGACGATGATCTATCAACGAATATCCAATTTTCAATTAAATAAAAAATAATCTTGATGAAAATTGATGAAATCATCTACCAAATTTGTCTTATTAGTAATTACAATTAAAATATCATACAATATATTAAGTTTTATTTAAAAATAACAAATTCTGGATTTGAGAGAATTTATCGGCGATATTTTACTAAATGGTATAATAAAATTCGTGACCGAACTCTTTCAAAAATAAACACGATTTCCGCATTCATTCTAAAATTTCGACGAATTTTTTTTTCGTTCTGATTTAACCTCTTTTTGTTGTGCTGGGTTGTCAACAGTATTGAATAATATTATTAATATAAATAATTCCATTTAAACGCACCATGATTTTTAATTTTCAGACTACTTATCAAATTAGAAACTGAAAAACGCTAAAGCCAAATGTCATTTTGTTTGTGTGACGTCAATTTTTATCGACGATATATCATTTCTCATGTGGCGCTTTTTTGTATAAACGAACGAAATCGTTCGTTTTTATATCTCCATGTGGCATCGCTTTATACTATATAATACTGGCTTTATTACACCGTAGATAGTATAATAGCAAAATAGTATAATATTATTTTGCTATCCGGTGTAATAGCGATGCCACATGGAGATATAAAAACGAACGATTTCGTTCGTTTATTGACGATTGGAGCATCACGGATTCCACCTAGTGGAAAAATTTTAAACTGAAGTACCTGATAATTTGACGTTCGAAATTATTGTAAACAATTCCAATTTTGAACTGTAAACACAATTTTTACTTACCGGATTGCTAATAATTGTAAATTATTCCAATTTTGGACTATAAAAACAATTTTTAATTACCGCATTGCTAAATTTTCTTTCGTCGCATTTGTGACAAATGTCATTTTATCAGGTGCATCATTTTAACTATTGTCCTCGAGAGGCGCTTTCTCTACTTTTACAATCGTCAATACAAAAATGCGCCACATGAGAAATGATATATCGTCGATAAAAATTGACGTCACACAAACAAAATTACATTTGGCTTTAGCGTTTTTCAGTTTCTAATTTGACAAGTAGACTGAAAATTAAAAATCATGGTGCGTTCAAAAGGAATTATTTATATTAATAATATTATTCAATACTTTTGACAACCCCGCCCAACGAAATGAAGTTAAATCAGAACGAAAAAAAAATTCGTCGAAATTTTAGAATGAATGCGGAAATCGTGTTTATTTTTGGAAGAGTTCGGTCACGAATTTTACTATACCATTTAGTAAAATATCGCCGATAAATTCTTTCAAATTCAGAATTTGTTATTTTTAATTAAAACTTAATATATTGTATGATATTTTAATTGTAATTACTAATAGGGCAAATTTGGTAGATGTTTTCATCAATTTTCATCGAGATTATTTTTTTATTTAATTGAAAATTGGATATTCGTTGTAAAATCGTCGTCGATATTTCCATCATGTGGCAAAGCTACAAATGTTTGACAGTTCTGATCCCCCTTGCTATATAGTTAAATTTTGTTCATATTGTTTTCACCAGGTGTCAACTACTTTGTTGCAAATTGCGAATACAATATATATGGTTTTTTCAACCGCATTTTTGCTTTGCAAAAAAAGCAAAGTTGTTTACATTTCAAATAGCCGTGACGTCATCACATGTATTTAATACTGGCTTTACACCGTAGATAGTATAATATTTTACTATCTATCGTAGTCGGTTTTACACCGCATAAAATATTCATAAAACACAGAAAATTAAATTAATGAGAATCTCATTTTCATCGTGAATGCTGAAATTCATAAAAATAGGATACAAAACTTCCAAGTTTCATGACAATTGGCCAAATTCTGGAACTTTATCCAAAAATCAGTTTAGAATCCCATTTCTAAGGCACGTGCTGAATTTCATCAATATCGGATAAGAAATGGCCAATTTCCTTCCTAGTTGGCCATATACCAGAACTTCATCCACAAATCATTTTAGAATCCTATTTCCATCGTACATGCTAAATTTCATCAAAATCGGATAAGAAATGGCCAAGTTCCATCCTAGTTGGCCATATTCCAGAACTTTATCGAAAAATCAGTTTAGAATCCCATTTCCATCGCCCATACCAAATTTCACCAAAATCGGTTAAGAAATGGCCAAGTTCCATCCTAGTTGGCCATATTCCAGAACTTTATCCAAAAATCAGTTTAGAATCCCATTTCCATCGTGTATACCAAATTTCATCAAAATCGGATAAGAAATGGCCAAGTTCCATCCTAGTTGGCCATATTCCAGAACTTTATCGAAAAATCAGTTTAGAATCCCATTTCCATCGTGCATACCAAATTTCACCAAAATCGGTTAAGAAATGGCCAAGTTCCATCCTAGTTGGCCATATTCCAGAACTTTATCCAAAAATCAGTTTAGAATCCCATTTCCATCGTGAATACCAAATTTCATCAAAATCGGTTAAGAAATGGCAAAGTTCCATCCAAGTTGGCCATATTCCAGAACTTTATCCAAAAACCATTTTAGAATCCCATTTCCATCGTGCATATCAAATTTCACTAAAATCGGATGAGAAATGGCCAAGTTCCATAATTATTGCTCATATTGCAGAACTTTATTTAATTTTCTATCGTCTCTTATCGGCGAGTATTACAAAAAAAATCGTACGATCGTTAAGGGTTAACAAGTAACTAACGCAAAATGTGAAAAAAGTCGTTTTTTTATTTTGATGAATACTTGTTCCTTTAATTGTTTTGTAAAACTTTGATCAATCTGTCCGAAAAACGGTTGGATGGATCAATTTGAAAATAATACAGGGCTATTAGGAGTACATTAAACTGTAAAATGACCTGGCAACATTAGTCTTTTCATCAATTAGCGTATTTTGTTGACCAAAATTGAATCCAAACTATTTTGGGTTTATTTGTTTCCCAAGAAAATAGCCAATTTGATTTAATTGGCAAAAGCTAACTTTTCGAAATAAAATATAAATTTAATATGTAATATGACCTGGTGGCAGGTATCATAACCAAAAATTAGAATTGGGTTTAATTTAACCCAATATTTTTTTGGGTTAATGTTATTCTTGCGAGGGTTTATCCTATGCAATTGTTGTTGTAAATTTTTCAAGGAAATACGCTTAATAACGGTAAAGTAACGGTAGATTTATTAAGACAACCTAAAAAGTCGTTTTTTTGTACTTTTTTCAAATCAGTATTGAGGGTGAAAAAAAATTTGTTCTCCACTAATCATTAAAGGGTCTTGTAGGAAATTTACTGAAGTTTTTAAGGCTGCCCTAAAGTTCACTGTGCAGTCATTGGTTGCTGAGATATCGATGATCAAAGGCAAAAGGATCTTTTTTGATTCAAAGTCAGATATCTCAGCAAAAAGTTGACATAGAGAGACCAGAATGAAATTAAATTTACGCCTAATTAACAGGCTAACCGACCTATGCATTGGTTTAACTTAAAAAAATTTCCCGAGCTCATGGCACCTTACAAAAAAAAAAAAAAATTCGAATTTTTTTTCTTCGCGCTCTTTCTTATGATTGCGTGATAACGGTATCACACAAAAATTTTCCGTTCAAAAGTCTCAAAACTAGAGATTTGAAGCTTTAAAATGCTTTTCTTTTCATCTCTGTACGACCGTATTTTACTAAGATACAGCTCTTCAAAAAACACTAAAAAAATTGAAAAAAATTAGTGTTCCTTTAATTTTTTGGAGTAGTGTATAATATAATTTTGTTTACATATTTCAGATCAATTATTTTTTACTTTTGCGGTTTCTCATACTCGATAAATTTCATTTTTACTAATAAAAGCTTATTTTAAAACAAATAAAGAAACAAAATCACTGAGCTAAATGAAAATATTTTTTTTTTACGTTTGGCCATCTTTGGCTTTAGTTCTTGGATAATCCGCCAGATGTCAGCCACTTTGAGTTAAAAGGCGAATATGTTAATGGCAGGTGGAGAGTAGGTGTTATACGGTAAACAGACACAAAGTTAATCGCGATTTTCATGTATCCCGATTATCAAAAATCGCGTTGTGAAAACGAAATAATCCAGTTTTTTGTGAAGATTGTGTAATGACAGTCGTCTGTCATTACACGATTTTCACCTAAACCGGATTATTTTGTTTCTACAACGCGATTTTTGACAAAAATGACAACTGAAAATCGCGATTAACTCTGTGTCTGTCTACGGTACATATAAGACTACATTATGTTTGCCGGCTTAAGGTAAATCCGCACGACGTGTTTTACATGTAGATAGTACCTAATTTCATAAATGTGTCAACATTTGTGCCAATTTTTTATGACCACATGTTGTATTTTTGCTTTTGTGATTACATAATGTATGTAATTTTCGCAAATAACTTTTATCCATTTTGGTATGTTTTACATAGGATATAACCTCAAACAATTTAACAAATGTCATCAAACATGGTTTTGACTGTAATTTTTCCTTTTTTTTGTTTTTAATTTTAGGTATTAATGAATCTAAAGAAATCAAAGTCGTCTCGCTATAGATTAATCTTTTGCCGTCCGTATTAATATTACAAAACACAAATGTTTTTAATGAGCGTGTGGATGTGATCTTCAACTTCCCAAATGTTTTAAAATACACTTGTCATTTAAAATTAATGTAGGTCACCTTTCGAATAATCGTTATTTCAATAGGTAAACCCAATATGCAATTTTTACGGTTCATCATGATTAAAGTACACACATAGGCCTATCTGAAAATCGTAGTGGCATGTTTGCCGATAGAAGTAAGTTTTGAGATATCGCCTTTCTTAGACATGCTTAAGATTCTAAATTTCACTTTTTCGAATAATTGATATTTCAATAGGTAATCCCCATATGAAATTTTAGCGGTTCATCATGATTAAAGTACACCTACACACAGAGGCCTATCAGAAAATCATAGTGGCATGTTTGCCGATAGAAGTGCGGTAACGAAGCAAGTAACGGTAAAAACACGCGGTAGCGTAGGCAAGCGAAATCAGTTAGTTAATAAACTATTATTAATTATAAAACGACAAACAACGGTGAAATAGCACGAGTGTCTATCAAAGTGCCACCATTTTGAGTGGAGTGCCCCGAAATTTGGTTTGCCCAAGTAGAGGCGCAATTCGAGACATGCAAATTGACGAGTGATTTTACGAAATTTAACATAATCGTGGGCGGTGTCGAAAGCCACGTATTAGCGCAGGTATCGGAGGCTATATTAAATCCACCTGCTGAAGAAAAATATGACAATTTTAAAAAATGTGTTTTGGAGGTATATAGTATGTCTCCGAGCAACGAAAATGCGAAAACTCCTATCAGGTGCCGAACTGGGTGATCGGAAACCTTTACACCTTTTGAACGAGTGAACGAAGCTGGCTGGCGCCAAAATTCGTTGAAAATTTTCTTCGAACCATCTGGCTGGAATGACTTCTATCACAAGTACGAGCGATTTTGTCAACGAGTGAGGTTCCACTTAAAACAATGGCGACATTTGCAGATCGAATCATGGACGCAGCTGGTTCCTCTACAGTTTTTATGGTCAATGAAGATGCGCCGCCGTCAAATGCGACGAATCAATTGGAAAAACTGACACAGATGGTAAGCAATATCGAGAGAAGAATCGAGATGATGGACTTACATTACCGGCAATAACGGGCCAGATCACGAGGCCGATCGTAAAATCGTCAGCAATCGCTAAGTCAATCACGAACGCCGAGCCAGGATGAATTATGTTGGTACCATCAAACCTACGAAGACAAAGCAGCTAAATGTCGAGAGCCTTGTTCTAAAAGACAGGCGCCTAACGTAAGTAACCATTCCAAAAAACTATTAGGCCAGTCGCCTAACACAGGCGACGCGGGTCGTACAATAGCGCGACTTGTCGCTATTGATAACTTAACCAAATCGAAATTCTTAGTTGACACAGGCGCGGATGTTTCCGTGCTTCCACCCACGATCAGCGAACGGCAAAAAACTCCAGCAGCGACAAAACTATTTGCAGCTAACGGTAGCAAAATTAAAACATATGGCACCAAACGTCTGACTCTCTCATTGGGTCTACGAAGAAGCTTCACCTGGGATTTCATTATAGCTGACGTTACTACATCGATCATCGGAGCTGATTTTTACGCCATTTCGAACTCTTGGTCGACATCAAAAACGGTCAGCTGATCGACAGTCTGACCAAATTGTCAGTCAAGGCAGTTCAACAAAGGACAAGTGAGCAAACTTTGAAAACCTACGATATTAATTCCGAGTTTGCAGATTTATTGCACGAATTCCGCGACGTAACTGTCTTCACGAATACTAAGAAACGTAAAGTTAGTACGAAGACTCACCACATCACAACGACAGGTCAGCCAGTCTGTGCCAAAGCACGAAAGCTGTCGCCCAAAATACTTAAGGCTGCTCAAAATGAATTTCAATTTCTAATAGATCAGGGAATAATTCGTCCTTCTAAAAGTAATTGGTCAAGTCCTCTGCATATGGTCCCGAAAAAGAACGGCGAGTTCAGAGCTTGCGGAGATTACAGGGCGTTGAACGCGAGAACGATACGGGATAACTACCCCATAAGTTTTATACAGGATTTTACTCATTTCCTCGATGGTACCGAAATTTTCACGGTACTTGACTTACAGCGTGCCTACCAACAAATCCCGATCGAGCCAAACGACAAACCGAAAACGGCCATAATTACACCTTTCGGATTAAACGAATATGTTTACATGACTTTTGGGTTATGTAATGTGGGCCAGACGTTTCAAAGGGTTATTCATGAAGTTTTACGAGGACTGAAGTTCGTTTTCTCGTACTTGGACGATATTTTTATTGCTTCAAAAACACCGGCGGAGCATAGATGTCACGTCAAGATGGTACTTCAGCGATTATCAGAATACGGCTTATGCATCAATAAGGCGAAATGTCAATGGGGTAAAACTGAGGTGCAGTTCCTAGGACATCTGGTGACGTCTACCGGCATTAAGCCATTACCAGAAAAAGTACAAGCTATTGACAACTTCCCGAAACCGAAGACAGCGCAACAGCTGAAAAGATTCTTGGCCATGATAAATTTTTATAGAAGATTTATACAACACGAAGTTATGAATCAGATGGCACTGCAGAAACTGATAGTTGGCAACAAAAAGAATGACAAGACCGAGGTTCCATGGACAAACGAATCAACAACCGCATTTAAGAATTGCAAAAGCGATCTACGAAACGCAACATTGCTTGCACATCCGAAACCGAATTCAAAATTATCGCTTTACGTCGACGCATCAGATGTGGCAGCAGGCGCTGTCCTTAATCAACAAGGTGAAGCAGGAGTTATCCAACCGTTGGGTTTTTACTCAAAAAAGTTAACAGAGTGTCAGCAGAGATATTCTACGTACGATCGTGAACTTCTAGCGATGTATCAAGCAGTGAAACACTTTCAACACATGGTTGAAGGACAAGATTTCTGAATTTATACGGACCATAAACCATTGGTTTCCATGTTTCGTCAGAAACTAGAGAAGGCGTCACCGCGACAGGTCCGTCATACCGACTACATCGGACAGTTCACTACTAAAATTTTGTAGTAGCGGATCTACTGTCACGAATCGAGATGATTGATAATAACGATATTATCGATTTCAACGCAATATCAAAGGAGCAAAAAGAGGATCTCGAATTAAAAACCTTATTGGCAGGTAATAATTCTAATCTTGTTCTAAAGTATTTTGCCATTCCAGGATCGAAAGAAACACTGTGCTGTGATACCCACCAGTTAATCAGACGATTTGTACCCAAAAGGTTCAGGACTCTGATACTAACCCGACTTCATGGTTTAGCACATGCAGGCATTACAGCAACGAACAAATTGTTACTACTAAAGTTATTTTGGCCTAGCATGAACAAGGATTGCAACGGATTTGTAAGAACTTGTCTAGCGTGTCAGCGAGCTAAAGTTCATCGACACAACAAAACGCCAGTGTCCGATTTCATCGTACCGGATAGCCGATTTCAACACGTCAATATGGATATCGTTGGCCCATTACCGATCAGTTCAGATAAGCGTTAAATTTTGACATGTATCGACCGTTATACGCGATGGCCAGAGGCTTATCCGATGTCTAACATGACAGCTGAGACGATCGCACGAGAGTTTGTATCAAACTGGGTATCACGATTTGGTACTCCATCGCGAAACACCACAGATTTGGGGCGACAATTTGAGTCCGAAATTTTCAGAGAGTTAACGAGACGTTTGGGAATTAACCATCTTAAGGCGACGCCTTACCATCCCCAGTCGAATGGGATGATCGAGAGATGGCATCGAACGCTAAAAAGCGCATTCAAAGGCTACCAAACTAACGACTGGATCGATGCATTACCTACAATACTATACTAGGGTTGAGGTTTTTTTTTTTTTTTTTTTTTTTTTTTTTTATCAATTTTTTTAATTGGGTGCAGAGCGGACTTATTAACGGTCCTAGCTCCTTGTAACTGTCAGAGCTTCTGCACCCAATGCGCGATCCTGCAAGTAAAGATTAATAGCTACCTTAAATTTATTCATTTTATATTCCTTCGGAAATTTGAAATGTATTAGCGAATTCCACTTTTTTGATGTTCGGTATATAAATTCGCGCTTGATTTCTTCAGTTCGAGGTTTCGGGAGCTTCACCGTAAACCTATGTGCATTGGTTGTTCCTCTTGTTACTCTTGTTGTTGTAACGAATGGTGGTATTTTCTCCGATAGTTCTGCAGAACATTTACCATGTAAGCATCTGTAGAATACGCAGAGTTCTGCAACATCTCTGCGATGCCGTAAGCTGTCTAGTTCTTGAGTAAGTCTGGGATTTCGTATTATTCTGATAGCGCGGCGTTGAACCCTGTCCAATAAGTGGAGGGTGGTACCAGACGCACCTCCCCAAACTTGACAGCAATACTCTATACATGGTCGGATGAAGGTTTTATATATCTGGAGAACTTGATGCGATTTGAAAAACCTTCTGCATCGATTCAGGAACCCGAGTTTTTTTGAAGCTGATTTAGCCAATGCAACAATGTGTTCATTCCATTTGAGTTTGTTACTTATTTGAATACCAAGCAGTTGAATTGAGTCGCAGCCCACAAGGATATGGTTTTTTACCACAAATGGGTAGTCGTTGCGACTTTTTTTACGTGAGAATGTGCATATTTGTGTTTTTTTTTTCGTTAAATTGTACTAAGTTGTTGTTACCCCACTCAAATATTGTACTTAAATCGGAATTAAGAGAAGTGACGACTTCTGACCGTTTATTATTTAGATCTGTAATGCTAGGCTCCGCCTCGAATGAAATAGAAGAATGCAATGTGGCATCATCCGCAAAGCTATGGATAGGGTTTACAGTGCTATCCAGCAAATCGTTGATGTATAGCAAAAACAGGGTCGGTGACAAAGGTGATCCCTGAGGGACTCCGGCATTTGGGGAGTGCGTCGATGATGATCTCCCATTAAGCACGACGCTGATTTTTCGGTCATTCAAAGAAGACATCAAGGCGACGCGACGCGATTAGAGTTGGTATATGGGATGTCACTGCGGCTACCAAGCGAATTCTTTCACGAGGTTTCAGCAACGGAAAACGAAGATGAGTTTCTAAAAAATCAAAGGCGAACGATGAATAAACTTAGACCGAAGCCCGCGAGCCATCACGATCAGTTAACAGATTGCACTCACGTTTTGGTACGAAACGACGCGGTGAAAGGTCCACTTCAGCCACCTTACGACGGACCATACGAGGTGGTGCAACGATACGACAAGTGTTTCAAGGTCCGGATCTATAACCAGGCAAGAAAAATCTCCATTGACCTATAAAAAGCAGCGTTTTTGCCCTTAGACGATCAGCCTATCGATGTGCCAGTGGAGAAATCACACGACAACGAGCAACTTACCCAACCTATTGAGGTTCCAGTGGAGAAACCGCCCGATGGTGAAAAAACAAGCGCAACCACATCGAGATCTGGACGTCGTGTTCAGATTCCTCTCCCGTTACCGATAACCTGAACACTACGAGGGGGGTAGTTTGGCAGCACCATCGGGGAATTATCAAGACACCAATATCGAAACATACAACGGGTAACACCAATATGGAAAGGTACGACAGGTAACACAAAAACTTTTGACAGTTAGTTTTTGGTCGTATGTGCGTCCGAGTATTAACACAAAAAATATATCGACGACCATCATCATTGCTAAATTATTCCTAATAAATCATTAAACTTATATTATAACTTATATTAACTTATTAGTGAACTATATAACTTCACGTACACACTACCGCACGATTATCGCCTTTTCTACCAACGACGCCATAGTTTATCTTGCTACACTTAGCGCACACCATAGCTCATAATTGGTGAATCCTGCATAACTGCACGATAGCCATAGGTTATTTGTTGTGACAAGCTAGGTGTATACATTTGATTATGATACTTACTAATTTAAATGTGGCATTCTCTAAATAGATTTTTAGATGAATTTCTGGAATATGTTCAAGTAGGATGGAGCTGGGTCATTAATTTTTAACCGATTATGACAAAATTCGGCAAGAACGATGGAAATGGGATTCTAAAATTATTCTAGATGAAATTCTTTTTCGACATGAAATGGGATTCTATAATGATTTTCAGTTGAAGTTTTGGAATGTGAGCACTTAGGAAGGAACTCGGTTATTTCATATGATGAAATTCGACATGTACGATGTAAATGAGATCCTAAAATTATTTTTAGATGAAGTTATGGCCAAGTAGGATGGAAGGAACTTGCCTATTTAGAAGAAGTTCTGGAATATAGCCTATTAGGGAGGAACTTGGTTATTTTGCAACCGATTATGGTGAAATTCGACATGTACGTTGGAAATGGGATTCTAAAGTGTTTGTTAGATGATGTTTAAGGCCAAATAGGAAGGGACTCGGGTATTTCTTAATTGAGTATTATGAAATTCGACCTATACGATGAAAATGGGATCCTAAAATGATTTTAAGATGAAGTTCTGAAATTGGTCAAGTTACATGCCATAGCTTTTTCTTAAACAATTTTGATGAAACTCGACATGTGCGATGGAATTAGGATCCTCAAATGATTGTTACATGAAGTTCTGGAATATGGCCAATTAAGATGGGTAAATTAATCCTTTGCTTTAATCTTTGGGCTGTGTTTTTCGGGTATGATGTCGGCTGTCAGAACGGCAAGAAAGATCGACTTGTGTTTAAGCCGTACCCGGCTGGGTAGGTACTTTGTACCTTTTGTGTTTTAAAATTGCGATTGTGGAATCGATTTTTAAAAATATTTTTGTAGTTTCAATAGGTGCGAAATTTTTCGTCCAATGACTGTAATTTCCTTTGAATTTCGCAACTATAACCCTATTTTTTAGAATACTTCAAACATTTCGATTACATTCTCACATCTGCACATCCTACTATATTTTTTTGTAATTACATAAAACATATCGCCAAAAAATACTTCATCTACTTATAAATAAGTACACATATTTATTAGCGCAAACAAATTTTAACAAATTACTTGAACGATTAACAACAAATGTAATAAATATAATATGTATGTACGAGTAGCACATAACTGTATATACATATTACATATTCATACAAGTAAATTGATGTGTTGCTACACGATGAAATAAAGATTGTGAAAAATTAATAGTTAGGAATATAAGAAGTAAACTAATATTTTATAAATATTTGTTTTTTAAATTTAATGGATTCGTTTTCTTATTATCAATCATTTTGTAAACATAAAATATATTATGAAATTGTTAGTATGAGTTATTGGAAAATTATGTAAATTATTTCAGGTAGAACACAGATAAGGATTGATATTTTTTTCCATATCAGTTGTTATTTTTTCGTATTCATACACATCATATGTATATACATAGTAAATGTGAAAATATGGCCAAGAAACCCATCATTTATATTCTATCAAATTTATCAAAATTATTTTATTACTATAAATAATTCGTCAAAAATTACATTTTTTTATTCACACAAATTATTTTCATTTTTTAATTAAATACATACTTACAAGCAAAAATGATAATGAATATGATTAGCAAAAAAGTTGGGAGACAAACAAGAAGCAATTAGCAAGGGTCATTTAATTATTCATCTCTGAAATATTATATACAATTTAATATATAAAAAAAAAAATTGATTATTTGCCCATTTCTTTCTTTCACTTCATCCGCCCACCACCTAAATCTCATTTTGCTTAGCAAAAATTTCGGTTAAATAGCTCTTAGAAAAACAAAATAAATAACTAAATAAAAATAAGTAAATAACTAGGTTATTTTTCAAACAACCTTGAGAATTAGAGTTTGAAAAATGTATAATGCCTCCCCAAAATTAAACCAATATTTGAAAATGTTCAACAAAATGACTTTAGACTATAATTTATTAATTAGAAAATTCAGAATAACAACCACAAAACACAATACATACTCTATATCAGGACCAATAACAAAAATTATTTAAAATTTACCCTAATTAATTTAGTTAATTTAGAAAAATATAAAAATCCGCCTATTTAATCTTACTTTTGTCAAAATTGAATTGGACCAAAAATACAACAACAAAAATTAATTATGAATATAAATTTATGTTTGCCCTTTTAATTGAAAATATAATCAGGATGATGTACATAACTAACTATGTTACTTCAATAATCAATTCGGGAAAATCAAAAAATTAAATTTGAAATTCAGTTTGTTTTTTTAATATCTGTCGTGTTGCATTATAATAATACATATCTTCAGTTGGATCAACGCCGTTAATGACTGTCCGTATGCCGTTTTTATGTAGTATACAGAGTGCCACCGTTTATTTAAAGAGGAAAATTGTATTGCGTTGGACATGATCAAATCCTCGTTGGATAATATCGATTCCAAAATCCAAGATATCATTAATTGCCGACACCACTCTTCCTACCGTTAGTTCTATAATCAGTCAGGCTGCCGAGTCTTTGGTAAATTCGTGTGCCTATCATCTGTCTGCAGCAAAATTGGTGACCAGATCGCTGAACAGGCGTCGACCCAAACCGCTCACGCTGGCACGACTTCTTCCGAGACATCGACTCCAACTCTCCCGGTTATTTCACCTGCAACAGCAGCCATGCGTTGTCCTTCGTACGCTTCAATAAGTGGAACTAAACTATGTTCTCTGCCTAATAGTATCCGGATGATGAAACCGAAGTTTTGGTTTTATTTGTCATAGTTCGATACCACTGTTGAGGATGCTGCTATTGCCGCTTTTGTGAATAATAACTTTGGTATTTCTAATTCTGTGGTTAGCAAGTTAATACCAAATGGGCGTAAACTTACCGACATGGAGCATGTCTGTTTTAAAGTGGGAGTTGTTGTCGACTTAACGGCAAAAGTTATGTCCAAGGGGAATTTGCCAAATGATGTGTGTATTAAAACTTTGTATGCAACCAATGAGGCAAGGTGTCTTTCAGAACAAGCAAATAGCGACCCTGAATACTCCAGCGGTTAAAAATATTTTCCACCGGACTATGTCCAGGAAGGACAGATATGATTTGGACACCAGGCTTAGAGGGGTGGGGTATTGATTGCGGTTAAAGTTTCTATTCCTAATTAGTTGGTTGCCGATCATCCTAGTCTCGATGTCATTGCTGTTCGTATCAAAGTGGCCAGTTCCTCTATCGTCGTCATCGCATAGGGTATATTCTCTACGGATCGAACTTGGACTATTTTGAAAGGATAATCAATTTCATCGATTCGAACTTGTAATAGTGGGTGACTTTAATCTGCTCGATATAGCTTGGCTTGATGTTGATGGTGTCTTTACATCGCTTTCCACTGACCAAAGGGCATTATACATTATCGACTACTTTGCTAGCATCTCAACCAAGCGGCTAGACCGTACTAGCAACAGTGAGGGGAAATACCTAGACCTGTTATTTGCCAATGAAGTTATGCATTCCGAGGTTTCCTCATGTCTGGATTTCAACGGCTCCCAGAGCATCTACAACACACCAGTTATGATAAATTTTTTTTATATAAATTGTACAATTGATTATTTTCTAACAAGTTTTATTTTAATTTCAGAAATGCCGACTACGCTTCCTTAAACGAGTTCCTCAGCAATTCTGTTTGGGACTTTTTGCAACATGGCGGTAATTTAAATGACATCCTTTTGATGTTTAATGACATTCTCAGAAGTGGTATTGAAAAACCCTTTCCGTTGGTAAAAAAAACAACTATGCTTTCGGGAGCCATGGTAATACAATAATAGGTTGTTAAACCTGGAGAATTGCCGCAATAAGTTCCATTCATTATACAGACGGTACGGGGTTCAATTTTATCCCGATTTTGATAAAGCCCATAAAGAGTTTAAAAGTTTAAATTGCTTTTTATATAACCAATACATTGAGCGAATCGAAGAGGAGTTGACATTAAGTTCAAAGGAGTTCAGGAGTTTTATGAATAGTAAAAGAAATGTGGTTGGTTTTCCTTCTCCTATGTTTTACCAGAACTCCGTGAATAGTTAACCCTCGGTGATCTGTAATTTATTTGGTAGTTTTTTTGCCTCAGTATATGAACCAGCCACAATTCAATGTCCCCTGCCATGTCTTCAAGTGCTCATTTTAAATTTACTGAGCAGGAAGTTCGTAATTGCTTGCTTAATTTTAATGGTAAAACGGGCGCTGGTCACGATGGTTTTCCGCCGAAGCTTATTAAGCATTGTGCCGAGAGTTTGTCCCGCCCAATTACCTTCATGTTTAATGAAAGTTTACGTAATGAGTTTTTTCCTGAGCATTGGAAACTTTCCAGCCTTCATCCCATTTTCAAGGCGGGTAAAAGAAACGAAGTAAGTAACTATCGGGGGATTGCCATTCTTTCCAGCATACCCAAGCTATTTGAATCTATGGTTCACAGGGTCTTGGCTTCCCATACTAAATCATTAAGTTCTTTTGCTCAGCACGGGTTTTATCCAGGCAGATTTACAGTGACTAATCTGGTTTCTTTTTGTGGCAAATTATTTAGCAGTTTAAACTCCAGAAACAAATGGACGTTGTTTATACTGATTTTGCGAAAGCTTTCGATAAGATCGACCTCTCTCTCTCTATCACCAAATTAAAGAACTTAAATTGGCAGTGCATTCCAATTGAATGGTTGTTTTCTTATCTTTTCGACCGCTGGCAATCCGTTAAGATTTTTTATTCTACTTCCCAGCTATTTCGCGCGACATCTGGCATATCTCAAGGAAGTCATATCGGCCCTCTATTATTTACATTGTTTATCAACGATATTGTTGACTGCTTTGAGTTTGCCAGCTGCCTCCTGTTTCCTGATGATATGAAAATTTTCGCCCGGGTTAACAGCGTGTCCGATTGCGTGAAGCTGTTGGTTTATTAGCAATAGATTGGTTCTCAAACGTGAGTAAGTGTAAGACTCCTTCATTTTATCGTATCCGGTCACATCTGGCTCATCAATATCCTCTGTGAAATGAGGATGTTGTCAGAGTGGAGTTTATATACGATCACCTTTACCAGACATGTTGGGCTTTATTAAGCGGAACTATAAGGACTTCATCGATCAGATTACTCTAACATCACTGTAGAGTTCTTTTGTTCGTTCTATTTGGAATATGCTTCGCCAGTGTGGTCACCTTCTTATCAGAATAATGTCATTCGGATAGAATAGAGAGTGTTCAGAAGTAGTTGTTTTATACGCACTGCGATGTCTACCGTCTGCACGGTCTGTTGAATATGTTCTGCCACCCTAACAAGATCACTGTAACCTATTGTAGAGACCTGCAAAATTAAATTTTCTTGGACCGAGCTCGACCCGCCCTGCAAAATTCAAGAGGCGAGCCGGCCCGGCCCGACCCAATTTATGGAAATGAAAAAAACAGTCCGGCCCGGCCCGATTTTTCAAATATAAAAGAAGCTCGGCCCGGCCCGGCCTTAATGTACTATTTAATCAATAAATTTGAATAAAATAAACATTTTCCTCTATCAATTTGGATAAAATGAACAAAATTTTAATGCACTAGAAGGTAAATAATTTATATTATGATTATTATCTTATAATCGCGAGTTTATTTTTTGTACTTCTTACACTTTCTGCCGTAGGCACTTGGCGAAACACACTTAATACACACATTTTTAAAAATTTTTAAAAACACTTGTTAAATATTTCGCAAAATTACAAAAGGTTTAAAAAATCACTCGATCGATTTCGGCTTATTAGGCCATCATCAGGAGTATCTACTAAACTGTAAAAATAAAAATGTAGTTAGATATATATATATAGTTGGAAAAAGCAAAAAATGAAACCAAAATATACCAATAAAAATATGTGGGAGTGGTAAACAATAAAATTGGTGACAGCAATAAACATTAAAAATTAAAAATTAAAAAAGGGGGTGAGTTAAACACAGGTAAAATTGGTGAGAGCAATAAACATTAAAAATTAAAAATTAAAAGGGGGGTGAGTTAAACACAGGTATATGATTATTGATTAGTCAACGGTCGAATAACAAAATTCCAGATGTTGATTTTTATTATTTATTTTTTTTTTTTTTTTTTTTTTTTTTCTACCTCTTCTTTATTTTATTATAACCCGACGTAATAGTAATTTTATGGTATGGAATGAGTAAGTGAATAAAACAATGCGGGGTCGGTAATTGGTGAGAAACGGATTTCTCTCTGTTCGTTGAGGATATTTTGGTTAAGAAATATAGCTTTTCGGATTTCGTAAGATTCTAAGTTGTCTAAACGTCTGCTTTTTGGTTGTACATGTAATATTTCTAAATTGTTTAAACTGGATGTGTGATTTTCTAACGTTAAATGATTATAAAGGGATGATTCATGGCTACCAGATAAATGTTCTTTAACTCTAACTTCAAAATTGCGCCCAGTCTGTCCGATATAAGAGGAACTACAATCATTGCAATTGATCTTATAAACGCCAGACTTGGAAAGGCGATCAATTCTTGGTTTATTGTTAAAAATCAGTTTCTTAATTGTATTATTGTTATAAAAAGCAAAGCTAATATCTGTATATTGTGTCACGATGTTACTAATCCGTTGACTAGTTTTTCCTATATACTCTAAGCGGCGCCAATTTCATGTCATATGATCTTTTGGTACAGATATGTTGATGACATACTATGTCTATGGAATGGAACTGATAGGCTATTAACCTCTTTTCTCACTTGGTTAAATTCTCAATATCCCACCATTAATTTTACGGTAGAAAAAGAAGAAAACAAATCTATTAACTTTCTAGATATAACAATAACCAGAATTAATTCTTCATTAGAGTTCAAAATTTATAGAAAACCCACGTATACAGACGCCATTATACCTAACTCGTCAAACCATCCCCATAATATTAAAATGTCAGCTTTCCACTCATTCTTAGATAGATTAATAAACATTCCTTTGACCATATCCAATTATAACAAAGAGCTTAATATAATTTTAGAAATAGCAGCGAATAACGGTTATGCAGCTAAGACTATATTAAAGCTATTAAACAGAAAACTGAAACATAAAGCTTTAGCTAACATTTATCCACCTGATAGCCCAATGCCGAAAAATTGGCGCCGCTTAGAGTATATAGGAAAAACTAGTCAACGGATTAGTAACATCGTGACACAATATACAGATATTAGCTTTGCTTTTTATAACAATAATACAATTAAGAAACTGATTTTTAACAATAAACCAAGAATTGATCGCCTTTCCAAGTCTGGCGTTTATAAGATCAATTGCAATGATTGTAGTTCCTCTTATATCGGACAGACTGGGCGCAATTTTGAAGTTAGAGTTAAAGAACATTTATCTGGTAGCCATGAATCATCCCTTTATAATCATTTAACGTTAGAAAATCACACATCCAGTTTAAACAATTTAGAAATATTACATGTACAACCAAAAAGCAGACGTTTAGACAACTTAGAATCTTACGAAATCCGAAAAGCTATATTTCTTAACCAAAATATCCTCAACGAACAGAGAGAAATCCGTTTCTCACCAATTACCGACCCCGCATTGTTTTATTCACTTACTCATTCCATACCATAAAATTACTATTACGTCGGGTTATAATAAAATAAAGAAGAGGTAGAAAAAAAAAAAAAAAAAAAAAAAAAATAAATAATAAAAATCAACATCTGGAATTTTGTTATTCGACCGTTGACTAATCAATAATCATATACCTGTGTTTAACTCACCCCCCTTTTAATTTTTAATTTTTAATGTTTATTGCTCTCACCAATTTTACCTGTGTTTAACTCACCCCCTTTTTTAATTTTTAATTTTTAATGTTTATTGCTGTCACCAATTTTATTGTTTACCACTCCCACATATTTTTATTGGTATATTTTGGTTTCATTTTTTGCTTTTTCCAACTATATATATATATCTAACTACATTTTTATTTTTACAGTTTAGTAGATACTCCTGATGATGGCCTAATAAGCCGAAATCGATCGAGTGATTTTTTAAACCTTTTGTAATTTTGCGAAATATTTAACAAGTGTTTTTAAAAATTTTTAAAAATGTGTGTATTTATTTTTTGTATTAAAATTCTAGCTTTTCAGCCCGAGATCGGCACGACAAAGCCCGAGCTCGGCCCGGCAAATTTTTTATTAAAACCAAAAAGCCCGGGCCCGGCCCGATAGGTTTTTATGCAGGTCTCTAATCTGTTGAACCTACCGCACCGGTTAGATTGTCGGCGTGTTATACTATCGGCATTGTTCATTTGCGATTTTTCAGTTCTCGAATTGATTGTACTGAGCTGCTTTCACGCTTAAATCTTTACGCTACTGTACGTCGAATTACGGTCTTTCGGAACCATTTTTGAGAGAATCGCGAGAGTTTAATTCAGTGTATGTGGTTTTTGATTTCAATATGTCCAGAGAGTCGTTTAAGAACGCTTTATTTAAACTTTTATGTAAAGAACTAAATATTCGGTGTTTTCTATCCACAGTACACATAATAAAGGTAATATACTCCGATGTTTCATTTTCGTTCTTTGTCTTGCGCATCTATGTCAAAAATATTTTAATATGGCGGACATCAAGATATACAGAAAATAAGGTATAATATTGCGCATGCTGTTGCTATCCTTTTTTCACAATTTGACGTCACGTGAAGACAAAAATGCTGATATTTATATGGAATTTCGTGATATTTTTATTAATTTTTTAAATAAATGGAAAATAAATGAATTTTTTTTTATTTTTGCCATTAATAATTTTTCGACTTTATGTTAAAATTAAACATTTCAATTTTGATTTTAGTTATACATATACTGCAATACTTTCGGAATTAAATCGCGAAAAGAGGCATGTTTTAATATTCGTGTCTAGAGCAGACTGTTTGAGCACATTGCATAACAAGTTTTGGAATTTATGAGTATAATTTTTTTGTTAAATGCAGAGAACGATTTGATTTTAATTATTTAATTCAAAAATTTGGGAGTGTTCGATTTTAAATATACTAAATTTGAATAATTCCTATTGCAACAAAACTATCAATTGTTCATACTTCTGATAAGAACACATATAGAACACTAAACAGTGAATGGGTGTTTTGATTTAGTTGTAGCGAAAACCATAAGACAATAAATGAAATAAGCCAGAGATTTAATTTTAATTTATAGTTTTATTTAATTTACTTTTTTTCAAATTTATATTTTCTATTAACTGGGCGTTTAATAATTTGTGAACTGAATTTTTATTTAATATATTTTTCCATTTATATTTAACGTTGAATATGGACATAATATTTGAATAGGTACGTGGATACCAATAATTTGAAGCCAAACGAAAATAGATGGCAAAAATTTGAGTACATAACGTAAAAAAATAAAAGTTTTAATAATTGGTACGTAAAAGACCAAAAACATTTAATAATTTAATTGTTTTATGTTATCTATTCATAATTTTGTTTACCTTTTTTTCCATTTATCTTAGACTTTATACACCCGAAAGAATTATTTCTCAAATATTTGGACCATAAAAAAAATATAAAGCATAAAAAGGGTCTCGGTAAACTATCATTATCAATTGTAAATACGGTTTGTTAAAAAAAATTACGATTATTCTTGATTTATTTAAAAAATTAATCAAAAAACCGCCAAACTTCATATAAATTTCTGCTTTTTTGTCTCCACGTGACGTGATGCGCAAAGAAAGACGAAAATGAGACACGGGAATATACTACCTCTTTTTTCTGTATACCTTGGGCGGACATTGTGACCAAACAAATCGTGTTTGTTAGTTTTGCGTAATAATTTTGAGTGTTGAGTGAATATAATTAAAATTGTGTGAAAAATCCTACTGACTTTAATTCAAAATAATTAACAATGTATCATTGTTTAAATAGTTCATACACATTTCAGTCACAATCCCCGCCATTGTTGTTGTTGTAATTTTTGGACATCCTGCGCTTTATATTACCTTATAATTTACTGTGTTTTCTATCTATCTTTTAGTCCTTTTGTATTGTTTTTCATTTTTTAGAAATTAATTTTATAATTTTTTTAACATGTTTGTATAGCCGATTGTTATCAGTGTAGGCTATATGTATATGATATAAATAAATAAATACTATTTCAGAACTTTGTAACCATTATGCACTCATCGTCCCCATAAATATTCAAAATTAAGTAAGTCATAATTCGTTTTAGGTTTCCCAAAATATTTCGCTATGTAGGCCTGAGAATTTTTTGTTATTCTTGTTAATTGTAGATGTTAGCGCTATCCCCGTATGGTTTAGTAAGTAAACATTTTGTATGCATATCAGCCAATTTACACATGCTTTCTTGCATCAGTTTCTTTCCTCGTTTCTTTACCCCTTTTTCAATAAACTAATTTCGAAGGTCATACTTTTGTGATTCTTTTTTCAACAAAACTTTTTTGTGATTCTAGTGTTTCTTTGCACTAACACAAACAAAAAGTTATATACAATTTCCGAAGGCCATATTTATATAGAAACATATTTTTTTTAACGACGGATCCGAAGTTTGTGATAATTGTTTCAGCTGTAATAATTATGACAGAATTTTCTATACAACCAATTTATTACAGTGACTACATGTTTAATTTTGACGTTTCCGAAATAGTTTTTGTTGATTTTAGTAGAAAGATTTTTGCATTGATGAAGTATGAAGTTAAATTTACGACCAATAAATTTATAATCGTTTGTAAAAGTACCGTAAAAAGGGGTCAATAGAAACAGCGGGGTGAATAGAAACAAAACTTTAAAAAATAATTAACTTGATAATTTTTCATAATACATAATACAAAAAATGCAGCGTTAATTTTTTAAGTTGCTGATGAGTGCAAAAATAGAAATAATAGGGATTTTTGGTGGAACACCGGCAGTTTTAAAGAATATATTGGTAAATATAAATCAACATTTTTTGGTTCGAAAAATACTCTAAAAAACTTTGTATGTAATTGAGCCATCGTTGGAGTAATATCAGAAAAAATTCATGTAAGTTGTTCAATTATGTCTTCTTTTTACTTGTGTAGTTAAAATTGTAATTAGCTTTTACCATTTTTCCTAAATTTTACCATTTTGTAGTTTAGTGTCAAAAATTAGGAAGTGTGGGGTGAATAGAAACAACAGAAATTAGTGTTTTTATTCACATTACCAAGTTTTCCTTAATTCTAAATTACTATCATAAATTTCCCTAATGTTAAATTATTATAGTATATATTTCGGTTTTTGATTGCTACAGAGTATGAAAATGCCCAGACAATACAAGTCGAAGAGCGAAAAACATTATAAAAAGCGTGATCCTCTGATATTGAAACAAGCAGTTGAAAATGTTAAAAATAATAAGTTATGATTAAGGAAATCATCGGAGAAATACGGTAAACACCATTCCGTGATATATCGCCATTTAAAAAAGGTGTTAAAATACAAAATCAGGGGGGATCAACCTGCTTAAACGAAACTGAAGAAAAAATCCCTGTGAACAAATTGATCATTTGTTCAGAGTGGGTTATCCCATTGATATAATAACATTACGAATGAATATTCAAGAATTGTTAAACCGGCAAGAGAGATAGGTCGAAAAATTTAAGGACAACTTACCCGGTAAACAATTCATCTGCTCGCTTCTGAAATGATACAAGCAAGCATTATTTTACCGCCGGTTATGCCAAAATACCAAAAGAAATCGGGCTGCTGTTTCACCAGAAATCATAAATGAATATAGGAATATAAGAAACCGAAATTCAATGACTGTTTCTATTCACCCCAATAGCAGGTGAATAGAAACAGCGAGGTTTTTAAAAAAAAAATCCGCCATATTAATTTCTAATACATCAAAGTAGTTTGAAAAGGAAAGAGTACACCAAGACCCATATTTTAAGATATTTCATTATATTAAAAACAAATATCCTCTTAGCTGCACCCTGATTCTCTAAAAAATACGATAATGGGTAAACGTGTAAACTTGCAAAAACAGGAGCCTACTTTAATGAATTCGCAATTTTTCGTTCTGGTTAATACTTCAAATAAAATCGTAAAATTGTAAACTAATAAAAGAGAGCTTTGCTTTTTACGAGTTTACACGTTTACCCATAATCTTATTGTTTAGAGAATCAGGGTACAGTACGTGCTTGTAAACTTGAAAAGTGTTTCTATTCACCCCATTTTACGGTAATCGTTATTTTGTCCTTTTTAATCATTTTGTGAGCATTTTATTCGTTTTTGTGCTGTTTCAAATATTGTGTAATATTGTATAAATAATATTATCAGCAAGCCCTAATTTTACCTTATAAGTAAATAATTCCTAAATTCATTGCCATTACATAGTTAAATTAAGGTTTTAGATTATTAATATCCAGCAAATATTGTTGATCAACTTACATACTTTCATTGTTTTTTACGTGAATGTATTGCAAAGGAAATCTTTACGCGTCTATAACTTTCGAGTCCGACCACCTAAAGATCATAGCCATACCATTTTTTTCTTTTCTGATCAAGGTATATAAGTCTGTCTTTGTTTCATGAAAATCGGATAAGTACTTTCCGGGGATATAAGGCATCTCTCTCGCCTAAAATAAAATAGATACCGTTTTGTTTTCGTTTTATTATTTTTAATCATCAACAGAAATTATTGAGTTTAATGAACACCCTTATATAATTAATAAAAACATCCAAACGATTTCATTAAGAAATGCAATAAGAAATGAAAAACCCATTACAAAAATTTTAGTAACGTTCAGTTGCGAAAATTTTCGTAATCCGATTTCAAGAATTTCATTTTAGGTTTTTCGTAATACCACAAAGGAGGATAACCAGAGACGTAAGTTGTAGGAATGCATACTAGTATACTAGATGAGCTGTTAATTTTTTCGAACAGTATTGGATGAAAGGGAAATATGTGGTGTCCCTTTTGCTACTTTTCTCAAATTCCCATTAAAAACTGATGTAAATTTGATCATTTTGAATTAAATATTTATGAACTAAAATTCACTCGAATTAAATATATTATTCGATAATTTGCATCCTCAATATGTTTAGAATGGATAATTGAAAATTCGTAAAAGAAGATGTCTCTACATTTTCAGGTAGTGTGACGCATAGTGTGGTCACCTTCTGTTTAAAATCAACTATGTTCGCTGTGCGCGATAAGTGGCCTCATCTGTTTAACACTACCTGTTGGCTTTGTGCTGAGTATAAATTCTCCTACAATTCCCCATACATATAACTTCTGCTGACATCATCTTTTGTTGATTATTACGGAAAAAAAGCAACTGGTAGGGAGATGACTTTTCAAATCGTTGGTCAGTCAGTTTTTAGTTTTGGTGCAGTATCAAGAGGAGCTAAATTATAAACAAAGCTCTTAAAACAACAGAAAAATTATTATTTTTTTTTTCTGTTTTAGTTTTTTTTTTGTGATTTATATTAAAATTTTATAGTATATTATAAAAATAATTCTTTATATCGTTGTATCGAATAATTCTGAATTAAAATTAATTGAAAGACTTATGAGGTAAAAATTAATTGAAAGACTTTTGAGGTAAAAATTAATCAACGTGAACGTGAAATTTGTATAACCGGGCAATAATATAACGGACAGTTTATTGAATCAAAAAGAAAAAAATACATGTGTTTTGTGTAGTGATTTTGGTTGTGACTAAATACAGCTGCGGCAAAAATAATAGTAGTGAATGAATCAAGATTATTCAATACATACTGCCTTGAAAACAAAGTATAGTTTTTAAAAATGTTGTTTTCCAAATTTCCATTATTTATTACATAATAAGAAAATAATATCATAATTTTGTTTAAAAGTATGAAAAATTCGAATATGTTGCAATTATGATGTAGCACTACTATTATTTTTGCCGCAACTGTAATTTGAGTTGTGAGAAAAGACAGTTTCTTTGCATATTTGATTAATTTTCCGATACAGTTTGTTTTGTTAAATATGAAATTCTGTATAATCAGTAAATACAATTAATTTATAAAAAATATACAACCGAAGAAACAATGTTCAAATAATTATATTATAATAAATGCCATTGTTATTAATGTTATCTTAATTAATGGTGCCTGGTTTTTTATTTGCAACAAAACAATCCTATCCATCTATAATCATTTTGGTTCCGTTTTTTTGTGGTGTGATTTTTTTTTACTCTCGCCTGATCAATCAGGAATAAAAATTTACAGTGTTTTTTTTGTTCCGGGTGATAAAAAAATATAAACTTTGATTAAAATATTAAGCATTGAACATACAAGTAAAAGTATTTCAAAAACTATTGAATGAGAGTGTTGTGAGCTTTGAAACGCTATAAATAACTAAATATTAAGTAATATTGAACGAATACATACAATCAATAATATCAAAATATAATAGAAACACCTAATACATAAAATCAGTGAATTAAAAATACAAAAACAAAACAATAAAGTAAATAGCACCACTTATTGATGAATGAGTGTGACATGGAATTAAACCGTCAGTAGTCAAATGTGCGGTTCTATGTCTATATGAAGTTATCTGGTTGATTGCCGAAATTGTTATTGTTGAGTTCTGGGGTGCACGAGGTAATTTGCAGTGAGACGTGGGAGCAGTGTCACGATTAAGTATTTAGCAAACCGCAAGTTTTTATTTTATTATACCATTATCATTATCATTATTATTATTTTTTTTTATTATTATTATCATGTTATTTTTTTTTTTCGCAATACTATAACTTCAGAATATGTTTTCTTATGTTAGAGTAATTTAGTGGAACTGATCTTTTCGTTTTTTTTTTCTCTTCTTAAATTCATTCATTTCTCTTTAATTTAATTATTGTAAGCATGTGTTTTTTTGTACGGGTAAAATGGACAATGTCGAGATAAATTTTTTTTAGTATGGTAATGGAACTAAGGTAATACAGTTGGAGTAGGAATGGCGTGATCTTACCGTAACATCTTATCATCTTATGTAGCGGTTAAAACAAGATTACTGTAGCCTTTTAAATACCCACGACCGTACCGACGAGAATGTAGCCGGTAAAGAAAACAACCGCACCAAGGTCTACACCCTACAGTAATATCTGCTAACAGACTCTTCGGGTCTGTTACAGTAGGATGAAAAAATAAAACCTCTATTATTTATCACTTATACAATCAAACAATAAAATTTCTGTATATGTACAGAAAAAAAAAAAAATTAAAAACTGATTTTAAAAAAAGAGTTATAGATAGACTTCGTTAAGCGTAAATTCTTTTGTGAAGTTATATGAACATGGTGTTTACATGAAAATGACGTTTCCAAATGCATAGTGCATTAAAACCTTAATGTGAAAATGACGTTTTCAAATGCATAGAGCATTAATTTTTAATTAATAGTCTTGTAATTTACATTAATTTGTATCGTTATCAAATACAAAATTAAATTAACAACAATACTTTTTATTTATTTTGGCTACGCATTTAACAATACTGTAATGATAAAATCGAAAAAAAATAATTTTTTATTTTTTCATATATGTACATCTGTTCCAATTCGGAATATGACACAATGGGCATGTTTTTTTTCGATGTCGAAGTAACCAGGGGTGGGATGTTGTAACATCACTTTTGATTCGAATTCGATAGATTTTATGTCTCATGTTTCAAGAATAAAATTGTACTCTATTTCGTTTTTGGATTACACTTTTTCTATAGTGATCTCTTTTTGTTGCGTACTTTTCTTTTCCTTCAAATTTCAAATCGATAAAGTATCACTAAACAAAAATTTGAGTGATAAATAATCATGAGTATAAGTAGAAATAGAATGTTGTTTTATTCGAGCAAGCTGAGATAGCAAGAAAAAAAGCATAATTGAAAAACGAAATAGAGTACAATTTTATTCTTGAAACATGAGACATAAAATATATCGCATTCGAATCGAAAGTGATGTTATAACATCCCACCCCAGAGAAATAATTTAACTGTCAAAATACAGATATGCGTTTTTTTTAGAATCCCAGACAAAATTTATTTCTGTGTCGTTTTTTTTCACGTTCGAATAATTTACGAATACAATCTTTTTTCTCTGAAAAAAAAAATCGGATTGTTGTTTAACAGCAGTGCGCTTTTTGATAAACTCAAACATCACAACTGTTGTGCATTTAGTAAAAATACAATTTTTTTATTAAATAAAATGACATTTCTACGACATTGAAAAAACTGTCATTTATTTTTTGTCGGATATATCAGAGAAAATATTTATCGGACAAAGATAGAATATGTTGTTTTGAAAATTAAAATAAAAGCAACAGTCATGTGATCAAGTATAACAACGAATGGTGCAAAAGGGACAACATATATTTCCCTTTCATCCAATACTGTTCGAAAAAATATAACAGCTCATCTAGTAGGTATCATGCCTTCATACAACTTACGTCTCTGGTTATCCTCCTTTGTGGTAACACTATAACTGGCAATACGAAAATTTTCGTAATAGTTCAAGAATAGCAGCCCTGGTTCCGAATGTCACACTAGTTCATCAATGAAACTATGTATCTAGAACTGTTTAAGCTACATGGCTTCGAAATCGTCTGCAAACCATCTACTGGGAAATATCGCCCATACATCGCAGATTCACTACGTCAAACCATTTTCGACACATTACATAACATTTCATATCCTGGTGTCCGTGTATCTCGTAAATGATTTCTGCTCACTACTTTTGGTCCAATATAAACAAATCCGTAGGCAATTGGGCTCAGTCCTGTTTAGCCTGCCAACGTGCTAAAGTCCAACAGCATACAAAATCACTTCATTTACAATTTGAAATTTCACTAGGTCGGTTTGAACATATTCATATAGATATAGTAGGACTACTTCCTCCATCTAATGGATATTCCTATTTGCTCACCTGTGTGGATCGCTTTACTCGCTGGCCCGAAGCGTACTGCATGACCAATATGTCAGCTGCAAGCATTACCACAACATTGGTCAACAATTATTTTAACGATTCAGTGTGCCCCTTCACATCACAACAGATCAGGGAACTCAATTTGAGCTTGGCTCATATCGGATACGCACAATGGCTTACCACTCTCCAGACAATGGCATGGTCGAACGCTCCCATCAGCAATTCAAAGCCGCTCTCAAGGCGCGAGAAGCAACAGAATTCATTGGAGCTCGGAAATACCATTTGTTTTACTTGGAATCCGAGCAACAGTCAAAGAAGATCTGAAGTCACCAGCGGAACTAGTTTACGGTCAAACAATTAAGCTACCCGGTGGGTTCTTCGTCAAAAATTCTCCAACCAGCATATGGAATTTTCTGTTCGACCGATCAAACATCGAGTCTACGAATACACAAAACCGTCCGTATTCCTGCTATACATTCAATAATTAGTTAGGGAGGGAGAATCACTTGCGAGGGAGTCATGTAGCGATTCACTCATTCATTTGCTCAATCATTCGTTTTAACGCTACAATTATTTATTAAATAAATACATTCAAATTCAAATATAATTGTACGTTTGTATCATTAATCCGACCCTCTAGTGACACCTACAAAATATTTATTGCAACTCATTGCAATTATAAACTGCTATACGTCACACTTCAGTGCGCTAATAATGAACAATTCAATCTGATTTCTAGTATTCTTCCTCACCAAATTCACACACGTTCGTATATATACTTTCAAACGATATACACACTTTCTCTCTTACACTCAGTGGGGCAACATCAGCCATTACACAAAAATATATTTTTCGCTACTGTGTGCATTTTGTATATATAGTAGTATTCAAATCTCGCTGGAATTCTGACAGTTAACGCGCAGAAAAAACATGGCGGATACACAGTGATGTACTATTTCGGCTTAATTGTTTACATTTTTATGTTGTATTTGTACTTCAGTTTTTAGGTTAGGTTTTTATTTATATCATTTTATTTTATTATTTATATGTTATAACGTTTTGAATCAAAAAATTTTTTATAATTTTATTTTAAAAGGATCGCTTAAAATCTATAATCGAAGAATTAATGCAATTTAACAATTTTTTTACGTTATTGTGGTTTTGATGGATATGACTGGCATTTAGTTATTTATTTTCCTTAGTACGTCCGAAAATTAAATGTTAACGTTGTTTCCATAGGCGTGCAATATTTTTTTACACCTATTAATTTTCAAATGAAATTTGATTGTAATAACATAAAATCATAAACATTTTGAATGTTTTGTGTATTAAAACTGAAATATAATACATTTGAATGATTATTTATTATTTTATTTAGGTTTACTATCTAAGATAAATGCGACTCATCAAAATTTTTATAAATTTTTTTTTCTACATCACTGGAAGCTGCGCAGAACAATTAAAAAATTTTTTTTTTTAAGATCTGAATAGGACTATACATACATACGTTAGTGACTAACAATAATATTAATAATATTTTTATTAATAAATTCGGATTGTGAAATTCATAATAACCAGTTGTGAATTATGTATGTATATTGTAAAAACCAGTATAAAAACAATTGTTACAATCACATTACAATAAAAGTTATGTGAATTAAAATTGGGTGTACTGTTTGATTTATCGGATCTGCATGAACGACACTCACACACATACATAATTGTACCAAACATTTATATACGGTACGTGAATTTTCACATTATCTATATATTGGGCCCCATCATAATTAGCATCTTAGCTACACCACGATTCCCAAATTGATAACATTCCAACTACCAAAACATAATATTACCGCAAAGTTACACCAATTATATGAAAGGTTCATTCTTGAAAAGACGTACTAGGTTAAGAAATTCTATGCCGGTAAATTTAACAAGTATCACGAGTTTTGGATAGATTTAGGATGGAGTGTTTGAAGTATCTTTATAATCAGTAGCAGCTGAATTAGGATATGTGTTATTTTTATTATAACTTTTATTGTTATTATTCATAATTTTTGTTGATCTTACTTGTTGTTATTGTTACATAATAGATTTATTATTGGTTTTTCGATTTAGATTTTCATTGTATTAAACTTACGTTGGATTTGTATGAATTGATGTAACCAAATTGTAATTTGAATGCTTTTATTACAGTGTGTTACATGGTAATTGCATAGAATGAGTAGGTAATTATTGAGGATATATTTACAATCGAATATTTTAGGAGGGAAAAGTTTGAAAATTTTTGGTAAAGTTTATGTAGAATAAAACACGGTAACCTAAAAATGGAAAGATAATTGTTTAAATGTTTTATCACAAAAATTTTGAAAATAAGTTTTCAGTGTTTTAGTTTGACGTAATATAGACGCGATATACCTATGCCAATTTAAAAAAAAAAAAACAGTTAACCCGACTCTAAAAATTTTAAAAAAATATTTCGAGTCCGACTACCTTACCTATTTAGAGGTAGATTCTTAAAAAAAAATGCTACCATTTATATTTAAAAAAATAAAACATTTGCCTTTGTTCAACTCTTTTTATTATGGGGAAAAGTTCATTTTATTCCGGTCAAGTAGTTTATTTTATTCCTTCAATTTAATGTGAGTTAGTACTTTTTTGAAATTACTAGAATTAGTGCTAGAGCGAAAAATTGCGTTTAGGTGAAAATGCGCAAAACTGATTTTTCTAACTTGGCAAAGACAATAGTCTGTTTTTGTTTGCGCTGATTCTTTTATCATACATGCCACAATTTTTTTGTTTTCTATGCCATGAGTTAGACTTTGTCATGCACAGTTTGCACAGCACCAACTTCTAGTAGCCGGAATTGCGCTAAACCTGAGATTTCTCACGTTAAGTTACTAAATTTGAATTTATGGCCATGTTTTTTTATGTCGAAGTAATCTGAGAAATAATTTAACTGTCAAAATACAGATATGCGGTTTTTTTAGTATCCGAGAAAAAAAATTATTTCTCTGTGTCATTTTTTTTACGCTCGGATAATTTTAGAATTAAATCTTTTTTCTATGAAAAAAGGTTCAGATTGTTGTTTGACAGACATTTATTTTAAATAAAAAGAACACTATAATATTTGTTTGGCAATCTTAAACTAACGTTTAATTTTTACAGAAATAGTATTCAAAACGAAATAGTAAAACATAAAAAAACTATTTCTGTACCCCAAGCTGCGGATATTTGCTTTTTATGACATAGGAAGTCTTTACATTCTTTTTATAGTTTTTGATAATACCAATGAAGCCATCCGGAATGAAATGCCGACTGCAAATCATCGAATTTACCATAAGAATGTCTTTTCACCTATAAAATGAAAATTTCTCGCTAAACTTTATGTTTTTTGGAAAAACATGCAAACTTATTTTCAATGTTAACTTTTTCGCTGTCGGAGCTGTAAAAAAGCACAAACTCACATTTTTCTTTTTAGCCAGAATATCTTGGGATGACAATCGATTTTATTGAACTTATTGAACAAAATAACTCTTGTACAAATATTACTTGAAAGCGCTTGTGACGCCTAATATTTTAAGGGGAAATTTCAATAAGACGGATATGCATCTGGCGTGTGGATAATGTTTAGTAAGTGATTTGTGCAATATTACTTATTCTAGAACTCCTTATCGTTTTTGGTTTTATTTGTGTACTAATATCACTATAAAAGATTTTATTTAATAAAACACAATTATTTTTATTTTGTCACTTTCTTTCGGATGTTGCTTGCCCTTTTGTCAAATTTCTATAAAAAAAACTCATTATCACAAATTGCAACAATACATTACCTATGATATTTAGACCGGTAATTATATTAAATATTAAAACATACATGGATACAATACAGACACAATACGTCTTCATTACAAAACGAACTATGTACCAACAATAATAAAATATTTTATTTAGCTATTACTGCTTTAATAATAGTATCATTCTATGTCAGATTCAATTTTCTTTTTCCAGCTATAATAATAAATAATAAAAACAATTTAATATTATTAAAAACAAAATTATAATAATATTATTTTCCTTCAGAAAAAGATGTACAGCAATATAGTACATGTTGCATTTTTCCATTTTTTTTTGTAATAAATTTTCATTTGAATAAATTATTCTTATTCTCTACAAAATGGTATTCATAGAATTTTGTGCTATTCTTCTACTAAGCTTTCCGTATTTGTAGTGCCACGCTAAAATAGAAATTATGATAATGTTATCTCGTTTTTATGCCAAAAATTAAATTATAATCGATATACATATTATGTACATAGTCGTAAATACGTACATATATGATAAATTTTTTACTTATTGTAATATTACAAGTCACAAGTTTGTTTTTTTCGTATTTTTTATGTACATAAATAAATATTTTATAATTACATATTTTTTAAGTGACATGTCGAGATCGGGACCAATTCCAATGGTATTTTTGCAAGAGTATAGCGTTACCAAGCTTTGTTTTCCCTTTCCAAACTATTAGGATTCCAATTTAATTTCCTATCCAAAACAAGTCCCAGAAACATCGCTTCATCTATAAAAGTCAAGTTGAACCCTTTTAAAGTGGGACGATCGATAAGAGGAAATTTACATTTCCTAGAGAAGAGAACCAATTCGGTTTTGTGTGGGTTCACATTCAACCCACAACCATTGGTCCATATTGAAAGAATGCCCAGGGCATTTTGCATAAGCTCACTAAGGGTACTGGAATATTTGTCAACCAATATCAACATCATCCGCGTAGGTAACCACCCTGAAGCCACCCTGCGGCGCACTTCTGCTTGCTAATCTTCTGGCGGAGGATTTCCCCAAACTGGAGTTTATGATCATACCTCTTAGCATTTAATCTATCTAGTCCTTAAGTGATTCATCCACTTCTAGATTCGAAGGCGACTTGCAATATGGTTTAAAACTATTTATCGCCCACAGGATCTTTCTTCTGGTAATAATTTGGCCTACGAGGCTGATTTTACCGAATTATGGATGCCTTCTTGCAATTTGACATTTATGTTCGCATTAGCTGATTTATCAGATCCTTGTGCCATACACTATATATACATATACCATGGATCATGTATTTATCGTTAATTATCATGTATTTAAACTTCTTCCCTTTGACCTCTGGCTTTTCGACATTCGGCCCTTAAACATTCGACGCTATACTGTTAAAATTACAGCTTACTGATTTATTCCACTTCATCGAACTTTGAACATTAAGGTTGCATTATATAAGGTTTCTTTTCGACATTCAACCTTCGACATTCGAGCCTGCCCCGTTAAAATTACTGCTTACTATCCTCAACCCAGAGATGTATAATAATTTTTCACATATCTCCGAAGGTGGCAAGAAATGAGTTTTAATGCATTTACATCATATCTTCTACATAACAATAATTCGCAGTGTGTAGCGTAACGCTATGCATTTTCCTATATTTCTAATTTGGATGCTTAAACTTAATAACTGACAATGAGTAGTCTGAGTGATAAAGGTGTGGACCTGTTAACAAGAAACTTCGAATAGAAAATGTTTCGGTTTCGATGCTCACCAAAGTACATATGTACTTATTAATTTTAATATTATTTTTTCCCATAACGGCATTTTATTGATTCAATACGAATTGAAAAATTGAAAAACATACAATTATGATGTAACAGAATGATTATAACACATTAAACTGTAATCTACATTTAGGCTGGTACCGCAAATTATATTTCGATACTCAATTTTTTCCAATAAGCTTTCGGGTTCGATCCTCACCAAGGACGTTTTGCATTATTTTTTATTTTTTTATTTTTATTTTATAACGGCATTTCATTGCGAATTGAAAAATATATCTCCAAGCGAGAGCAGCTTAGGATTTCGAATAAAGCGACGACAATTTTCCGGTTCCCCGAAAATTGGTCGAAACACAATTTTTCTAAAAACAACTCATCGTAAAACAATTCGTAAAACAACAATTCAACAAAAAACAATTTTACGAAAAAACAATTCTACGCAATAACAATTCATCGAAAAACAATTCATCTAAAAACAGTTACTCATAAAATATTTTATATTGCATACATTAAGGAAATTGAATTTAATTATGTTGATCAATTTTAGATTCAATTTTTGTTACGCAAATATTACTATGGCGAGCCCAGAAAAAATATTGAACGGTTATAATGTTATATAATATATGCACATTCAAATCAAATAAAATTCGTCTACGGCATAACTAAATTGACAGGATTATTTCAAATACAAACAAAAACGTTAATTCAGTATTGTTAATAATTAATTACTCAAAGAATTACTATTTAAGCCTTAATATTGATTTATTTATAAACAAAAAAAAAATGTTAATAACAATTATGGTTACAAAATAATTCTTGGAGTAATTGTTAAACGGGTTGGGTAAGTATCTTGCATTATAAAATATTGCAATAAAAAATCTTGCATAACAATTTCCCGTACATTTTTTCTCTATTCTGAGGAAAATAAATTGAAGAAAAATGGCATCAACTAATTTAACTTAGAATTGTAGAGGCTAACGGCTTCGGTAACTCTCACGGGCACGCGGGAGGTCGCTGCGCTCCCCCCCGCTTAGCCCTCCGAGGGGCTTTAGATTTGAATTTCGGGGGACGTAGGAGCCGGGATCAGCAAACATGTCGCACTGCGTGCCGCACGTAGGAGCGGATTATATAGAATCTATTAATGACACCTCCTAAAATGAAAAATAATTGCACTATTTATAAATCCTTTTAAATTGTTTATAAATAAAATAATTTGTTTTTAACAAATTATTGTTGAATAAACCATACTATTTTTTATTAATAAATACAATTAAATCACTTGAAAATGATTTTGCTATAAATTAAGAATTTATTATTATAAATATAATCAAAATTGCATTTGATTTTGGCTAAGAAATGTTTATATTGTTATAAACAATTTAATTTGTTAATAATAAATCAAAAAATAAAACCTATTTCACTGTGTGACTACATTAATCCGATTTCCCATATAAACTTTTCGATCAATTGTGTTTTAGATGAATTGTTAAATCTTCATATAAAATCTCTCTGTGACGCGAAAATTCGTCGAAAAACAATTCATCTAAAACACAATTCATCTAAAAATTCATAATAAAAAGAATTTTTTTAGTATGGAATTTGGTTTTGATTGAGTTTTTAAGATTTTTCTTTAACAATGATTGAATAAAATTATGAAAATTAAATAATTTATTTATAATAAATATGTATATAAACAATATAATTGCTTATAAACAAACAAAAAAAAAATGTTAATAACAATTGTGGCTTAAATAGTAATTCTTTGAGTAATTAATTATTAACAATACTAAATTAACATTTTTGTTTGTATTTGAAAATGCAGGTCGAAAATTCTTAAATCCTTATAAATTGTTTATAAATAAAATAATTTATTATTAACAAATTATTGTTGAATAAACAATAGTATTTTTTATTAATAAATACTTAAATCATTTAAAAATGATTTTGCTATAAATTAAGAATTTATTACTATAAATATAATCAAAATTTTATTTGATTTTGGCTAAGATATCTTTATATTGTTATAAACAAATTAATTTGTTAATAATAAATTTATAAAATGAGTATTATTTCTAATGATTTTCACGTGCTGCATAGTAAAGCTACGTCAAAAATGATTTGTTGTATTGAGCAATATGCATTCAATTTCCTTTAGTCTTCATAATATAAAATAACTGTTTTTCGATGAATTGTTTTTAGATGAATTGTTATTACGAAGAATTGTTTTTTCGTAAAATTGTGTTACTATGAATTGTTGTTATATGAATTGTTTTAGGTGAATTGTTGTTATATGAATTGTAGTTTCGTAGAATTGTGTTTCGTAGAATTTTCGGGGTACCAATTTTCCATCATTTTGGCTTTTGCAACGATGATTAACAAGGCTCAGGGACAATCGTTCGGTAATGTTGGGTTGGTTTTGCCGGAATCTGTTTTTGCTTATGGCCAGCTTTATGTAGCTTCCACGCAAGTACGAAATCATGAGAACCTTAGAGTGTTGATCAACAATTCCTCATACCAAGGCGCAAAATTAAATGATAACCGTTCTTTTACAAGAAACGTTGTGATAAAAGAATTCTTCAATTAATATTAAATTGTCTTATTTCGTATTCTTCTAGAAACAAACATTTTACTTTTCATGCTATATTGAGTTTTTAGAAACTTCCGTCAGTTTTGACGGGCAATTAAAATAAATATAACATTACTAAAAATGTCAAAGTTGAAAACAGCAACATACATACCACTTTTTATATCACAGAAAAATTTTGTTTTATTAAACGTTAACTATTTATTATCATTTTATTTATAAATTATCAAAATAAATGTTTTAGATATGCACAAGTACATTTGTGGCGATTCCACTCTCGTCAGTTACTTTAGTCTTATTTTTTATGTTGTTAATTATACTTGCGTGTCAGTTATTGAGTTTCGTTATCATTACAATTTAAAGTTATATTAAAAGGGCACGGATATTATAGACACCAGAAAAGGTATAATCGGTGTTCCTATAAAAGTTCTTAGTACAGTGATCGAATCCTAGAGTGCTAATAACTGGGATGTACACCGAAAAAGAAAATTTTATGTATAAATCATCGATATAAGAATAAAAGGATAGATCACGAACATAATTGTTTTCGTTCTACACATTTGTCAAAAATAGGTGAAGCGTTAGAGTGATCAAAAGACGTAGGCAAAACGCTTAAAAAGAAGGGTTCTCATTTTTAATTTAAAATAAAAACACATTATTTTTTAAAATTATTTTTATTTTGTAATTATGTATTAATTTTAAATGAAAGAAATTATTTAGGAAACTAAAATATTTATTATTTTAATAATTTGTAATTTGTACATCAGATTAAATTTATGTATTTTTAACTATCGCTATACGAGTGAGGAAGTTTCTATAGCTGATATTTGATGTTTCGTCTTGGATGACATATAAAAATACCTAACATTTAAATATTTTTCTATAACAGCCCTAAGTAGAGAATTACTATGAATATGAGTGCTAGTTGTATAAATTAATTTAAGGTAACAGAAATTTTGTGAATTAATTAATATCTTAGCAAAGTCCCTCTTATTTAGAACAGAAATTTCACTATCACTGATTAATATTGCATTTCTTAAAACTTTTTCTGTAATTAAACAAACTTTTAGGACTTCCTCTGAAGGAATTTTTAAATTCCCACGAGATTTTTGTTTTATTAAAGAAAAAGAATTCATTGAAAACGATCCTTCATGTATAACACATGCATTATTTTCCAATAGTTTAATCCAATCTTCACATTTTAATTTTTTCTGTAAACTATATACAACAAAACCAGCTATATATGCTACGACACTTCTAGAATATTCATTTAAATAATCAGAATGCTCATTTAAATTTAATAAGGCACTTAATTCTCCTAAATCGTTATCATCTATCTTATCTTCATTTTCGGTTACAGCTAATTTATTTGATACCGTGGAATTAATAAATTTAACGGAGGAGTTTTTATTGTATTGGAGAATTGGAATTTCCTCTAATGGCAAGCAATTACCAATTCCACCGTCCCTAATCTGGCAATGACTAATTGCAAACACACATTGTGTAATTATATTCGCCTTTTGCTCCGCTGTCATCGATTTAATTGGAAAAAACCCAATTGGTATTTTCCAAGAGAAAAAATTTAAATATTTAACTAAATTAGTATTAGTACCTGTTACACAAACTACCATGAGTACTAATATTAATGTAGCCGCAGTGTTGCTTTCAAATCCATCCCCGCATCCACAAAACCTACGGAGTGAGTACCAGTCCATTCTATTTGGGATTTGATTGACATTTCGTCGAAAACTAAATTTAGAAATACTTCTTTGTCGGAAGTTCTACTTTGCAGAACTGCTTTTGAAATTGCATCAAAAGACTCTGATGTTAAACCAGGTGATGCATCAACACCTTTATACCATCTAGCCAATGTACTGGGATGTAAAAGGCAACTATTAAATGTGCCCCTTACATAATTATACGCCTTTGGCGAAAAAAAATTTAAATTTAGGGCAAATGCTCGTATTTCAACCGAAAATTCAGTATTTTTTCTTGTTGCAAGAACTCTTGCATTAATACTCTTGAGTGGCCCACATAATTCCTCCAGCCTATCGCTACTTCCAGCCTCCAGCAAATTTTTGTCCTTCAAAGTTTTAATAATTGTGTTTAGGTCAGCAATCCTCCTTGTTTTGTATAAATTTTTCCTAGTTAAATTCCGATTTGTCTTCCTGATTTGTATATTATCTGCTCTTAATATTCGTTTCTTTTCGGTATTACGATATTTTACATCCGTACCAGAGCCACTTTCAGTAGTGGTTGCTTTCAAGGCTCGTTTTAATGTAATTTTTTTATAAGGATTTGGATTTTTATATAAACTAGTTCTATTTGTAAGATTTTTTAATGGAGAGGACTAAAATTTATCGTAAAAACAAATAAATATACAAAAATATAATAATTTATTATTAAATACACTTACATCACTCGAAGATATGGCAGATACTACTTCCATAATTTTGCATTCAGGGATAGTTTGAAGATCTATACACTTTTGTTGAATGTAATGATTCTAATGATGAGATGATGTGACACTGGAATGCTTTGGTATATTGATTGCTAACACATTTTATTTTGTTAACTTGATTACCTTAGGAATAACTTCTTTTTTGAGATTACGCCGCCCGACTATGGCTAATTCATAATCCGTTTCTTTGAAATGTTTAGAACAAACCACAGCTCTGTTGAATATGTTGAGTGTTTTGTCAAGTTGAAGGGCTACAATCCATTTTTCTCTTGTAACCCGGTCTTTTGGCAATCTAACATATGCGTTTATGTAATTAGTTTTAAATAAATTTTACTAAAATAATCAAATGGTGTCAATTTATTGGCATAATAAACTTCCCAAATGTCTCCTTATTAATTTTTTCCTGATTCCTAATTTATAACTAATAAAAATTTAATATGCGGTTTAATATTCTTATATCGATGATGGAAAGCCGGTAACAGTTTTACGGCGCTACTGACAAAAAGTATAAAAAACGCATCAACAAGCAGAAAAATCCAAAATAACAAAAATGGTTTTTGTTGTAATAAATATGGAAGTTAACCATTTTTAAAAAGTGTATTTTTGTACAAAAAACTAATTTAAACTTAAATATTTTGAATTAAATTAATTAAAACAAACTTCAAATATTGATAATACACAAAAAAATCTAATTATTATGAATTAAAAGCAAATTTTGTTGCACTGACAAAATTTAATATTACTTTCTTTTACGTAAGTAAAATAAAGTATAGTAATCATGAAAATTTTCGACCTTGAGATTATTGAAGATTTATCTGTTTTGAGGTCCCCTGAGTCCGAAAAAGTGGGTTTCGAAATGATGTCTGTCTGTCAGTCTGTCTGTCCGTCTGTCTGTCCGTCTGTCTGTCCGTCTGTCCGTCTGTCAGTCTGTGTCCTCTCTACAGCCCAGATGGCTTAACCAATCGAACTGAAACTTCAGATTTAAGCTTTTTGGATAAATTGGGAGGTCCCAGTGAATTTTACTTGAAATCGGTCCACCGGAAGTGGCCACTCCCTTGGGCCAGAAAATTTGTTTTGCAAATATCTTAAAAAGTATAAGGTTTACAAAAAATTACTAATACAAAATGTTTCCAAAAATGCAAAAAAAAATAAAAATAAACAAATTAAAAATTAAAAAAATTAAAATTAAAAATTAAAAAAAAAATTTAAAAAAAATTTAAAAATTTTATAAAAAAAAAATTAAGTATTGTTTTGCCAACACATAAATATATGTGTATATATAGCCTAATTATGCTAATTATAATTAATTTGCACACTACAGTGACATACTTCCGGTTTCTAATGCAAATATTACATTACGTGGATCATTTTTTCATGTTTCTTAACTTTTTTAACGACTTATTAGGGTTTGTAATACTTACATAAGTATATATATCGTTTTATAATTGCAAAAATATTTCGCAACTCCTGCCCATCCCCCCCACACTTTTTTACAAGGAGTTACAGCAGTTCTTGCATTTGTCATTTTAATTATTGTGTGTATTAGCCCAATTATGCTAATTATAATTAATTTGCACACTTCAGTGACGTACTGTACGTTATAAAAATATTTAGCCTACATGTATGTTAAATTGCCAAATCTGTCAACCGGAAGTGGCCACTCTCTTGGGCCCGAAAATGTGTTTTGCACATATTTTAAAAAGTATAAGATTTACAAAATAAAAGAAAAAATTTAAATTCATAAATATCACCTTTTATTTCTTTTACGTGTGTAACGTATGAGGAATAAAATATGGACAAACAAAAAAAAGTAAAAAAAAAATTATTTACTAATCAAACGATTTTAATCCATAATTTACTTAAAACTTTAATTCTTAAATAAAATTTACAGAAAAATTTGCGCTCCATATCGATTCGCTTTCCTGATCCTTTCTGACACTCTTTTCATTGCCGCCTGCGTTCCTGATGTATCAATCTTCTTTAAATCTCTTTTTATCTTTCTAATCAGACATTCAACATTTTTGGCACGATATCCATTGCTGTATACCATTCTCTTCAGATTTGCCCAAAAAGTTTCAATGGGCCTTAGTTGTGGAATATTTGGTGGGTTATAGTCTTTAGGGATAAATTCGATTCTGCGTTGACGTAAATCAGATAACGTTGCGTTGGCATAATGTGAGGATGCCAAATCAGGCCAAAAAATCGTTTTATCATTTTTATGATATTTATTTATAAATTTCTGAAGCACAGGTAAACATTTGTTTGTGTATGTTTGCGCATTAACCGCCAAACCACTTTTGAAAAATACTGGGTCACTGACACCTCGTTCGCTAATAGCCAAGCACAACATAACTTTACCTGGAAACTTGGTCTTATGAATAAACTTCTCCTTTTCTGGTGCTTTGTGATCGGGAGACTCGCAGTAGTATTTTGGCTGCCATTCATTACTTATACAGTGAAATAACTTTCATCATCCATCACACATTTATAAGCTGAAGAAGCAGCGAAATATGTTTGGGAAAGCACTCTTAATCTAGATTTGATTGTAGCTAATTGTTTGTCTGTAGTTGCTGGTGCCGATTTTTTGGGTTTGCGTTGAATATTCATACTTTGTAAATATTTCTTGATAGTTTTTGGGGCAACTTGATATTTTTTACCCAGTTGTCTGTACGATTTTGCAGTTCGACCCACTGTTTCACCTTTCAATTTTATTCGAACTTTGCTACCTTGTAGTTGACATTTTTTACCAGAGTCGGGTTTTCTTTCCACAGGTTCATTATTCTCAAACAGTTTAATTGTTTTGTAGATAAAGAATTTTTTGAATCCAAGATCCTTGAAGTAGTGAAAAATCTCGTTCTTTTTTTTGTCTGGATTTTCCTGACAAAATTTACAAATTAATTTACGACGATCTACTTGTAACAACTACATTTTTGTAACTAATCGTAAAATGACGCAGTTGTAATGTATTTTTTATAAAATATACGGGAACCACCTTATTTAAAAACAAGGAAATTTTTATTTTTGGTTGTACAATACAAATACAAATACATTTTACATTTGCCCATATTTCATTCCTCATACGTTACTAATGAGTTCAAAAATTTGAGTTTTGAAGTGGTGTCAGTTGGTATATATGTTTGTCAACTTGTAGTCCAAATGGTTTAACCAATCAAACTGCAACTTCATGTTTAAACTTTTTACATAAATTTTGGGGTCCCAGCTCCCAGCTCCCAGATTCCGTAAAACAGAAAATTTATTTTGCAAATAACTATTTCAAAAATATACAATTTACAGAAAACATGAAATAATAGAAACAATGTTAATTAAGTTTGCGGGAAATTTGAATTATAAAAGTTTCTCAAAATTCGCTGTTCGTAAAAGAAAGTCGTGTGTTGGCCACACCTCCATTTTTTTTTTTTGGCTTGTGCTTCACTCATCAATTTAATCAACGAAATTTTAAATAAAACCATACATTTTACACAAAGACACTTTTATATTATGAATTTAAATTATTTATTTAACATTTTGTGATAAATTCTCTATTTAATAAGTTCGCCAATATTGCAAAATGCCATCCAATTTTTTGGTATCGATATTTCTACACTTAGACACTAAGCACTTCATTTTTACTTTTTACACTTTCTGCCGTAGGCACTTGGCGAAACACACTTAATACACACATTTTAAAAATTTTTAAAAACACTTGTTAAATATTTCGCAAAATTACAAAAGATTTAAAAAATCACTCGATCGATTTCGGCTTATTAGGCCATCATCAGGAGTATCTACTGGACAGTTTAGTAGATACTCCTGATGATGGCCTAATAAGCCGAAATCTATCGAGTGATTTTTTAAACCTTTTGTAATTTTGCGAAATATTTAACAAGTGTTTTTAAAAATTTTAAAAATGAGTGCACTTCATTTTTATAAATTAAAGTCACTTTAATTAATTAGAAACACTTTAATTATTATTAAATTTATTACATAAGTTCGGAAAAACACGTTATAATTACAATAACTCATTCACTGTTTTGAAATAAATTAAATAATTTCATTTGAAATTTACCGCATAGGCAATGCGTCTAGCACAAAAAAAATCGAGCCAAAGACAATATAGATTTTTTCTATTTTGTGAGCGCAAGAGCGGGCCAGTTATATGATTTCAAGTGACAGATGTCTGGTACGAAATATTTTTTAAAATTTCTTTGAGATTTTTGCTCATACAGAGGCCGTGGTATAAATAGAAGTCAAATGTTTTTTCAAATTTAGTATCCTTGAAACAATTCAATAAAAATAAATAAAAAATAACTCAACAAGAAAACAATTATTTTATTTCCCTCTGAAGCAAATATAATATGCCATGTTAAGAGAATCGAAATACTTAATTAAATTAGTTAGGATTATTTTCTATAAGATATCAGTGTAGTGGAAAACAATACAAAAGAATTAATAACCGAAGAAAATAGGGAGCTACTTCAGGAAGCATACGATCCCTGAACGTAGGGACATATGCATGGTGGCCCATTAAGAATTACAACTTCCAAACATTCATACACAAAAAACTAAATATAAGTACCTACACATTTTAAAAAGAAGAAAAAATAATAAATTATGATTAAAAGAAAACTTTGTTTTATTAATTGCTTGTAACTCTGAAAGTTTTTTGTATTATTAAAGTGTTAAACGGGGTTGAATGTTGTATATATTTAATAAGAAATTCGGTACATGATTATGGAAAGAGAGGCAATTTTCCAGAAAATTTTTATTTATTACTTGACCCTTTTTATGAAATCTATTTTATTCTGCTGAGTTAGGGTGACCAGATCAAAATTTACAAATTGGGGTAGGCCAATTCTCTGATCAAAATTCCAAAAATGGGGTATAATACCCCAGAAAGGGGTATGACGGCGAATCAATTTGGGGTGGATTCTAGAGGCGAATTCTAGAAAATTATTTATTTAGTAATTTTAGTAATTCAGTCTTTTAATGTTTTGGTATAATAATGTTAATGTTTCTGTATTGTAAATACTAGACATATTGTAGGAAAGCTTAATTATAACAATAATAACAAAATAAAAAAAATATCATTTCAAATTGCAAATTAGATCACAAAAAAATAAAATAAATAATTAATTTAAAAAAAAAGATACATAGAAATAGAACTTATCAATACAAATACTTTTTGCTGGAGCGAATTTGTTTCAAAAGGTTTTGATCTTTTAATGCGTAAGAATAAAATTCTTTACAGGAAAACTGAAAGTTAGTTTTAATGAGAATGAGAAGCTCGCCTTCAATTGCCACAACGTGCAACAGATTTTTTTCTTTTATCCAAGCAAAGAACATTTAGGAAAATATTCTTTCGCTCATTGCATTGGGGTGTGGTATGGAAACAATAAAGATCATCAACTTCTCTAAATTAGGAGAATCATTATCACTCAAAAAATTCATCCAAATTTTTTCATAATCCTCCGATGAATTGGTATTGATTAGTTGTGTTACTTGGTTTTTTAATAGAACATATTCCTCGTACAATTTATCGACCGTTTTTTAAATAGATTTACCAAATTCTTTAATAGAAAGGTTTTTTAATAGAACATATTCCTCGTACAATTTATCGACCGTTTTTTAAATAGATTTACCAAATTCTTGTAAATTGTCACATCTGCTAAGCATTTGGCCCGCAATAACCCATAAAATTATAATCATAGTACATAGTATAAACACAGCATGCACTCAAAAAAATTACAAAATTTTAATTTTGATGATTTTGGGGTATTTTTCATACCCCATTTCATTTTTTTAAAATTAGGGTATTTTCGAATTTAGAACGGAAAAAGGGGTATAATACCCCAGAAAGGGGTATGTCTGGTCACCCTATGCTGAGTAGTCATTTTCTTGCTTATCATCAATGGTTTTACAACAATGTATTTTTGAAAAGCTATTATGAAATTTCATTTTTACTTTTCCCGCTATAATGAAGTTATATTGGGTAAGTTTGTAATAGCGCAAAAAATATTATTACAGATTTCCAGGTTTCTCGACAAATAAGATTACCAAGACTCCAAACCACCGATTAAAAAATATCGTGTCTTTCGTCTCTCCTTCCAGGATACATTTTTGTTATTTTTGATTGGCCTTCCATTCTCATAAATATTGATAGTTTTGTTGGAAATTTTCTACAAAGTAATAAGCAGTTTGTGTTAACTTTTGGGTTCATTCCAGTTTAGAATACAGAGGTTGCAGTGGAATAGAAAATTACCAAACAGATTTTCGCAAAAACAGTATACAAAATTTGATTGATTGATTTAGTATGTAGGATCAAGCCTTTAACAAGTTTCTCGCATACGCCAGGTCCACCGAATACATCGTTTTTACGAATAACAAGATCGAAGGAAAGGAAAGGTATGTTAGCAATAAAGATTCGATTCGGTTTCTAGACACCTTAGTAGTCGATAGTGAATAAATTTGGAAGTATTTTTTTGTATCTCCACTATTCTTTTTCATAGGCAGTTGGGCGGGGGAGAGGGGCTAGATTTCGTTTCATCATCATGTTCCCAAGCGGTTACCTAAATTTGTACTAACCGTAGCTTGACATCGTTGTTGAAGTTGTTGCGTCTTTTATCTCTTGTCTACTCGCCCCCCCCCCCCCCCCCCCCACAAAAACAGTATACAAATTCGGAAATTCAAAACTTTTTTCAAATGACCACCATTTTCTTTCTTTTTCAAAGTTTTTAAATTCCCTACGTCAAACGATAACTAGAAACATTAATTTTAATAATTATTATTTTTTTTCGTTTACAGATGATGAATACTCCTGTTTTGCTGTCAACCGCTAAAAAGGCTATTTTAAAAGAACGTCCTTTTGGAATAGGAATTGTCATCAGACATGGCCATACAACTGATTTAAGTTTCTTTTTTGTAGTCCTTAAACTTCACTCTTTAATGTAGAAAATTTCAAATAAATTGGTCAAGTGATTTTTTTATAGAAAAATTTGAAAAAACTATATTATTTTTCCAACTTTAGCTGGTCTTACCCATTAAGACAAAATGAAAAGGTTACCGTGTAATATGGAATTAAAAATTTTAAATTTACCTAAAATACTTTGCTGATGCCAAATAATAAGCGTCTTCCATTGGCGAAAGCAAACTACTCGCAAGTACTTGTATCTACTCACAACTACCCATGCTCATACGATGGTGTAGAAAACAGAAGTAGTTACGCATAAAATTTGCGCTAGGTGGATTTTAGTTGCAAAAATTCCAATAGATGGCTTTTAGACCTTTTTCGATATTTATCGAGAGTTTCTTATTACGTTCGAGTTTTTTTATTTTTGGGTAATGTAAAATGTCAAAATTAATACAAAATTATTTTGTTGATGATGTTACATTTTTAAGAAAAATGGATTTAAATATCAATGCGGTAAATATCAGTGATTTCCTTTCACTACATGTCCATTTTTTTGTCATATTTTCAATCTAATTTTAAATATCGCCATTACTATAATAAACAACTTTACAAAAGACAAAAAAACAACTAAACAGAAGGCTGTGTTTTACTTGTGTCACTCAATTTCTCGTTGCATTGGGTATCTGCTCGCAAGTACTTCCAAGTAGCAAATTTTGCCCATTGGAAGACGGCTAATATCGTCAATATTTGACAAAAAAATTGTATCTAGTCAGCTTTTAAATATAAATTCTTTCTATGACGTTTTATTGACAATTTATGATATTTTATTGATTGAAGTCTTATCGATATATTGATCGGTACATTATTTGTGAATTGCTTTTAAAGGTCTTATTTCGGTGTAATAAGTTTTCTTAGTATTACAGCACCAGGGGTGAGATGTTGTAACCATCATGTTTTTCGCTTCGATGCATTTTCGATAGAATAACTGTACTCCTTTGTTAAAAATATAAAATTTTAAAACAATGGGGCATGCTTATAGTAACAATATTCGCCGCTGTTTTTGAATGCAGCACCCTCGGTAAAGGTTAGAATGTCAAATGGTATTATTGTTTTGTATCGAAACTGTATTGAGAATTTAATAACACAAAAGAATTTTTCTATTTTAAAATGTTTATAAGTCGTTTAGCGACGCGTTCGAACTTCGTAGCCATAAAATTAAACGTTAAACATTATTGTAACCTTTATCACGACAGTAATGACATGATGTGCGGAAACAAAACAAACTCTTTTTGCATGCCCCATTTAGTTCTAAAATACGGTTATTCTATCGAAAATACATCGAAGCGAAAAACGTGATGGTTACAACATCTCACCCCAGGATTCTGGTTTGATGGGAAATTTGTCATATGGGTTTTATTCGACTAAAAATTCTAATTGGTATCAAAACTGAGAAATTGCGATTCCGGTTCTATGAGTGGCAATTTAAAACTCATGATAAACGTTAAAAAAACAATAATTTAATTTTTTTATATGAGAAGTTTAGATGCAAAAGCGTAGATCGCTTTTTCATCTTTTGAGTTTTAAGATAAACAGGTAAAGGAAAAGGACATCAAATAATTTCCAGGGAATTTCTAGGATCTATTCCAGCTTTTCTTTTGTTTGAAGGTCTGAAGGAAATAAGGAATAGATCGCTTTTGAAGTTGCCTATTTTCATCATTTTTGTAACGAACTAGCTGAGCCCGGTCTGCCTTGCTGGCCCTAAGTAAACCTTTTCTTTTGTATTGTCTCTCGATTTAAATAGATGTAACAGCATTTAGTTATTGAAAATTCATTTTTCTTATATCTGTACAATAAGTACATACTACATTGTATTAGAGTGTAAACATTATAACGGGAAATTGATTTGGCAATATTGTTAATGAGGTATTGGAATGCAAACTGCTGTTAAATGATGACAATGGAAAGATAAATGTAGATGATTCATGTTATATGCCGCACAGTGATACCTGATGGAAGAATATTATTAAAAAATGTAATAAATACGAATGAAATTCCTATAAATTTATTGTAACGTTCGTTATTTGAAAATTTGTTTGGTTTAAAATTTGGTAATTAAATTAGTAAAATGTTAATTGATAAAAATTATATTATATAGCAAACCCCGATGCACTTCGCTGCAACCAACCAAAAAAAGAAATGAAATATTCTAGATTTTTTTTTTATGAAACGAATCCATTGTATTTCAAAATTATTAATGTCAATCCAAAACATTTGGATATACAATATTTTTCGTTTGCCCATTTGAAGCGAGCACAAACAAACAATTTGGAGTTCCAACTCTTGAGCAGGCCACGTATAGCTGTCCATGTGAAAAGCACGGCTCCTCCAAATTTAATCCGCATATTTTAAGCGTTTGTCCTTGCGCCTTATTGATGGACATGGCAAATGATAGACGCACTGGGAACTGCAAACGCTTAAATTCAAATGACATGTCTGTTGGAATCAGTGGAATACGTGGTATGAGCACAATTTCACCTTTCGCTGTTCCGGTCAATATTGTGGCTTCAATTAAATTCGGCATTAATTTTTTTACTGCCAATATTGTGCCATTGCACAGTTTTGGTGCATTTAAATTCCGCAGTAAAATAATTGATGAGCCAACCTTTAAATTCAAACAATGCGGTGGCATACCAGGTGGTTCCAATGAATTCAAAAATTCAATTGGATAATTCACTGCATCATCTGCATTCATTGCGCTATCAACAGATTTATAATGATGTCACTGCACCTGGTAATTTTTCTTGAATCTGATAATGGATTGCATTGACGTGTCCATTTTTTGGTGCCAGTATTGCGCGTTCTCTCAACCAATTGTGATTCCTGTAATTTTGAACAATATTTGGGAACACACTTTCAATCAACTCTTCTGTTAATTGGAGAATGGTACAAACATTGTTCGGCAATGTAATCAATCCATTTGTATTATCGACTCGAACTTTGCCATTTCCAATATCTAACAATTGCTTCGAGAACCGATCTGCAGATTGCTCGTTGTGCAATTGAACGCGCATATTTATGTTCAATGTCAATTTTTGCACAGGTCGCCACAGAAGAGAAGACTTTAAGCATGCATTGATCTCATCCGCCGGTGTTGATCGTGGAATCACAGGCAATATTTGACGAAAATCGGTGGGTAATTTGAGAAATTTGGTTAATTTGAGAATAATTATATTTTACATTAATATCGATTAAATTTTAAAGTGATCAATCAATAAATATAAGCACACCTGCACATTCAACGGCAATTTTAATGCAGAGTGCGCTGTTCTTCCACCATCCAATAGAGTAGCAGCGATTCCCGTCGAAGCAAGCGCTACTGCAATTTTTCGTTACGATCGAATGTCCGTACCACCAGGCGCATCCAAAAAATATAAACCACCGACTTCATTTTGTACAGCTTGCATGATGGTATCATAGACATGTTTTTGATGGTCATTTATTTTGGGAACATTCAAATTCACAAATGTTTGCAATTCATTGGGATCATACTGTTGTTCACGTTGCAATTCTCGATCAAATAAATTATGCTTCATTAGTGCTAATGTAGCGCCCCATTTGATATTGGGCGATTTCATCATTGCTATTGTCACCAGCTACTCTAAAAACAGCCATATCACTGCCTTTATTCACATATTTGCAAATGTATTTAATCGATTTCATAGAATTACAGTACTCAACATTTATGTGAGCCTGAAATACTTTTGACAATAGTGGAGAATAAGGCACAATCCAACGATTATCAACTTCAATGTATTGATTGCGTATTTTAATTGTTCTTGTATGGCCATTATCCTTCGGTGACCGACGTCGGTACAACGGCTATCCGTCGTCACCTGTAATTGTATCCGAAGTTAATGCTCTTGGATACCGTTTTGTACATTTTCCGTCGATCATGCATGGTGAATTCATATTTATTTGACCGCAAGGGCCATGGATCATGTTTTTCGTGACAACTTCAAATAATTCTGGATCGCTGATTTCATCTGGAATTTCAGCTGATATAATGTTATCAATTTGATCGGGTGTTATTTTACGAACCAGCCATATCAAGATGTACGCGTGCGGCAGCCCTCTCTTTTGCCATTCAATCCAATACATCCAGCAACGCACCTCTCCAAAAATTCGCAATTTAATAATCAAATCCATCAGTGCTTTTACTTTCTGTCGAAATACACGTGCTGTTTGCATCAAATAAATTGCTTTTTATGTCAGCCCACTGTGGATTGCATGTGAATGTTATGAATAGGTCGGGACGACCATATTTGCGAACGTATGACATTGCATCTTGCGTATATTCGTGCATGTGGCGCGGACTGCCAACATATGTCGATGGTAATATTGTTAATCGTCCGATATCATTAACATTACCATCATTCACTATTGCACCTCGGAAGTATATATATATATATATATATATTCTATCGATCGCAATTTGGCTTGAATGAATCGAAGGTAATTAAGGCGTTCTGATTCAATTTTCGCATACATGTCAACAGCGTATTGGTGGAAAAGTTTGCCACATCGCATAATAAAGTTGTCTTTTTGTGGGCGAATCTCGAATGTATACGAATAATATAATTCATCCCACTAACTTTTTTTTCTACCTCATGACCTATGATGAATACATTATCAGAAAATTAAAATCATGTCTTCTTGTTTTGAAATAAATAAATTGAATTCATATATATTTTACCGGTTCGTGGATCTATCATTCGTATATTGATATGATAGCCGTCGTCACCTTTCCAGTGCAATAATGGATATTGTAATGCATCATAGCTGCGGTGAAGCTCTGAAACATGCCGTAATTCTTCATTTCGTCGATGTAGCACAATATCGCGAAATTGAAACTGGTCTCCAACAATTACAATGGCCACTTCATCAATTGTTGGTGCATTAAATCGTCTCGCATGCTCTCCAAAGGGCGTTTTGTCAGCCTTGATAACGATTCTGTGATCATCAGACGGCATACGATCGAGAGCGGTTTTGAATCTAACTGACACGTGTTTTATAAATTATTATTATCAACATATTTTCAAAACTTAATTAATAGTAAGTAAATTTATAGCAATAAACTATTTTTATTTATAATATTTTATCGTAACTTAATATCGTTTTTATGAGATGGCAACCTCTCGTAAACAAGGAAAAAAACTAGCAAAGAGCATCACTCTTTAATAACTTATTTTAAAGAAGATTTTCCTTCAAACGAAACACTTAAGCACAATAAATTTAATTAATAACCTGTTAACCTATTATTGTTCAGTATATTCAAAAACTAATTTTTTATTTAAAAAATTTAACCAATGTTTCAAAATAAGTCAAACTTTTAATTTATACCAAATTTTTTTAAGTCGTTTTTAAGAAATGCCTCTGCTCAAAATAACGGATAATTTTTTGTAAAATGTAAATGGTTGGGTTCGTGAATCGTGACGTATGGTCGCTTTGTGGGAAAAGTGTCGTTTGAGGAGTCGGATAGACCTAATTTTTTTTATTTCTTTTCATTCGGTGTTGTTGTTTGCGCTTGAATTGAAAACTTTTGTTTAAGAACGACTATCAAATTAAATATCCATTAAAATAAAACCAATTACTTTTATACATTTAGAGATACATATATACAATACATTTTGAAAGTTAAAAGCTGGAACTATTTAGCTAAGATTTTCCTCAATGATCAAATTATCAGAAAACAGAAATACAGAACAGATAATAGTTAGAAAGCAAAGTTTTATTTCTATTATTATTTGTGCACTGTATTTGTTTGTAAACAACGAAAATAAAATTGGAGGAAAGAATAAAATAAAGAATAAGTTAAAAAAATAAAAATTGTTTTTTCTTCTATTTAATTCGGAAACTTTTTTTGTATTTTATTTAATAAAACCTACAATTCTCTCATTCTCCCGAAAAAGCGGTGCTTTGTTTATAGCTTTTATCATCCACTAAAAACCATTTTATATTAACTTAGTTCCGGTTTTTTAAACAATAACGCCCGTTATTTTTATTTGTATAAATATTTTGGAAGCATAAAAGGGAACGAAAATCTAGAGAAAATTCATAATTAGAAACATCAAAAATTTAATTATAATGGATAAATACAACAAAAATATAAATTTTTATTTTGAATAATTAAATTCCATTTTTATTTTTTGTTGTACTAAGCTATCTTTATTGTTGATGGTGTTGTTGTTTATTATATTTAGTTTATTTTTTTGTGAGAAAATATCATTAAGAAAAATATTTTAGTAACAAATGAATCAAAAGTTGGAAAATGGAAAACGGAATATTATAAGTTTCATAAATATTTTATCTTACCTAATTTGCTTCTTTGTAAATTATATTGAAAATTTCTGTAGCAATGCATAAGGGAACTAGTCTAAAATTCGCATTTTTCACGAAAATGTTTCTGAAATTAAGAGTCATTAAAAATCATATAAGTTTTTAAAATTCTTGTTTTTGTACAAACAACCGGTGTAGTTGTATGAAATTGAACACGAAGATTTCGAATTTGAAATAATTCGGAAAAGGGTATAACTCGAGTTATTCCCTTATGTAACAAAGCCACAGATTTGTCACTTATATAACGAATGAAGTGCGAGATTATTTTTTCTCATAGACCCGTGTACTTGGTTGGTACTGAGTGCCCCAAGCAATTTTAAAATCGGAATAATGTATAGAAAAGGCAATCGAGCAGATAGTTAGACAACAGCGATGTGTGATGTGTGCGGCATACTTACATGCACAAAACATGACATACGTGTTTGTGAGAAGTGCTATATAATGGATGCAGCACCAGAGGAAATTGAAGAAGACTACAATAACTGTTTTATTGACAATAACGCACCATCAACATAATCTGAGCCTCCGACAAGCGACAAAACGCATAAGAATCCACTTACCTAGATAATTTTTTTTTTCGAAATGTAAACAAATAAACTAAATGAATTAATTCACGTTTGAATTTCAAACGAAAAATTGAAATATTGGATGTCAAAGTATCAAATCCACCAATACACAAAATTGAAGCACCATCCACCACAACGCCATCAGCATTAAGCCATTCGAACTTTACACAAAAAGAAAAAAGTTTAGTGTATGAAAAATATATTTAATGACACCGATGTTTTTTCTCAAAATTATGGTGGTCAGGCTGCTGTGTAAGGTTGGCGTTGGGTTAACAGCCCAAACTGTAAAAAATTTTTTGTTACGAAACCTCAACATGAGCCTCGGATATTTTTGGATTCACAACAACGACCTCGGACACGATATAAGGACAACGATTTTAAATTTGGAACATGGAACGTACTCAGCCTAAACCGCCCGGAGTCACGCTTCGGACTAACTCTCTGTCATAGCAATAACATGGATAAACATGAATTGGGCGTTGGTTTCTTGATTAGCAATCGATGCCGTCAATTTGTGACTGACTTCATGCCTGTCAGTAATCAGATTTGTACACTTAGGTTTCATGGACGTCACTTTAACATCACATTTGTGAACATTCATGCCTCCACCGAGGAGAAGCCTGATCAAATCAAAGACGCTTTCTACGACCAGCTCGAAACCGTCCTGAGCAAAATTCCGCAACATGACATTAAAATTGTTTTGGGTGACTTCAATGCTCAAATGGCAGTGCTGGCAGTATCGAAGCACTATCGGCCCAAACTCCTTGCACCATACATCAAACAACAACGGAATGCGCACCATCGAGCTAGCTTTACTGTACAACTTGGTGGTTGCCAGCACATACTTCCCACATAAGCGCATTCATAAAGCCACATGGAAATCAAACGACGGAACTACGGTCAACCAAATCGACCACATCCTCCTGTCCAAGAGACATTTTTATAGCCTTAAAAACATCAAAACTAAACGTGGAGCTAACATTGATTCAGACCATTTCCTGGTAGTTGCGGAATTAAAATTTCGTTTATCAACCACATATAATCATCGCTTCCAGCGCATCACTCGTTGGAACACTGAGGCATTGAACGACCAAGTTACCAGAACCACCTTCGGGATGACTGTATCAGAAATCTTGGAAAATAAACCACTTCCTGACTCCGTTCAAGAACAGTGGGACATTATCAAAACGGCGGTAACCGATGCCTCAAAGTCCACCATAGGCCAAAATCCGTCAAGGCCCAAAAATCTCTGGATTGATGATGATTGTATTGGAGCTATTCGGGAAAAAGATCGCGCACGACAACGAGATCTATCGCAAAGAACAAGGCAATCCCATAACGCCTACATGACTGTGAGGAGAATCGCTAATCGGCTATGTAGACGGAAAAAACGGGAAAGGCATAAATAACAGGCGCGCAACATCCAAAATTCTAGCCTGAGAGATAGATATCGTTGCATAAGAGAATTAGCTACGGACTTTCATCCACGTAGCAGCGCTATTCGAAACAAATCCGGTGAGTTGGAAATGGACACTAAAACCGTCCACGAAGTGTGGCAAAATTACTTCTCCTCGCTTTTAAATAAACAGGCACCACCTTCCGAGCAACAACTTCTCTTGCTTCAACGCGATATTAACGTCGAGATGACACCACCACCTCCTCCATCATATGATGAACTGCGGAACGTGATATCGCAGATGAAAAATTACAAGACACCTGGTGAGGATGGTATCTGCAACGAAATGCTCAAATATGGCGGTGATCATCTGTACTGCCGCATGTTTGAGCTAATATCAACAATTTGGTCTAGAGAAGAAATCCCAGTAGAGTGGAAGACGGCTCTTATATGTATGTCCACTTCATAAAAAGGGGCTGCATTGAACTGCAACAACTATCGCGGTATAGCTTTGCTGAACACAGGCTACAAGGTTTTGGCCAACGTAGTCGCAGTAAAGTTATCAACTTATAGCGAGAGGATCTTGGGTGATTATCAATGTGGTTTTAGTCCAAATAGATCAATGACCGATCAAACTTTTACGCTGAGGATTTTGCTGGAGAAATGCTATGAAAAGGACATCCCTGTACATAGTCTATTCATAGACTTTCAACAGGCGTACGACAGCATTAAGAGGAATACGTTATGGAACGTATTGTCCTACCTGGGCATACCGTCAAAATTGGTTTCAATGTGCCAGCTTTTAATGGATGGCTCACTATGTAAGGTGCTAATAGAAGGGAAAATTTCGGATGCCTTTGAAATAACATCTGGAGTGCGGCAAGGAGACCCAATAGCTCAAACTCTTTTCAACCTATCATTAGAGTATGTCATTCGTAAGCTCAATATGGCGCAGCATAGCTGCCTGTATTATAAATCAATCCAGCTATTAGCATACGCTGACGATATTTGCATTCTGGGTCGCAACATCATATCCCTAAAAGAAGTTCTCCTCCCATTGGAATTAACAGCCCAACAAATAGGCCTTCAGATCAATGAAGCGAAGACCAAATACATGGTGACCGCGAGAAGGCGGACTCGTGGGGACTTCATTTCGGGAGACACTCAATATGAAAAGGTGAATGAGTTCAAATATCTAGGATCACTGATCACTGAGCATAACTCCGTTTCTGTGGACATTTCATCGAGGATCGCAGCAGGCTACCGAGCATTTTACGCCAATATCAAAATTTTCAAGTCTCCTCATATATCGCGCAAAATTAAATTGGACATCTACAAGGCGCTGATAAGACCAGTTATCACCTTTGGTTGTGAGTCTTGGACGCTGACAGCACAAAACATCCAGAAAATCGCTGTAACTGAGCGTAAGATCATAAGAAGAATTCTCGGTCCCATTAAAGAAGGAGCCATGTACAGAATGCGAATGAATCACGAGATCAGAAATGATCTCGATAAAGTTGACATCATTGGATTCATAAAATCGTCAACGCTAAGATGACTTCGGCACGTACTTCGTTCACAAAATCGGACCACCAAACAGGCCTTGTAGTCGGCACCAACGAAAGTAGGACCTCGTGGGAGACCACCTACCCGATGGATGGACGATGTTGAAAGGGACCTAAACACACTCGGTCACCGTGTCTGGCGTTCTCTTGTGGCGGATCGAATTATTTGGAGGAGCATTGTTGAGGCGGCCAAATCCCTTCATGGGATGTAGCGCCAGCGGAAGAAGAAAAAGATGTTTTTTATCAAAATTAACCTTTTATTAATAAAACAAAATGAATTATCTTTAAAATGTGTTTTATTTTGACAATTTTAATTTGTAGTTCTGAAAAAGTTTGCCGTCTGATGATATGTGATATTCCGGCTCCCAGAAACATTAATCTCTTCACTGTGCCATCCTCTCCGTGTAATTAAAAAATTATGCAATACGAGGGTGGAGTGAGAAATCCGGTAAAAATGAAACAAGGAATAGGTACTATTTTCGGCCAAAAAAAAATTTATTTTTCAACGTAGTCGCCTTTTAGCTCGATTCCGAATTTTTCGATCCCTTCCGAATAATACGATTTCTCCAACCCTTCAAAATAGGCGTTTCTGATTGAAAATAGACTGTTATTTGGTCTACGGTGTATAGTGATGGATTCATGTTTCATCCACAGTTATGAAACGACGCAAAAACTCCTTTTTATTTCGCTTGAACATCGCCAAACCTGCCTCTGAAGTTGTCACACACACGTGTGCGTTTTTGGTCAATTGTAAGCAAACGCGGCACCCAACGCGCGGATAGCTCTTTCATATTCAAATGTTCGTGTAATATATTGTGCACACGTTCATCTGGGATGCCTACTAGCTTAGCTACCTCGCGCACTTTCACTCTGCGGTCTTGCAACACCATATCATGGATTTTGTTAAACATTTTTGGTGTGGTGACTTCATTTTGGCATCCTGAACGTTCGGCATCAGTTGTGCTTGTTTGTATGACCACAACGAAAATCAGTAAACCACTTGTGAATCATTTTAATCGATGGTGAAGAGTCCCCATAATATTTATCAAGCTTTGTTTTGGTTTGCGTAATGGTTTTTCCAAGCAAAAAATAATGTGTAATTAACACGCGAAATTCACTTTTTTCCATTTTTGCAAAAAAACAATGGGTTGTCTGTTTTCAATGGCTGTCAAAACTGAAATAAATGACAGATCTGTCTGAAAATTTTAATTTGGTATTGCCACATGACATCTGGGATTTGCGATTGTGGCGCTCTCTGTTGCAATTTTACCAGACTTCTCACTCCGCCCTCATACACTACAACATTGCACAATTACTTTCACTTTGTCTTCGGGCAAATTAATTGATTTCCGAAAAACTTGGAACCTGTTTGTTAGCATTCCGAAAGCACGTTCATTACTCTGCCGAGCTCGACTTAATCTGCGATTATAGATTTTTAGTGTTTTCTGTAGTGGTAAATAGATACGGTGTTATTGAGTTTTCAGTTAAAGGAGAAGGTGTTGTCGGCAATAAATACATGGGGCAATAATCTTGAATTGCTGATTAATTTTTTTGGAGCCAAAAATCGCTCTGGTTGCTGAAGGATGTAATTAAAATTGAGCGTTTCAGGACTCCACCATCGCTAATTCTACCATTGCACCCAACGTCAATGAATATAAATTTTCCATAGGCATCTGCAAGCCCCAGCAGTACTACACTACGGGAGCCTTAATTATAGAACATTGGTGCATTCTTCTTTGATGGCCGAAATGCTATGTGCTTTCCGTCAAGATCATCTAAGCAGAATGGTAATTGCCATTTGATGTCAGCAGCAATTGTTGACCACTCTTGTTCGGTTTTCGGAAACTGAAATAAAATATTACTTTTTGTTAATATTAGTTTTATAAAACGATAGAATAATTTATTGAATTTTAATAAATTGAATGTAAATTTTACAATTAATTTAACATTTAATTAAAGTTTGAATATCCACACAAACTTGTAGTATTGCTTTGGAGAGCAAAGATTTTGACAATTTGCTTTTGTAGTCCAGTTCCATAAAGTTTTCTCCAGTGACTAACAATCTTAAGGCAACTGATAGTTTTCCTCCGGGTTTATTGCTTTCCTCGTAACTGAAATTCTTTTTCAATGTCTTGAGGTATTGCTGACAATATAATTAAACGAATTCGTATGAAATTTTTGAAATCTGTAGCATTTTGCTTAAGTTCCTGCATTAGGCTTTGCGTATTGCCAAGTTCTTATTGAGTTTTCCTATAATCTTTAATCCAGCACCTACTTGTTTGCTTGTTCTTCTTCCTATTTTGCTTCTATTGAAGTCGCTAATAATAAATAAGCAGCAGCAGCTGACATCATAACCGCAATAGCATCATCATCGGACGATTATGAGTCCGTCAGATAAGCCTTATTAGGCAAGGTTTCAGCGTCAGATGTTTGAAAATAGTTGTCCATTTTCATTCCCACTCATTGATGATTTTTAGATGTAGTTCTGGAGTTTGACCTAAGAACTAGGAACTTGGCCACGTCTAAAACGATTAGGACGAAATTCAACAAATACGATGGAAATGGGATTCTAAAATGATTTTTAGATGAAGTTCTGAAATTTGGTCAATTAGGATGTAACTTAGTTATTTGTACCCGATTATGATGAATTTTGACGTTTCCAACTGTAAGCGTGTTCCATTGGCGCTAGTAAACTACTCATAAGTACTTGTATCTACTCGCAACTACCCATGCTCAAATGATGGTGTAGTTGAAAAGTATAGTTACGCATAAAATTATCGGTAGAGGGATTTTAGTTCAAAAAATTCCAATAGAGGGCTCTATACCAGTTTTGGTTGTGTGGAATGTAAATTTTTAACCCTAATCCAACCAACGTGTGCCTTTTTGGCTCATTTGGTAAATGCAACGATTTTCAAAATAATGTTAATTTAGTTATAAATTTGTGTGTATTTTATTTTAGAACATTTCCATACATTCCATACAACGTACTTGGCATTCTTTGAAAAAATTTAATAAATTATTTGATTAGAATTTGAATTTACTGACATAACAAAAATATGTTGGTTGTATTAGGGTTAAAAAATTTTTTTTTGTTTATGTTTGTGATGGGACACGCACTGAAAGAAATGATTTGCGATATTAACAAAAAAGCGTGGTAAATATTAAAAAAAAAGTGGTAAGTTTTGCGCCACCTAAGCGCTTTTCAAATATCGAATAAAATTCTTATCAAACATTACATTGCGCTTAGTAAGTTCCAAATGTTTTTATTTTGTTTAGGTTTGCTATATTTACTAAACATAAATGATATTTACTTAGCCTTTTTTTTTGCTGAGCATTAGCAAATACCAAGTTCGGCTCAGTAAAAGTTAAATTTAAAATTTGTACTGCTCAGTAAATGTCACAATGACAGTTAACGTGAATTAAGAATAATTTACTAAGCGCTTGGTGATACTGAGAAAGCTAATTGATAAAATTGGTAAATTTAAAATTTACACAGCATGGTGAAGTTTATTAAACGATGACTAATATTCACGATGAATAATTTACTAAGCTTAAGCAATTGTTACTAAGCGATTAGCTAATATTATATATATATATATATATATATATATATATATATATATATATATATAATATTGGCTAATCGCTTAGTAACATATATATAATCAACATACTCGTTTGCTTACATAAATACACTTGAAATAAAACTAATAATTTAGTTTGAAAATTATTAAACTTTATTTTAACTCCATTAATACATTGTTTCTACTTCTATAAACCAGTCCGAGCATCCCTGAATTTCTAATGGTCCATCTGGAATCTGCAGTGTTTTTTGAATGTCCACTAAGTTTGATATGATAGAACAAACCAAATATAATAGTCACGTAATTATGTACCTGCAAAAAAAAATTGTTTATTATAATATACACTTGTTTGCATTTCTAGTAATTTAAATTAAATTCAATCAGCGATATTTATTTACCTTTTCGTGTTTTTTTTTTTCAAACGAAATATTTCCACTTGAATTTCCAGCTAAGGTTGTGATAATCACGTGTTGAGTGTTATGGTTTATATTTTCTTCAAATGTCACACCAGTCCAAGTCCTTATCATCTGTAGATAATTTAATTTGAAAAGAAAGGTTTACACAATAATTGTACATGAATACTAATTGATATTATGTACATATATACATGGTTATACCTACTACATAATATTGTACTGTTTAAGTATATTTGTAGACATAATCATATATTATATTATAAATAGTAAATAATAAATAATTACTTAAATATAATATCGGAACGTTCATAAATGCCAATACCAATTTACACAGGGCAGTGTAAGTATTAAGAAGCTTTTATATAAATTTAAAATGCCATAGTTAATTTTACTCAACAAAGGCAAAAAATCTCGCAGTTTTACAATTACGGATGGCTGTGTATTTTATATACACTTATATATTAAGTACATAATGTCCTCGTGAGGAAGTCACTTTGAGTTCAAGTAAATGCGGTGAAAAACTAAATAAGCGTACAATACAAACAGTGTACAATACAACAGCAAAATCTTGGATTAACATTTTCACATTTCATTATTTATATGTTATAAAATAGTCCAAATGATATGTGTTTCACCGAGGCGTGGCCAAACTTAGAACATAAATTAAAAACACGAGAACAATATGCACATAAGATAATAGCGACCGCTTTTATTATCCAAACTAATCTATTTACTATTTACCAAACTTACCTTTGAATTGATAAAAACTCTATAGATGAAGCAGAAAACTTCCTCAAATTGTATCGTGGTGTAAACTGTTTTATTAATTTTTTGTGTTTTGTATGTTTTATAATGTCACTGCACAGATTTACCTTCACAAATAGAATGATTTTCTATTAATTTTTATTTATTTATTTGGATACCAAAAATAAAATAAAACACAAAATCATACAAGTCATATAATTTACATGATATGATTGGTTGATTTATTAAAATAAAAAAAAAAACAAAATCGGAATGTTCTTAATATCAAAAGCAATTTACATAGTCTACCGTAAGGCTTAAAAATCATTTGCAAATTTTAGAAATGCTTAGCAATTTATTCTAAACAAAAACTAAAATTGAACACGCGCAGCATAAATGTATAAATATTGCAATTGCTTACTAATCCTAATAAATATATTACCAACAACAAATCCTGAATGTACTTCCATAAAGTACTTTCATGTACATTACAGTATTGAATATTAACTGCCAACATTTATTTTACACAGCTCAGAGTATCTTTTAAAAAACATTTACAAATATAAAAGAAGCCTTGTAAATTGCATTTCAAAAAAATTTAACACCTGTGGTATTTGAATGTGTTCACTCGTCATTCGCTTGTATAATTTACCAATAATTCTAAAAACAAAAGAAAATAAACTGCAACATGTCGTATTAACACTGAGTTTATTGAAATTTACCAAGCTATATTGTGACATCATAATTTCCAATCTTTCATAAAATTACTCGGCATGGTTTTTAATGATCAACAATCAGTTGTAAATAGTATTCTGCAAATTTTTACATGGCACTGTATCCTTTAAAATTGATTGGTGATACTTAACAATTTTATTTTACTCAGCCAAACTAGTAAATAAGGCAAAGCTTTTTTTCTCAGTGCGGTAATTTTTAAATCGCAAAAATATTTTAATTATTTTGTTTTTTTGTTGTTTTTGCTCAACTAAACCATCATTTGAGCATGAGTAGTTGTGAGTAGATACAATTACTTGTGAGTAGTTTGTTAACGCCAATGGAACACGCTTTATCATTTCTCGCGTTCTCCATTCTCTAGTATCGATCTAGTTTAATACGTAACGTATCGATCTAGAGGAATATCGAAACGTAACAACATACGTATTCTAAAAAAAAAATTACTGTGCACTCTCGTGTGTAGATGGTTTTTGGGTGTATGGTTAGAAAATAAAGAAAAAGGTGTCGATTAAATTGCAATACATATTATGTATATTGTGAAATTAAGCACGTGAATTGTGGATATACATAATAAATTACGTTACCATAACCAACACCAGTGTTATTGATTTCTGAAGATAAGAAAGGTGATATTAACGGAATTGGCCGTGTAGCGGCTTTAGACTAGCGGATAGATATTGTTAGCGATAGGAGTGACCTTTATTTTCCGAAGAAGCAGTAGATCAATTTTAAGTTAAGTATTCATTAATGGTGATAAAGCAAAAGTTAAAATTTAGTTTGTTGGTTTTCTTTCATTTTAAAGCTCATATTGTTGTTAGTGTTTTCTTTTCCAGAATAATAATCCGGGTTTCTAATTTATCAAGATATTAATATTTTTTTTTCTCTTTCTCATCCAGTAGTGATATACTTTCTTTTAAGTTTTACGCCTGCACCCGTGTCAGCCGTGAACTGGTTCTCTGCGAGTGCTTGCCGTGGATCATCTGAACGGAGGAGTACGATTGCGGTCGTTTATTTCAAATTGGGTCTATTTGACAGATTGAGAAATAATTTATCTTTGTTTTTGTAAAGGATCGTAACATTGTTTATCACCTTAATAAAACGAAAATATTATATGTTTATTTATTTTATTTATTTATTACTTAAATTTTGGGCCACCCCATTTTGAGCATAAGCTCATTCACAATAGGGTGCGATTGTACAAAAGTTGTATATAATATAATCAAAAAATCCACAAACAAAAAGAAAATTCCTTTTGGGCGATATTACTAATTCCCTTTCAATCCATACGCACAAGGGCGACTGATGAATTTTTCACAATATTTTATTTGATTGATATGGTTACACAATAACTTTTAACTGCATTATTGTTAATAACCTGTGCTTCAGCAAAATGCTTCCGGATTAGAAAGTTCCCCACCTTGAGAAATTTTAGCTCCAAGCTATGTACATTTTAATTTAGGTCCCAGAAGGCAAAGCCTACTATCAACACATGGGTTTAATGCTGGAGATATACTCGACGTTACTCAGACGTTTTAAAATGTCAAAAACGTGATTACAAGTATGTTCAAGATAAACTCAGTAGTGAATTCGCGTTTTTGGCATCTTTTGACATTTATAGAACAATAAAAAGTGAAGTAGATTGCATTATTGATTATAAATTATTTTAAGAGTAAATTAAAATAAATCAAGCAAATCGAGTGAAAAAATTAAAACTTTTGAAGAGCGGGCTATTAGTTTGCCTTTTAGCCCAACAAATAAAAATTAAAAAAATGAATAAAAGTTCAAGAAAATGAAATCGGCGGTATTTCAGAAGGCCAGATAATGCAGACCGCTCATTCCATGGTTTTTTTGAAGTGGCTTTTAAAAACATAAAGAAAAACGAAGATGAGTTTTTTAAGCATACTCGAATGACGAGAGAAACGTTCGAATTATTGCTCCCGCTTTTAAAAGACGAAAGCGAAAAACGTGTATGACGATTACTGCTGAGGAGCAGCGGTTGGTTATAAACCTATCGTGAGTAGAATTATTGAATTATGATTTCTGAATTCCTTTTCATGTTTATGCGTTTGATTTAGTTACCTATCTCAAGGTGTGAGCCATGAATTTCTCGGTTGGAGTTTTAAAATAGGTAGATCAACAGTTCGGGTTATCATAATCGAGACATGTAATATTATATGGCAGATTTTATCACCACATTATGTAGCCGAACCTAACATCCAGGATTATTGCCAAATTGCACAAGGTTATAAAACAAAATGGAATTTACCCAACTGTTTGGGGGCCATTGATGGAAAACAAATTTCTATAGAGTTTCTCCCACACAGTGGCTCTGAATTTTATAATTACAAAAAGTTTTATAGTGTTGTGCTACTAGCAGCATGTGACGCACACTATATATTTACAATGGTGGACATTGGCGCCTATGGAAGCCAAAGCGATGGTGGTAATTATAATAAAATATTTCTAGGATTATATATAATACGGTTCTTAATTATATTATTTTTAATTTAGAGATTTTGTCACAAAGTGCTTTTGGCAAAAAACTGTTTTCGGGCGCACTGCCATTGCCGGGTGATGATAACTTGCCAAATACGGAAATAAAATTTCCCTATTATTTTGTTGGATACCCGGCCTTCGCTTTAAAAGAAAATTTGTTTCGAGCATACCCCGGAAAAAATCTGCCTCATGAAAAAAAAAAAAATTAATTATCGACTGTCCAGAGGAAGAGTGACGATTGAGAATGCTTTCGGTATTTTAGTAGCTCGGTGGAGAGTGTTGCGGACAACGTTAAACTGCTTCCCGAAAAATGCAGAAAAGGTCAAAATTGGCTACATATGAATATTTATTTACAAACTTATTAAAATCGTTTTTCTTATATGTAGATAGTATTGGCAACGGTCGCCCTACATAATTTTTTGATGCTAAATAAACTTAGCCGCTCAAAATATTGTCCACCTTTTTATACTGATGCACAAGACATTGAGGGCAACGTTATCCAAGGACAATGGAGGATCGAGGTTTATTCGATAGCTTTTAACAAGCAAAATTTAAGGTTTGGCTCAAATAATGCTACGCGAAATATTTTCAGACTGAGAGACACTTTGATTGATTATTTTAATAAAGAAGGGACAATACCTTTACAAAATAAAATAAAATAATATATGTTATGCTATACAACGTATATATTTCAGTCTTTTATTTATAAAATTCATTTCAAAAATATATTTAATTCAGGTAATTCATTTCTTCATGATTTTAATCACACTGTTATCACATATATAATTATGTTATAACTAACGTCATGAAATAATAAAAATTCAACATTTAAAAAATAATAATATATACATACTAAATAAAAATGGACATTAAATCTAAATATTAAAGTATTGCGTATTTCCAGTTTCGATGTCTTTTATTTGCAATTCGCATAGATATTTAAGTATACTACTGGTAGCCTGTCTTTTTGTAGCTTCCCGCAGCCCATCGAATATAGCTCTCATTCTTATGCAGCTTAAGGTGGTTTTAATAAAATTTTCCATTTCACCGGCCTCATTGCTGCTACTTGGCTTTTTTTTTAATTATCCTTACGACCTAATTCCACTTCATCGTAATTAGAACTTATGAAGGATCTCTTACGGCTCACCAAATCAAATTCACTGATACTGGTAAATGTTTCTAAAACTGTATATTCTATCTCGTCTCCCGTTTCTTTATGGGTATCAGTAAAGTTAATGATAGAACTGTAAGAATGTGATATACAAATATTATAAGTACATAAAATAAATCTCTAAATACACATATTTAAAACACTTTTATCTTACTTCCTATTTTTGATGAAATCTGTCAGAAACAACATATTTTGAAAATATTCCCATTCCTCTTTATATTTTGCTTTGCTTCCGGAAGGTTGTTGTTTTGATTTCAATTTTCAAGTCTCATCTAAAAAAATTATTTATTTTAATATTATTATGTACTTACTATACATAACCCTACATTTAAATTTTACCTGATTCTCCAAGTTCCATTCCTATTTTCTTCCAATTCAAATTTTTTATGGGTATTTTTGTATCCCCTCGATGATTTGTTATACAAAATTTCATTTTGTTTTACTAAATTTATTAGTTTTTCTTCAAAACTCTTTTTAAAAAATTTGAACAGCTTGGAAGAAAAAATAACTCAATGCGACTAATTTTTCAAAATGTCAAAATGATAACAAAAAAAAAAAAAAGAGATATTAATTTTTAAAATTTCTGTAAGATGTCACTTTAGCACTAAACAACAACAAAAAGTTAAAGTTAAATCAACTTTTTTTTTGTTACTTCTGAGTCGCGTCGAATATAATCGCTTTAGTGCAAATTCATATACATACTTTAACATTTTTTATTTTCTTAGTCACGTCGGTCGCATCGAGTTATCTTCAGGGTAAAGCATGTGTTTCATTTTGTTCATTATGGGTAGCTAAGTGTAAACTCTTGGATTGTGAAGGGAGGTAAGTAGTTCGCGAGTATAGTGATGATGTGAGTGTGAATGTGAAGTGATAAACTAGTGTACAAAAAAAAATGGCCGAAGGCAAGTTTCCATAACAAGTGCTACAACCCCACGATAAATATACCTCCAGCAACTGAGCTACATAAGCAGGATAACGATGGCCAGGTAGTAATTGGCAGCTTGTCACAAACAAAAATTAATTTTTCAGAATAATTTATGCTAATGGCTGGTCCAACCGTGGCAGAACATGCCAATCGTTACAACTATGTAATAAGGAAATGTGACCCAAAAATGTTTTTGGATGAGGTTGTGATAAATATGACAATTTGGCTTCTATAATATTGTCTGTTTCGGTTTCTCTGAATCATGCAGCTGTTGAATTAGAAACTTTTCTCCCCAATCCTTCACTTTAAACTTTGGGTTATATTTTCTGAGTAATTGCTGTCAGAGCGGTCAGTTTAGCAATTTTTCAAAAAATATTGTGTGGTGGACACGCGCTGCAGAATTGACGAACTACTAACGTAGTGTAGAGTCTTGGAATTAGAAATATCATTTTAAAATCTCATTTTCGATGTAAATCTCGAAATTCATCATATTCGGTGAAGAAGCAGCCAAGATCCAATCCTATACTTGGCCTAATTCCAGGCTTTATCTAAAATCATTTTAGAATCCCATTTTCAGTGAACTTATCGAATTTCATCATAATCATTGGAGAAATAGGCAAGTTCCAACATACTTGGCCATATTCTAGAAATTCATCCAAAATTCATTTTAGAATTCCATTTCCATTGCGGATGTCAAATTTAACAGACACCGGTTAAGAAATAGCCAAGTTCCGTCCTTATTAGCCATGTTCCAGAACTTCTTCTAAAAATCATATAAGAATCCATTTTCAACGCACATGTCATATTTTAACATAATCCGTTCAGGAATAGTCAAGTTCCATCCTACTTGGCCATATTCCAGAACATCGTCTAAAAGTGATTTTAGAATCCAACGCACATGTCAAATTTCATCATAATCGGCTCAGGAATACCCAAGTTCCATCCTAGTTGGCCATATTCCAGAACTTCATCTAAAAATCATTTTAGAATTTCATTTTCAATGCAAATGTCAAATTTCTACATAATCGGTGAAAGAATAGCCAAGTTCCTTCCTACTTGGCCAACTTCATCTAAAAATCATTTTAAAGTCCCATTTCTAACCGATTAAGAAATCGGTTAAGGAATAGCCAAGTTTCATCCTACTTGGCCAATCATTTTAGAATCCCATTTCTATCGTGGATGTCAAATTTTACTAAAATCAAATTTACTAAAGATAAGTTCCATCCTAATTGGCTTTACATATGATTTGCTAAAGGCTCAATTTGAAATGTAAAAGGTTCAATTTGAAGTGTAAAACCTGTAGCATCGAAACTACTGAATTGTATTTTTCAAAGTTTAGTTTATTCCTTTGTAGGAAATTATTGATTTTTTCCAATAAGTACCTCGATAGAAAAGATCAGTTTTTTGAAACACTGTTACTGTTTATCTCAGCAACCCTCCTAATTTGTATTATTAAACAATTTTTTAAATCTGAAAGTCTAACACCAAGAGATAGAATACTTAGGTAGGTGTAATTGAGAAAGATTGACATAATTAATTAAAGGATAAACCGAAATCTGATTTTATTTATATTAAATCCAAAAGATTTATAATATTTATGTAGCTTATTATGAACAGAAATAATAAAAGTCTACAACAAACTTTAAATGGAACGATGTGATTTTTTTGTCTATGAAACATTAAGAACCACAGTAGATCCTTTTTTAACATACATATTAGGATACGTATCACCACTTTTATCTCTTGATATTTTTACAAAGTAATATTGAAAATATAGTAATGCTTGAACAGAGCAAAAAATGGTTCATATAAAATAAACTACACATGTTCTCTTTTAATCTAGTACAATATGAGGTACGAGTATTTCAAAGTATTTTAAGTGTTAAAATAAATAAACTTTTTTTTATAGTTTGAGGGCTTTAATTTCGATTTTATCTCTTCTCCAATTAAGTGCTCGTTCTTTCATCTTTGATTTAATTAAAAAAAAATTATCGATACTGTCTGATAACGAGTTAGTCGTTTTAGTATCAGTGTAGTAAATTTATATCATATGGAGTGGAATGATTGATTGGTATCTCCTTCTGGATGTCAAATTTATCGAAATAATTCATCAATCAAAGAAAATTGAACTCTGTGGTATGTGTGGGTAGTAGCATGATGTGTATTTTATTATCCAACAAATCGTCTTAAATCTATTTAGTAAAAATATTTTTTTTTTTATTTAAAACCGCAAATTGAATTTATAAATCCTAAAATTCAGTTTAAACAACTTGATTGATGATGTTGATAGTAAAGTTGTCTTCGTAATGAACATAAAACCTTATTTAATTTTTTAACTCTCTCTAATCTAATTTTAAATTCTAGGGTTATGTCATTATTAACTTATAGTTTCTACCTATTTGAAATGGAAACGATTTTTTCAAAATTAATTCTTTTCAATAGCGTTACAACCATGGTGGATTATTTATTATAAATGTGTTGATGAATTTAGTGACTCTCTTTCTGAAGTTCTATTAGAAGTCTGTAGGAATACTATTATAAAAATACTTAGTTAAAAAATTCTCGCGATGAAATATTTTTAATTATTAAATTAATTTTTTGTACGATCGTGTTCAAGTGAAGTTTCGACTGATTTTTTGTTGAAAATAAGGCAAAAAAGGGTGTTCGCGTGAAATAAAATTTCATTGCCATGGAAATAATTGTTTTCGATGTAGATTTTCGTTGATCTGATGTCGTTTTCGATTGACCAAACTCAGTGCAAAAACTAAACTCGATCATTTTCTAGTCGACTTTAGATTTTGCACTGAGTTTATGTAGTTTTTTTGGCCAATCGTAATGACTTACACGATTTCTACAGGTTTTGTATTTCTTCATGTATAAAAAGAATTTTCTTTAATACGCTTTGTTAATTTATTTCATACTATACAGAAAATCAATGTTTACGTGATTGATTTCAGTCCGTAAAACGAATCATTACGGTACAGAAAATACAGTCCGGAAAACAAGCCATTACCGTACATCCATAATTAACTTGAAAATCATTTATGTGGTTTTCGATTCACCAAAAAAGAGCAAGCCGGCTTGCTCTTTCTGCTGTCAAACTGTTCGATTCATCAAGAAAAGTCGCTCGGTCGAGCAAAATTGTTGTTGTTTTACGAATCTCGATTTTTTGGCAGATTTACAAACACAAACACAAATAGAACTGTCATTTTGAATGACATTTCATTCGATTTGAGTTTATTGAAAGCATCATTTGTGTTTTGTGTTTTTTTTTTGTGTTTCTGTTTATTTTTATATAAATATTTTATATTAAAGAATTAATTTGAGTTTAATTAATAACCAAATATGGATGAGGAATGTTTAATAAAAATTATAGGTTATGTTTATATAAACGTTAAACATACACACATATATATTACGGAGCAACTGTTCGATTCACTAGCAGTAGAGAGTGATCTTTTAAAGATTTGGTAAAAGGTGAATCGAAATCGACATTAGATTGATTTTCTTTAAATTTCAAACTTATGTTTTTACTTTAAAATTTAATTTTAAATGAAAAAATCGAATTAGTGTCCCATGTAGTATGAAATAAAACGTTGTACGTTAAATGATCGTCACAGTAGGTACTCGTTCAAAATTCGTACTGTAACAACTCATTTACCGCCCTTGTGACGTAAACAACAATTATGCAACTGAGCTAGAGTAGTATGAATGTGTATTAAATATCAAACAATTTTTTTTTTAAACAAATAGACGTGCGGAACCTTTTATATCGAATTTAAATTAATTTTGTGATCTTATAAAACGAGTAATTCGTTTTAAGAATACTAATAAATTAACAGTTTTATTTAATCATATTTTTATTAGATTTACTTCTAGTAGGGTGCGCATCACGTGACCTATTCCTGTCATGTATTACACGGAGAAAAAAAATTACTAATTTATTTCCTATATATTTATAGGAATTTAATTATAGCATCCCGTACTATATTTTTCGTAAAACATACTATGTACATAGCTGACTTTCCACTCTGCATAGCATAAAATGCAATATTGGAATCGCTACTATAATAAGAGCTAATTTATTATGCCATATAGGAATATTTCCTAAATGCATTTCTACAAATCCAATGTATTATAGGAATAATCCCTATAAGATACAATTTCCTTTGTTTTATACGATTCTCTTTATTTTGAACGTAAAATCATTAAAAATAAATTGAACCCTCTCCTCGAGAAACAGTTTGTGTGTCTAAAATAGGGACCACTACTATATAAAAAGCAATATTTACCACAAAATATAGCTGTTATAGTTGCATTCGTATTCTCTGAAACATATTCATGTTATTTTCATTTCATGAATATAATTCGCTAAGTCAGTACGTTCTGCTTGATACTTAAGGTATCAAGCGAGAATTGTATTTTTGTAGTTTGGTTTTGGTCGTATGAAACCAAAGTACCACATAGAGAAGTCGAGGAGGGTGCTCACTTCTCATTTTTGAGAGTCGATACATTTGTATTGACTCTGGGGTAAAGTAAAGGTGGGGGAGGGGGGGGGTTTAATGACAAACGATATTTCTACTTTTTCCAGTAGATATATCATGATGAAGTGATTGGCATTTTTATGATTTGCCAAATCGAAAATACTGTGAATGTCATTACTACTAATATATTTCCTATGACGACCTGCACGCTGCACCAACACCATTAAACATTGCAATCGCTACAAAAATATGCTGGGGAAAATACCAATTTTATAGCAATAAATACTGACTTGAAATGCATATTTTCCTTTACTAAATAGGAAGCGCTTATTACTAAAATAGTACATTTTACTATTTTTTATGGTACATTTTACTATTTCAATGGTAACAATTTGTATTCGCATCTCTTTAAATTAACTATGTGTTATAGTAAAATGCTTTCCTATATTAGGCCACAATCCTGTGGGCTCCTATAAATTATAGAAATGTCTCCTATATTTCCTTTTCCGTGTAGGTAGCTGCTTGATGGGTACAACTGTGTAAGGGGTAACCTGATAACAATTCGCAAGTATACGTGCTGCCTCTTCGGGGCAACCACTGGTAACTGAAACTATCAGGCAGAATGTGGTCTTTGGGACAAGCTAAAATACAGCGCTAAAGGAGAAACCCTTGACAAGAAACCCTAATCTAAGATCAGCATATGCCGAAGAATGAATGGCTGAGAGGTTAATCCATCTCCTAAAATACGCCAGCTACAAAAAAATGGTTTAGACAAGAATTGTCAAGAACAATGGCGGTCATCTATCTGTACTCAATTTTGAAAACCCAAAAATAGCACCGGATTCAAAAAGAGTGGGAAATTTTACGTCCGAATATGTATTTTCCATGACCTCTCAAGGTCACTTGAATTAAAGTATTTTAGTTGAAATGCTTATAATTTCCTATGAAAATTAAAAAACATTTTTTTTTATAGCAAATCATGCATTATAATAACTAAAAATATAAAGGGCTGAAACCTCACGAGGTGATCAGAACTTCGTTCTTTGGTGTCTTCAATGGGGATATCATTCACCTGTGTCATAAAGTTGGTGTGACAGTTTTGACATTATTGATTTCTATTTTAACCAACATAGTATTTACTTATACAACAACAGCCAAACAGGTCAAAAGCTTCAGTAACATGGGCACAGGCATCTAATTTAACACGAAAAATCGTATTCTAGAACTTTATACCGAAAGTAGTAAACAAAATTATACTGATATTTCTAACCGTGTAACTATGACCATATTTCAGAACTTTATCCAAAAATCATTTTATAATCCCATTTCCAACGCACATATCAAATTTCATCATAATCGGTTAAGTTTCATCCTATTTGGCCATATTCCAGAACTTCATCCAAAACTCATTTTAGAATCCCATTTCCAATAGACATGTCGAATTTCATTATAATCGGATGAGAAATGGGCAAGTTCCAGAACTTCATCGCAGATTGGCGAAAAAAAATACAAAATCGGACAAGTCGTTCTCGAAATACCACTGGTGCAGGCATCCAGACTGACGGACGGACATTTTTTTTGTTGCTTTTTTAGACTCGGGGACTTTCAAAACGTCGAGAAAAGTGGTTTTGGACCAACCAAACTTTTCGTCATTTTTGACAGAATCTCAATACTTTGGTCTTTTTAGACCGAAGTAATATACTCCTTCAGATGACCTTGAGAGGACGGAAATAACGTAACGTAAAATTTCACACTCTTTTCGAATCTGATGTCAAAAATAGGAGTTTCCATTTAAAAAATGGCATTGCCCTTCAAATGACCTCGACCGTCAAATAACCTTGAAAATTGACCTGAAGGTCAAGGGCATTAATATAGATAGATGACCTCCATTGTCCTAAACAATTTTTGTCCAAACCATTTTTTTTGTGTAACTGACGTATTTTAGGAGATGTTTGGATCCGTCGCACAGTACGGCGAAATCGAAAAAGCTGGCTAAAAGTCCAAAAAAAAAAATTCATAAATGGATTTTTTGTCCATTGGGTTGGCTAACTTACATGTCTAACGTTCAGGAATCACTCAGAGAAGATTACATTTCCTTCTATCTGCTCTGTAACATTCGTCACAATGCTACCTTTGTTCGAGTAATATCCACATTGTTGCGGAAATGGTAAACAACGCACTTGTTAAAAGTAACACAGTAAATCAAAAGCACAACCAATTCTCATCGGACAGAATGGAATCAACTTCTGAAAGTAAATAAAACATGAAAATAAATTGTAATGTACCAATGTTGAAAGTATCAAATATCAAAACTGCTGTAGTCGATTTTTATCTCTTGTCAATCTTTAATATACGATATATTATTATCAAAAGGTTGTGTTGAACTGTGGTGTTCGATTGTGAAACTTATCAGAGGTCGTAGGTGAAAGTATTATCTTCGAAATAAATAAAAATTGGCTGCTTTAAGCTGCTTATTTGGATTTTATTGAATTTGAAAAACAGGTTGGGGAAAAAGTATTGAGAGATTTTTTGTCATTTTTTGATTAAATTTTTCTTGTATTCAAAATGAGTTTTATTTTAGAACATATGGGCCATTATTATCTATGACCTTTTGCCCTTTTTCGGGAATTTTCATAATTTTATCGGTGTAGAACTTCTGGGGTTTATCAGCGAAAAACTTGGCCAAGTGATTTTCACAGACCTGTTTGAAGCTAACTTTAGACCATCACGGGAGGTTTGCAGAGATCGAAACAAATTGAAGTCAGAGGGTACAAGGCCCATGCTATACGGTGAATGTGTCAAAACTTCCCAGCCGAGCTCTCTCAATTTTTACCGAGTCATCAAAAATGGGTGTGGTCTGGCGTTGTCATGATCGAAGATAATAAGCTTTCTATTGATCAATTCTGACCGTTTTTTTTATTTGCGTGCTGCAACCTGGTTAATTGCCGACAGTAGAGATTAGAATCAATAGTTTGACCAGATTCTTGAACTTCATAATGTACGATTCCCTTCTAATCCCACCATACACACAGCATAACTTTTTGGGGCGTCAATCCTGGATTTGATGTCGTTAGTGGTGGTTCACCTTTCTTCGACCATGATCTTTTTGAAACGACGTTCTCGTATTGTACCCATTTTTCATCGCCAGTAATTATTTGCTTCAAAAATGGGTAGATTTCGTTGCGCTTCAGTAGCAACTCGCTGATGGAAATTTGGTCAATCAAATTTTTCATCGAAAATTCTTGCGGCACCCAAACATTGAACTTTTTTGTGTATCCAGCCTATGGTATAAAACTGTTCATGGCTGCTTATGTGTCGGTCTTCATAGATTTTTTGTAAGATTTCATCGACTTTTTCAGTGATTCGTCGACTAAAGCGAGAAACATTTTTGACATCGAGATTTCCAGATTTTTTCCAATTTCGAATGTGCGTCACCTTTCATAAGTGGTATTTTGTTGAGAAAAATGTAAATAAATTTAGATTTGATTCATTTTTGCCCTTTTCTTTGATATCTGCTATACTTTGATTATAATAAAGGCACTTTTTTGTGCAATTGTTGTTGTAACTTTGTCCAAGAAATACGGTTATTAGGTTGTTCAGAAATTAATGCAGGTTTTCAACCATTTTATTTAAACCGACATATCTCAGTTTAGAATAAATTTTATTAATCGATATAAGAACCATTGGAATCTACACATTGCTGCCAACAAGATGCAAGTTTATTAATTCCAGTAGCATATAATTCTGAAGTTCTGGAAGCGACGAATTTATCGAAGGCATTTTGCGGCTGTTTGGTCGTTGAAGACTTTTCCTTGCCAGAAGTAGCTGAGATGCTTGAAAAAGTAAGTGGTAGTCGGTTGGCGAGAGGTCTGGTGAGTATGGTGGATGAGGCAGAACTTCGAAGCCAAGTTAGTTCAACTTCTGCAGCGTCGGCTGTGCAGCATGTGGTCGAGCATTATCATACAGAAGAATTGGGCCCTTTCTATTGACTAATGCTGGACGCAGACGTTTCAGTTATTTATGCATTCTGTCAATTTGTTGACAATATTTTTCTGCTGTGATAGTTTCGCCAGGATTCAAGAAGCTGTAGCGGATAATTCCGGCTGGCGACCACCAAACAGTCATCATAGTCTTTTTTTGATGCAGCTCAGGTTTGGAGAAGTGTTTAGGTGCGTTGCCTAGGTCCAACCACTGCGCTGAACATCATCGGTTATCGTATAGAATACACTTTTCATCGCACGTCACAAAGCGATCGAGAAATGGTTCGTTTTTGTTGCGTAGAAGAAGTGAAGAGCAAACTTCATAACGCCGATTTTTTCAGTTTTCATTCAATTCGTGTTGCACCCATTTGTCAAGCTTTTTCGACTTTCCAATTCGGCTCAAATGTTCAAAATTAATCCAATACCTACGCCTAGGTCCGCTGCAAGCTCTCGAATAGTCGTGCGTGGATTTGCTTCCTCCAAAGCCTTCAATTCATCATCGTCAATGGCAGAGGGATGTCCGCGACCTTTCTCATTTTCAAGATTGAATTCACCATGACGAAATTTTTGAAACCAACGTTGTTTTGTGCATTCGTTAACACTTCCTTGGCCCCAAACTTCATTGATGTTTCGAGCCGTTTGTGCTGCACTGCGGCCGAGTTTAAATTAATACAAATAAATGTGGCGAAATTCTTGTTTTGACATCTTAACTTCAAAGGTATAAAAATAGACAAAACTACAATTTAGATTAAAAATGGGTTATGTGGTAAGAAAGAGCATAAAATAAGCTTTAAAATGACGTATAATGTTAAACCCTTTGCGTAATTCTTTATTTTTAAAAAATTGTTGAAACAAATAAAATCATAAAACCTGCATTAATTTCTGAACAACCTAATATTTTTGCGCTTTGCGCATAATTCGTTTTTAGTATTTAGTTTTGTAACTATGACTTCAGATTCGTAATCAACGACCCAAAAAACCCCTTGATGCAGATTTTTAGATACTTTACTTTAGTTTTTCACTTTTGGCCAACTTTTTGGAATCCGCCGCACTGTGTGTTAAAATGGCTCACCCTTTATATAGAAAGCAACCATGTAGTTGAAGTATTAGCAAATTACAAGCAACACATATTACTCTTAATAAGTACCCGATCATAGCCAGAAAAAAATAATAATTATCAGGCTATGATCCGGAAGAACCTTATATTGATGGTATCACCGATATAATTTAAAATAAAATTGTTAATTAAGTCTGACTCTGCATTAACAACTCCAAAATATTTAAACTCTAACGAAAAACAGTGTGTGGCAATTTTTCGAATCACAAGCTACAATAACTGAATTTAATCCTTTGGTTTCAATAAAGGATATGTAAAATAACAGAAAAACATTATTGCAAAAAGAGAACTACCGGGAACTGTCTGATGTTCTAATCTAATAATATTATTAAATAATCCCATCGCCATGACATAAATCTGAATAAATTAAATGATACTAGCAGAGCAGTTAATACTGCATAGTTTAACATAAATTAACATTTTTATTGTCAGGAGAATTTCCATTTTTGCTTGAAAGCTTATTAAATAACTGCTTTAGCTGACATAATAAATTTTCGTAAATTTTTTTTTTGTTATTGTTGCATTTTTTTCGAAAGAATTTCGGTTCAACTTCACTTGCATTAGGCACCGGCGAGTCGAAAACTTTTACAATGCACATATTTTACTAAAAATAGTACGAATTGAAATTCAAATTTATCGTTCACTTGTGTTTAGCGATTTATTTAAATAAGTGAACGATTTGATTGGTTGGTTGAAAAGGCAATTTCAATATGTCGAAATAATACATTATTATTTCTTGGAAATACAGAAAACAAAAAATATTACTGCAATAAAGAAGAAACCACCTAGTTCTAGTTGCACTGTGGAACACTTGACAATATAACATTTAGGCAAACGTAGCGGTTATGAAATGTTAAGTGCTATTTTTCGTTTCATGAAATAAATCCCTAGATGAATAAATTATTTAACATAAAAATCAACTACTAAAACCGTACAAACATAAAACTTTACCAAATACACAATAAAACTAAAGTTAATTGCAATAAAATAGAATTATCTGTGGGATTGAAATTTTTTTGTATTCTGTATATATTTCATTATAAAAACGAAAAAAAAAATATAAATTTTAACGTTTATGCAAATAAAATAAACGAAAAAAATGTTTGTGACAAAAATTATTATTTTTTTTTTTGTATGAATTTTCAAAAAATAAATTGGATTTTTCCTGATAGTTTCTGATATTGGTACAGCTAAATTTGATTTTTACTATGATTTTGTGAAATAATTTATTGAGGGTAATTCATCATGAATTGTTTTTAGACTTTACTAAATTTCTGGTTCTTATTTTTTGTGAAACACTGGATATACCAAACATTGCGAGGCACCCGTTTAATTTTTTTTTTTTTTTTCATTTTTATTACAAATAGTATTTTATTATAATCTAGAGACGTGACTGGCATATCCATTCCAAAAAATTGTGTAGTTTATACTTTTTAGATTTGTGCTTTTATTTTTACATAATTTTTATCACTTTGGAAAGCTTATATCTCTCTCGATATTATACATTATAGATACATAAATTAACAGAGTAATCAAACTTGTCATTCGTTTCCGGTTGGTAAACTTGGAGAATACAATAAAAAATAATAATAATAATAACAATAGTATAGTTTTGAGTGTATGTTAATTTGATAGTTTTATAATAAATTTATTAAACAATTGGCAATGGAAGTACATTTTTCTCTAATTTTCATTATCTGAATTAAATTATTTATTTGATCTTTGTTTATTTTAGAGGTGTTCACAAATATTTTCTAAACGGAATATAACCAAAGGAATATTTCACAATTTTTTTAAATTTTATTTGAAGTTAATATTTTCCGAAAAATGTAAGAGAATATAAATCCGGTTTGACCTGATGAGCCTATGATTATGAAAAAATCAATCCTCTCATCAGGCCATGGCAACTGGACTGAGTGTACAACAATTTACATTCTATGTACATATACGGAATGTAATGTGTACAAGTTGTATTAGCGAGCTATATATTAACACCGCCTAATTCTCTTACAAATTTTTTTTCGACACATTCACTCAGCTCTATTCTTCTGTAAGCAAGTTTAAATAATTTGTTTACTTTCATTTTTGAATTTTGAACCGATTTTAGCGCGGCTCGAAGAATAGGCAAAATAGTGGCAAAGTTGCGAGAGATGCTCAATGGTATCCCAAAAATTGATAACAAGCAAATAAAAGACAAATTAGTCTTTAACTTTATAAATGCCAGCACAATTTGTTCTTTTAAAGTAAAACTGTTTTGGTATTGGGGCTTATAAATAGTTGCGACGCAATCTTCGATGGCATCTAATAATGTTAAAAAAAAGTTTCATTTTTAATTAAATCCAACACAAAAATTTGACCGGATCCGTTATTGTCCAGGTTGTTTGTTTGAACGCATTCGTGACATATTTGAGGGCCTTCAGATTGTGAACGCACCTGATGCAATACCGTAAGATCATTTGAATGAGGTTGAATATTGCTGGAACTACTCGTTAGGTTATTATTTCCGGAAACAGGTTCTTCATCTTGTTCTACCTACAGATACAACAGGATTGTACTTCCGATATTAAATTTGTCATGTTTCTCTGCCTTTCTCATCTCCCCCGTCTCTCAGTTTTAAGATCTATTTGATACCTTCTTTGCCTTTTTGCAATAACACAAACTATACTTTGCGGCAAGTTTTGGCTAGTTATGGAATTCTTTTTCAAATAGCGTTGATAGTGATTTCCATTTCCTAACAAAAACAAAAAAAAAAATATCAGAAAATTCAAAGACACATTTTTTTGCGACAACTTATGGTCTGTATAATGATCTGATGTAAAGTGATTACTACACACTCGTGAATTATAATTGACCTTTGTTACAATCATACACAAGGTAATTCACCGCTTTTATAATATTTTTTCCTTTGGGAACTGATGTAAACTTGTGCTTTTTTCAGCTTTCGAAAGACAACTAAAACACTACATAATTTATTACTCTCCATTCTTTTTTTTATATTCCGAAAAATAAAAAGTGAAATTATGTAAAGTTCAATTGTGTAGAAAAAGAAACGTATAGTATTAAAACATAAGAGGCCAGACTATACATTTTTATAGCAAAATATTATTAATTTATAGCCACATAATTATTATTGTGGTTTTTAATAAAATAATTATATAATAATTTTTTAAGTTTCATTATTAAAATGACAGAGTTTATAGATTACAATGAGGACGTTCAAGTTTTGTTTAGTTCAAGTGACGACAGTAATGGTCAGAACAATGAACCTCTTCGAAAAAAAAGAAGAAAATATTGGGTTTACCCTTATTATCGGGATAGAGAGAACACAGAAGCTCACTGTGTTGAAGTCGGTGAAATGGACAATCCATCTATGTTTAAAAATTACACCAGGACAGGATGTCTTTGGAGTAATTAAGGCGATCTTACTATTAGTAGGTGGAAGTATTAAAAAGCTGTGTCCTGAGTCTCTTTAAATTCTAGCCTTCGACTGGCAAGAACCCTCATTTAATATTTTACAATGTAATTATCAAAAATTGAGAAACCATTTTTTTATTTTATGTATTTGGCTACGGGAGAATCTTAACAGAGTCTGTCACTAGCATATAAATGTTAGTTTCTTAGAAATGTGTTTTCCTCGCAATTTGCAACGGATTATTTAATACAATTTTCAATGGCTTTGCGGAAAATGGAACTTTCCACATTATGGTGGCAAGTATATTTTGATAACCCGTACGTTACCATCTTGGCCAGGATGAACTTTTATAACACGGCCTCGCGCCCACGTCAGTGATGATGCATTTTCATCTTTGATCAGCGCAAGCTCGCCTTCCTTGATATTGTGCTGTTGATGTTGCCATTTTGACCGTTTTTGTAGCATGGCAAGGTATTCAAGATGCCACCTTTTCCAAAATCCTCTTGCCATATTTTGTAGCAGCTCCTATCTTCCAGTTAACTTCAACGTTACGTTATCTTTGTTTTGATCAGGTACTTCGAGTATTGAGGAACCAATCAGGAAGTGTCCGGGTGTTAGAATACCTAAATCATCAATATGATTATTAATCGGTGTCAGTGGCCTTGAATTCACGATAGCTTCTGTTTGAAGTTCTTCGAATGTTGGCGCTGAATCACCCAGTACTCGACGGAGATGCGTTTTTACAGATTTAATGCCAGCCTCCCATAGACCGCCGAAATGTGGAGCAGAAGGAGGAATCGTGTGCCATTCTATTTGATGCGTGCCTAGATATGCGGACACCTTTTCATCGTGGTTTTTTGATGAGATGATACTGAAGAATTCGTCGAATCGCCTACGAGCACCGACAAAATTTGTAGCGTTGTCACTGTATATTGCGCTTGGTAGACCTCTTCTTCCAGTGAAACGTTTGAGTGAGGCGATGAATGCGTCAGTTGATAATTCACTAACAACTTCGATGTGGATTGCTTTAGTGGACATGCAGACAAATAAACATATGTACGATTTATTACTCTAGATCCCTGCCTTTTTTAGAACTTATGGCAATTGGACCCGCATAATCAACATCGACATTTGCAAATGGACGTGTAAAAGTTACTCTCGGCTTCGGTAGATTCCCCATGATCTGTTCACTTAACCTTGGACGTGTTCTGATGCAATGGATACATCTATTGGAATTTTTTTTAATAACATCTCTCGCTCCAATGATCCAATACTTTGTCCGCGTAATGAAGAGCAGTGTTGATGGATTAGGGTGTAAATGTTTTATATGTAGGTAATTTACCAGTTTGTCGATTAACTGGTGTTTCTTTGGTAGGATGGCTGGATGTTTCATGGTGTATCCGACGGTTGAATTCTGAAGTCTTCCACCTACTCGTAATATGCCGATTTCATCAACAAATGGGTGAATCGATCGTAACTTGCTGTTTTGCTTGATTGGTTTATTATTCCGAAGCTGTTGTATTTCTTCGTTAAATGCATCTTGCTGTGCCCATTTTATTATAAGATCTTCGCTTTTCTTGAGATGTTGATTTGTTATAAACTTTACTTCCGTTTTTCGACATTTTTCTGCAAATCGAAAACAATTGCTTAAACATGTAGCTTGAAAATTTATTCACGACATATTCGATCGGCAATATTGGGTTGATGTTGCTGTGGTTGTTTATCGTAAATGAAGCAGATGTTTTTCTTTCAATATTGGTAAGTTCAACTGAATGGCCTTTGTGAATCGGCCAGGATGATGCTGGTTGTAGTAAAAATTCTGGACCATTCCACCAAATTTTATGTTTTAATAATTCTTCGGGTGATATCCCACGGCTTGCACAATCAGCTGGGTTTAACTTAGTTGGCACGTGTTGCCAATGATTACCTGGCAACTTGTCGAAGATGAAACTGGTTCTGTTGGCTACAAAGCAATTCCATTTTCTCGGGACATCAGAGAGCCATGCTAAAACTATATTGGAGTGAGTCCAAGCGTATAAAGTATGGATAGGTGCTTTGAAGATACCAGCAACCTTGTGAAGCAATTTAGTTAAAAGTACGGCTCCACAAAGCTCCAGACGAGGAATAGACAACTGCTTTAATGGAGAAACCTTTGTCTTAGCAGCTATCAAATGAACAAAGGTATCCCCGTTAACATTGGTGGATCTCGAGTAAACTACGGCTGAATACGCTTTCTCAGAGGCATCACAAAATCCGTGATATTGGACGCTATGAATCGACTGCATGTGTAGAAATCGTGGGATGCGTATAGTAGTTAGACAGGTAAGTTTATCTCTAGCGGCGGACCAAGTTCGAAAAATGTCATCGGGTAATGGATCGTGCCAATCTATTTTGGTCAACCAGAGTGATTGCAGCAATATTTTAAATAATATGGTCGTCAGTGAAAGCCATCCAAGTGGATCGAAAATTTTGCCATATTCTGATAATAAACCTTGTTTAGTCAGTTGGTTTGCACTTAATTTCGGCACACTGAATGTAAATGCGTCCTCTTTTGTCAACCAACAAATTCCCAGCGTTTGACGTAAATCTCGGGATCTTCAAATAAAATGGAATCTCGTCCTTGTTTGTTTTTGGGTATGCAGCTTAATAACTCCTCGCTATTGGAGCTCCATTGCCTTAATGAAAACCCTGCTTTTGATAAAATGGTTGATACTCCTCTATATGTTTTAATAGCCTCTTTTACGGAATCACCACCTGTCAGCAAGTCATCTACATAAAAATCAGAATTAATAGTATTTGATAATTTCGATGAAATATCCCTGTTGTCTGCAGCTGATTGATGTAACGATCTGATAGCAAGATATGCTGAACAGGTCAAACCATACGTGACGGTCTTTAATTTAAAGTGTTGCATTTCTTCATGAGGATTTTCACGCCACACTATTCTCTGGAAATGTTGATGCTTAGGATGAACTATTACCTGGCAATACATCTTCTCATAATGTCAGCGACAATTGCTACTTTGTGTTTGCGAAACCTAGTTAAAATGGTAAACAAATCTTCTTGAATGGTTGGACCTGTTTTTAGTACGTCGTTTAACGATAGTCCAGTACTTGATTTACTGCTTTGCTTGATCACTGCGTGATGCGGTAAGTAACAGAAATTGCTGTTTTCTATAAACACTTCTTCTCTGGAAATACGCGACATATGACCAAGTTCTTGATATTCCCTCATGAATTGGATGTATTGCACTTTGAGATTTTCGTCTTTCTGGAATTTCCGTTCCATTGCAATCATTCTGGATCTGGCTTGTTTCAAAGTGCTTCCTAACTGCTTAAAATTTTCTTTGAAAGGCAATTCAACAATGTACCGACCATTTGCATATTGATGTGTTCTAGAGAAGTGTTCTTCACATTCATCCTCTTTGCTAGGTATTTCAAGTGAATTTTCTTCAGCTTCCCAGAATCGCCGTAAAAGTTGACATACTTCCTCTGAACTTGTCTGGATCGTGTGACACCGCGTTTCGGATTTGGCAATTGTATCAGCATATCCCGCGACTACCCAATCGAATAAACTATCTAGTAAATAGAGATTAGGTTTTATTTGTATCCGTCTCTCCTTTACTATATCGTAGAACACGTCGATGCCAAGAATCATTTCTATGGGATTCGGATCATGAAACGAAGGGTCAGCAAGACAAAATTCGTTAAATCGATTGGTATCCTTCTGGTCCAGTATAACTGCATGTGATGGTAAATATGTTGTTAGGCTGTTTAATATCAGTGCATCGACTACCACAAAAAGTTTATGATCGTATCTGGAGGATAATTTAATATTTATTAGCCCTCTGGTCTTATCTGCAGAAATTGAAGACAGCCCATTAACAGCTATACAAGCATGTTTACGTTTTAACCCCAACTTTTTTGTAAGAGCATCAGTTATAAAGGTGGATTCTGAACCAGTATCTAGAAGTGCACGAATGCTGTGGCTTTTACCATATGCGTCCATTGATGACATAATCACAGTTGGTAATATCGTTTGTTTGTCTGTCTCAACTTTTGCCTTTGTAATCGTGTAGGAATTTGATTCGGAGTTGGCTGATTGGACAACTTTTGCAGACTCAGAACTAGCCGCGTCATTGACATTATCTTTCACGGGTTCCACTTTACTCCTGTCATCATGCAAAAGTGTGTGATGCTTCTGATTACATTTGAAGCATGTATTTAGTGAAGAGCAATCATTGTCTGAGTGTCCAAGTTTTAAACAATTAAAACACAATTGGGTTTTTGTAGCAAAGCCCTTTCGAAACTCGACATTACTTCTTAAAAACTTATAGCACTTGTTTATTGGATGTGGCTTCTTACAATATAAGCATTCAATTTTGGTCGTAGCTACAAGTGCTTGCTTCGGAAAACTTTTGTGTGGTTTGCTGTTCAAATTACAGCTCTCCAACGCATCACATTTTCGATGAAGAAAATCGAGAAACTCATCTACGCTTGGAGTATCCATATCCACTGAATGTAATGCCCATTGTTACTTTGTATCGTCGTCTGTTTTATTTAATAGCAAGTAAAGGATCCAGGGATCACGCGATTCACAGGCTGAACCTAAAGCTTTTAGACCACGGAGCAGTTCGTCTGAGGTTTCCGTCAGTGTTCTGAGCGAACTTGATGAGGCTTGTTGAATACTGGGCTGTCCAAAAAACGTTTTGATGATTGTGTTCACAATAGTCCGTTTTTTATCATATCGCTTCTTTAGCTTATCCCAAGCTTCCACATAACTTGCATCGGTAATTAAAAAATGCTTGATTAATTGGACCGCGCTTCCTTGTAGAAGTCCCTTCAAAAGTTGAAATTTTTGTACATTTGGTATTGACCCGTTCTTATGTACGGTAGCCTCAAATAAGTCCTTGAAGGATGGCCATTGTGTGTATTCGCCGTTGAAAGGCGGAATATTAATTCTCGGCAGCTTCACTTCTTGATGACTGGTGGTTTTATTATGCATTATTGAATCGAAATACGCCTTTTGCTGAGAATATATATTGTTTATTGTGCTATTCAGATCATCGCTTATTGTATTATCAGCAATTTTTCGCTGTTTTATCTCTCGTGTCATGGCGGCTTGAATGCTGGAAAACTTTGTTTCAAATTCGTCAGATTTCGATGTTTGGTCGGGCAATATTAACAGTTCATCTTCTATGCTGCAAAACTCATCCCACAATGAACTTAATTTGAGAGATCTAGCTTCAAGCTCTTCAATTGTTGTACGTGCGTCAATGTAGCAGCCTTGGTTAGTGAACCTAGAACGCGACCACGTTTTTGAATAAGCGCAGTAGCAGCCATTTTGTAATCGAAAATAATAGCGAATCACAATTTTAATGAAAAAAAAAAACACTTTATAATGTTCACGTTTATTATGTATAAATTTCACAAATTGTTAATTTAATGTGTAATTAATTTTAATGTTCACTGTTAAATTTTCACCATTCACATTGATAGTTTGATTGTTTTAATCACTTATAATGCTTATAAAAATTTGGCAAACTTACAGTATCTGTGTAAAAATTTTGGTTGAATGATGGCGTGATATAGAAATTGGTTGCTAATCACTTGCTCCTCCTGATTGAATTTACTGAAGAAAAGTGTTATGCAGCGTTCCTGAATCTATAATGCTAGCCTCATCCGGCTCGAAGGACCATGTAAAACTGCAAGCCAAACGTTGTTGGTAAATTATCGTACCGAAAGAAACCCAAAAGGAACGGCAAATAAAACTCCAAAATTTGTCTCACAATTTTCTTTTGTTTTATTTCGTAAAGCCAAAACGAAATGTTGTTGTTGACTTTACAATTATTATTAAAACGAATTTCTTGAATTTTTCACAATTTATTTTTTATATATTTATTGATGATTGTTGTCGCTTCGACGGTTCAAGAAAAAGAGAATGAAATTTATTTATTTTAGCTATAAGAAGTAGTTTTTTACAATAGTTTTAATTAATATAATTTCCGATAGATGATTTAATCTATAAATTTAAACGTAACTCATTATTTTAATTGAGCTACCAAAGCGACTACGATCATTTTACTACGATTATTTTTTCTGTCTGTAAGGTTTATTGTGTGATGCCCCAACGCATGTAAGATCGTCCTTAAAAGCCCTTACTCTTTGGTTTAAGGTCTATTTAAAGTACAATAATCCTTAAAAGCCTTTAGTCTCGAGCTATTCCTATTTGCCTAATAACGGTTAAAAAAATATCAAATGGTCAAATGGTGATTATGGCAGCGGCCGCTTGACATCAACATTATATAAATTGTATCCGTCCTAGGACGGGCTGTACCCCCTAGCATTTCAATATTTATGTAGACATTTTATTTATTTAATCTACAAAAAAATGGACTCGCGAACAACAAAGTATAGGTTTGATTAAGTTCTGTCAAAATTACTATAAATATTGTACTATAAATTTATTAATTGGTTCCAACTTTATTTTAAAAACCCAAAATAATTAAAAAAGATGAACAAGTTCATCTTTTCCGCTACAAAATAGATGTTTACTATACATTAAATCTCACTTTTATACATGCATAAAATATATTTGCACTTTTTCCTCGTATTTCTGTTCATTTGGAATAGAGCGAAAAATTGAATATAAATCAGCTATATTTCATAAAGAAATACAAAAATCCGACACATTTTTTTGCGAAATACCCGTTATAGTTCGTTTCAGTACCAAAATTAAAAAAAATAAATAAATAACAATTATTCAGTGACACGACCCTGGCACACCACTTATACATACATAATCGTAAAATGAGACAATTCAAAATATTTTTTATTATTAGAAACAATTTTATCGCCCTAAATCGAAAACAACAGTATGAATTTCAAGAAAAATTCTAGGATTTTTTTTACATAACATATTTCTCAAAAGATGTGAATTTCATTTCAACCAAAACAAAAAAAAAATACTAAAACTCTAGTTTAATTAAAATTATTTTCGTAATTCAAAAAATTGTTTTCAAAAAAATAATTTACGTTGTGGTATTTTCAGTGTTAACTAAACTTTTCGGCTTCAATTTGGTACGTACTTAAGTACCATCTTATAAATTATTTGATAAGTACGTACATAGTATTCCTTATATTATTCACTAGTTGCCTTTGGAAAACATAACAATATTCAATTTCGATTAATAAATTGCCGTTGGTTATCAAACCATAAGTATATATTATTGTTATCTAGATAATATTTCAGAACAACGAAACATAATTGTACATTACTTTTAAAGTGTCTATAACTTACACAACAATAAAAAATGTTACAAACGTCGAATACAAAAATGTTTTTGTTTCATTTTAACATTTTTATTTTTTTTTTAAACTTTGTTTTTTCTCAATTTTCCTGGTTTTCATTGTTATGTTTGAAGAATTAGAAGTTATTTTATTGTATCCAATTTCATACATGTATTTAATGTTTTTTTTTGAGATCGCTTAATGTATATTATAACACAAATGTAGAAAATGAATTGAAATGGCGTGAAAAGAAAATTTTCTGCAACAAAACAACTGTATAAGACGTTTTACTTTTCTTAAAAAAATTAACAATATATTACTATAGGTATTCCCTTTAAGTGGGTGGGTTGGAAAAAAGTTTATGTTTCTGGGAGATAAAATGTATAGTGTTGATGGAATAAAAATGAGGTTAAAATACCAATTTTATAATTAATACATTTTACATTAATACCGGTCTAAATATGATACTGACCTATTAATTGAATACTATTTTCACACTAGGCTAGACAGAGGAATAAATCCATTCACCTTTCGGAGGTACTTATATTTCAGGTAATAATGTGATTGAATTAAAATTTTTGGAACTGCAGAGATATTTCATAAATATTTTATTTAACAAACTTAATGTTTTTATAATTAAAAAACATGATATTTCATAGATTTGTGTTGCTGCAAAAGCCTAAGCATATTTTAGTTTTTGTAGTATTTTAATTTTTCCCGTTCAACATCATTCTCTGATTAGTGAAGTGATGAAGCCATTTTTTTGCAGCGTCGTGCACCTCTTTTTCTATTATTATATCTTTATCGATTGCAGTAATATCATGTTTATTCTCGAGAAGCGGACTTCTACATTTTTCCTCCATGTGTTCTAGTTTTTGAAGCACGCTTATTCGATTTTTATGTCTGTTGTATAGTATCAGCAAGTATCAGTTTATTTTGTTTAGTAAATGTATTTAACACAATACATAACCTCACAAATTGTTAAAACTGACGTTTCACAGACTCTGTTCTATTCTCGGGACAGATTGAGTAGAGCAGTATTGAGAGTGATGATTTAGGACTGAGCAGATTCTGGTAATGAATACATAGAAGAGAGTAACGCTAATGGCAAAGAAGATGGTGATCACGGTAGGGCATGGTTAGATTAATCGATTTTTGGGCAGTTTAATTAAAATGGTTCGATTAATCGGAGATTTCTCGAAAATTCCTTTTCTCGAAAAAGTGTGAACTGCATCTACAAAAATTTGAAACTGTGAACTAAAATTTGTTTGTAAGTCATTTCAATATTTTTAAAAAAATAGGGCAAAAATTACGATAAAAAGTTTTTTGAGTTTACTAGAATGATGCAACCTACATTTGACTATATTTTAAAATCAGTTTGTTGCATTTTGTGATTCCGTATCGCTGATTGGCTGGTTGATATTGTTCAAAATATCGCAAGAGGAGTTGCGTGGAGTTAGTTGACTCGAAAGCTCTTTCATATAGGTTAATGTTGAAACTGGATTTTGGGGAAATAATATTTCTACAACTACCGGCTGAGGTTGGCCTCGTGATAAAGCTTCATGTTCTTGCAGAATTATTTCCTGAATCTTTGTTCTAACAAATAATTTTCTATTAGTTGGCAGTTGTCTGTTATATGGAACAACACTTAAAGCAAAATAGTAATCATCATTTTATTGTTGAGAACTTTGTTTAACCTTTGTGTCAACACGAGAATAAAACAACATCTCACCACTCGTTCAACCACTGCTGTGTATGAATTTAATCAAGAGTTTTGCATTAAAGACGGTTAAACATTCAATATAGAAACGATATCATAATGAAAATGTCATTTAACTTTATTAGAAAAAAAATTCATTCAGTTACAAAAAATCAAAAACACACCCGGGTATGTCGTGTTGACACAAGGGTTAAAATGGGTTAATTTTGGTTTTTCGATGGCCAGTAATTGTTCCACTGCCGCGTGTTTTTCATTTTTTTTGATTTTAATCATAAGAAATACTTTTCTATAGTATTATAAGGTTTGGTAGACGCAATCTACAAATTTATAAGTATTGAAGTTGGAAGCTACGAAAAAGAAGTGATGGTACATTTCGGCTTTGTACCACCATCTCGAACAGGGTACTTTTATCTTACCTCAGCCAAGGGTTCTCCAAATGTAGATATTGTTGTACCGCATGGTTTAGTAAGAGATGCAACATACCCTTTATATCCCTATTTAATGAGACCATTTTCAGGATAAGTATTTTCTCCAGAACAAGAGGTTTTTAATCAAAGCCTTTCTCGAGCAAGCCTTGTTGAATGTGCGTTTAGCATTATGGCCTCAAAATGGAGAATTTGAAAATCGGAAATAGACCCGACAAGTAAAAAAAAAATATCGTGATTTCGATTAAAAACAAAGAAAAAAACAAACCGAATTTCAGCTCTCGTGTGGCGTCACACACCAACACCCAAATTGGCTCACATTTACATAAAGAGATAGAAAAAAATCTAGAATGTTATTTTTCCATATACTCCGCACGAGGCATAGAAAAACAAAAATCATTGACAACACTGCGCAGCCCCACCATACATTCACCCAAATATACACGAAGTTAAAATATTCAATTCAATAACTGCACACACATTTATATCTCTCACACAGAAAGTACAAAAATGTTACATAAAAACCAAATAGAATACACTAACAGAGTATATTAAGGGGAAATTACATTCTTTTAATGAAAAAAAAATATCATGCAGCCGTTTATCCATAGGCGTCGTTATTTTACTTGATTTCAGGATTTTTTTTTTCAAATATTTTAACATCACAAGACCAACCACAACCAAGGGCGGTCGTAACAATTCTTTACATTTTTGTCCCCACAAAGAACGTCCTTCTTCCACAAGAACGATCAATTTTTCACAATCCATGTTGTCTATTAAAATTCGTACGAACAACTGACCAAAAACAAAATATTTTGTTCGTATTCAAATAACGTAAGAATAATGTAACACTAATTCAAATAATGTAACACTACAAACAGTCCAAAGTCAAACCTTTCAAAAGATTTTGAGTAATCGTGTACACAAACTTTGAAAACTCGTGTTCGAGAAAATTTATTTGGTTCACAAAGGGATGGGAAAGTCGGGGCAGGGGTGTTCAGTGAGGAACTTCTGATAAACCTTTAATTTTTTTTTTTTAGTTGAGGTATGATGTGATTTTTTTTTAGTATCGGCTGGTGATATTCGCAGTTATTCGGTCAGGCTGCCATTAAAGCGCTTCAATCACAAATTCTCACGTCGAAAGTAGTCCATAACTGTCTCTTATCTCTTAACGAGATGGCCGATCAGTTCAACATGGGCCATACCACAAAAAGGAGAAGAGATATTGTAACAACCGCTTGTGGTTGTTATGATCTGTTTAATTTAAATCTGTAATTACGGTTGAAAATCCCAACAAGGTTGCATGTTTATCCACTGCGCTGCATAAAATCTCTTCCACTACACGTCATTCTCTCTTTGGCTTAATTTGTAATAGAAAATATTTTTTTTTTTGGTAGAGTGTACCATTTAGCATTTTATACTTCTCCGTATTTTGGTCGGTTACTCGATTCGTTTTATCATTTTTTGTTTGATGGTGTGTAATGACGTGTGGTGGTTGGTGTGTTGCTTCATCTGTTTTGTTTTGGTTAGCGCGTGGATTTTCCATGTAAATGGAATGTTCTGGTTATTAAATTAAATAGTATGAGTGCGTGTGAATCGATTTTGGGTGATGTCGTATGTGTACGTCATCCGAAATCTATCGGTCGGGTATGTTTGTATTTATTTTTTTTATGATTAAATATTATTTTTGGGTGGGGGAAAAAAATTATTTTTTTTTGGTACGCGTCGTACGTTTTTTTTAGATAGTCTAGTTTTGAATTTTAAAATATACGGTCGAGTTTCTTGTTTTGAAATAAAAAAAAAAAATAAAAGAAAAGTCTAGTTTTGGTTTTCGATAAAAGAGTCTCGGGGTAAATATTAAAACAAAAAAAAAAAAAAAAAAAAGGAAGGTCAAATTTGGAAATTTTTTTTTTCCGAGCAATAGTCAAAATGTTGACTGTGTTTTTTTTGTATAAAAAAAGAAGATACATTTTTGAGTATGACAGATGGTGGAGCGATTTTGATTTTTGTTAATAGCTCACCAATCTTTAATTTAAGTTTGTTTAAATAATTAAAAGATAAAATTAGAATCAGTTTGGAACTTTAAAAAAAAAAAAAAAAAAAAAAAAAAAAAATAAAAATAAAGTTATATCTATAAATATTTGGTGTATTTTTTTTTCTTATGGCGAAATGTGCCATGTTTTTTTTGTGGTTGTTAAAATTTGAGTTTTGTACATAGTAAAAAAACTAATAAAATAAATGGATAAAAAGTAAAACTTTTGGTAATTTACCATAATACATAAGCAATTGGTATTTTTTTTTTTGAGTTTTGGGTGATTCCTTTATTTGTTTTGGATTTTTTTTTTTTGTCTATATAAGCCATTGTACAGAAAACCCATGGCAATTGAACGTTTTAGTTAATGATAGTGCGCGTAAAGAAGAAAACAATTTTTGGTGTGTTCCTATCTGGTTCCTATCTTGACTGGTTTTGGTATGGCGTTCTTAACTGGAATAATTTAGTAAATACTTCACGTGAACAAAGAAATAAATCTAAGAAAATCCGCAAAAGTTACCGTTACAATAAGACAATTTGAAATCGAACCAAACTGCTAATCTAACGGATACGAGTGGTTGAATTTTGTGATTTTTGTGGCAGCTAACCTTGCTGTGGGTTGAGGTTCGTGCTTAGAGGGGGAAGCTGGGAAGGTATCCTGCGTCGGCGCTGTTATATTGGGTCGGACAGGCCTAAAATTTCAAGTGTATTCAGGTATGGTGTTTTCCAAGAAAAATAAACAAGAACTTGGAAACACCGCGTGTTTTTATATTTTTCTTTCTTTAACTTTTGTGAGCCAAATTTGGTTTTTTTTTTTTTTTTTTTTTTTTTTTTTTTTTTTTTTTTTTTTTTTTTTTTGTTGTTTTATTATTATATTTTTTTTATATATATAGTTAAATTTTTAACGGGTTTTACAGGTTCCGGGTGGCGTCACATGCGACATCACCCCATAATCGATTCGCACCACATTTTTTTTCTGGTTTTATTTTCATTAACGGTTCATTTTTTTTCTTTCAAATTTTTGTTTTTCTCATTTCATTATTCTCATTTCATTTTTTTCGATTTGGGTTTTTTCCTGCGTAATTACAGTTTTTTCCCTCTTTTATCATTTTCAAGTTTTTAGTGATGTGTAACTAAATAGTTCTTTGTGATCGCGTGAGGATGGGCGGCCTTGTGCTGACCTAGGCCTTGAGCAGGGTCGCCGGAGTGGCACCGGCGTCCTTGTCGAACGCTCCCATTTATGATTATCTACCACTGTGGTCGTGGCACAGTAGAATAATTTTCTTGTCCCCTTCGTTTTATCTCTATGCGGTTTTCAAGCATAGCAATATGTCTGGTAACCCCCACGCCTAGCGGCGAGCTTCAGCCAGTGCAATACCGCAACCAGACCTCTATTGCTATGTTCTGTTAACAAAATCCCTTTTGGGGGATTTTGTTACAGTGGCGCCCAACTTCTTCGGCTAATTTTTTTTTTGCATTTTTCGTCTTTTCAGATTTCACAATTTTTTCAGCTTACTTGTTGTGAGTACCACGTGCAAAGTCCAACGCTTGCGTTGTTTGAGCTTGCACGGGTGCTCACATCAACGTTTTCTGCCCGATCAACATTCAAATCTGCATTGCAACCAGCGTAAGCTGTTTGATTGCATGCAGATGAGAATGTTGATCCCTATTCTCAGCTCGTCTGATGAATGGGCTTACCATTTCTGCCATGTGGCATTGATTGTGGTTAAGCTCATTCTTCTTTCGTTCTGAGTTTAGTCTTATTAAATTTTTAAAGTCTTCGTGCCATATAATTAAATTAATTTTTTCTATTTCAGTCCGACTACCTACATGGGGAGGGATCACAGCATGTTCTAACCTTTGGTTATTTGATCTTGCTGGATCGCTCGTCATGTTGGTTCCATGTGTCATGGGTGTTGGGATCGCGAACTTGTTGTTTCCACCAATGTGGTGTTGATTGGACAGTTCGTGATCGCAGTACTCATTGGCACATCTTTAGTCAATTTCTACTTTCAGGTAAAATTTTATTTTTCAATTTTTTTTTTTTTTCAATCCAAATTAAACTACTGGGACCACAGTGGTAATTTTTATTTTTTTTATTATTATAGCGTTCACGCCTGGCTCAGCATGGGGCCGTGCTCACTTCTCACGTGATCACATTTTTTGTTATTTTTTGATACAAGTAATACATTTTACTTATTTTTCTTTTGCTTTTTCATTTTTGTGAAATTTTGTTTTTTGATTATTGGTTGTTTTTCAGTTGGTTAATGGAGCAGCTAAAATACTGTTAATAATTTTGGTTAGTTCATTTTTTATATTGTAGTAATTCTATTTCGGTATTTTGATTTTTTTTTTTTTGTTTTTGTTTTGGGTTTATATTTGCTTGCGAATGAATTCCGGCAATAATAATCTACCGTGGGATAGACCGGCAAGTGCGGTTGTTCATACAGTGTTTGAGTCGAGTGAAAGTAGTGCTTTACCGCGGATAAGTCCTTGGGATAACCATAGTAATTTTCCAGCTCCTCAATCCTTCCGACTTGTTGATATCTACGTGATTATTATAGTTATAATTTAAAAAGTTCATTCTAATTTTCATTATTTTGTCAAATTATTTTCATTAATTTTGTTTCGGTTTTGGGATATTGATATTTAAATTAATTTTTTTTTTCTTTCGGTAATTTTTTGGTATATACATATATATATATATATATATATATATATATAAATATAATTCATTTTCTTTATTTTATTTTTTTTTGTCTCTCACATTCAGTTCAATAGTAAACTCAGTAAACATAAATTCTTTTTGTCCTTTAAATTATATTGAGGTATTAAGCAACACTTTAGATTCCAACACATTACCTTGGGATAGACTGGCGAGTACGGATGAGAAAAGGTTTTGAGTTGAGCGCTAGTTCAGTATTGACGCGAGTGGTCCAGTGGATAGTAATTTGTGCTCGCAGCTCCTCAAACAGCCCGGCTTGTGGATATCTACTTGGTCATAGTGAGTCTAATTTGAGATTGGTGCTTCAATATATGTTTTCAATAAATTTCTTTAAATAATTAATTAATAATTTAAAATTTTTTTTCTGCTTTAAATTAAGTAATTCTATCTTGTTTTTCATATATATATATATATATATATTCAAATATTTTTATATTTAATTTTTTTGGTGGGTAAAAAATTTTTTTTTTGTAATCTCTTCAATTAAATAATTTGATTTTTTTTGTGGTTGAAAGTGCCAGTATCGCTGGTTTTCATTTATTATTTACGTTAAATTTTAATAACTTTTGGTTTAGGTAATTTTAATTATAACTATAATCTATTCAGTAAATATAAGTTGGAATTTTTTTTATTATTTAAATATTGTTAGTTTACATTTATTAAAAATTAATTCTCATTACTTTTAAAATCACGTTTAAATTCCATTTTTGATTAAGTCCTTTTTCTTTCTCGTTAAATTCGTTGTTGCGTGTTAAAATGGATATTTCACATCTTAAGGCTGATGAGATTGAAGTAGAATTTTTGCTTCGATCTATCCAACCCAATACTGAGGAAGCGGTGAATGAATTAAGGAAGGCGTTGGCCGCAGAGCGGGATGGTACTCAGGACAAACCGATCGAGATGCACAATCGAGCTAAAAAGAAACCCAATGAAGAAATTCTCACTTGTCAAAGCAAGGTGCAGAGTCTCCAACAAACCTTTATTGGTATTGAAAATCTAGACGTAGAAGATCAGGTTCGAACAGCTCAGCGTCTGCGGTCGCGGTTACTTCATGTACATGATCGTTTGGAAAGAGCTACTCAGTCTCCTACATATGGACAGCAGGCTCAAATTATTTTAGATATTTGTATTAAATTGCACACGGCGTTAGATCAGTATTTAACTGACCCTACTTTACTGGATCAATCTGTTGAGTCCGCTAAAGGTATTGATGGAGGTCAAGCGTTGGTATTTCAGGAGGTATATCCGGTAGAATCAAAACTGACCATCCCAGAAGTAGTGAGTAAATCCCAACCTAGTCCTGCGGGTAAGATTAGCAATTCGGTACTGCATCCTTCAACCTCTAACCCCATTACCACGGCGGATAAGGCAGTTAACTCTAGTGACCAAGCAGAACTTTTAAAATCATTAATGCAACAAGTGCAATTTCTCACCAATCAGCTTTTAGTAAGACAGACTGCTCCAATTCCTTCGGGGGATAGCATTCCGGTAGTATCCGGGGTTAAAAGTTCTGCTGACGAATATCCTGGCGGTCGTTCTTTGCCAATGGACCCGGCTGTCGTAGCGGCGAATCAAAATATTCAAAAATCAGCCCAAGTTCATTTTCCACCAGCACATACCTCTCAGGGAGGACTCGAACAGTTAAATGATTTCCTTGGTTTAACGTCTTCGCATTTGGAACCTGTCTCTAAAGAGCGTTCATCTCCGGAGCAGGCCACCCAACGTTCCAATTTTCAGTCAGCACCAGATGTTAGAGATCTTCATAATAGTACTTTGAATCCCGTGCCTTCAGCAATTCATAATCCATCTACTCAATATAATCCTGATTTCAATAGACGTTCTTTATCTCGATGTGGGATTTCCTACACAGGTTCACCTTCTGGTATCACTGTGGACATGTTCCTTTTTCAGCTGGACTCTGTAGTGAAATCCAACAATCTATCACCTTCCTCTGTACTTCTGGATCTGCATCTTGTCCTGAAAGATGTGGCACTGCAGTGGTACTGGACCTACCGCAGGTATAATCCTTCAGCACCTTGGGATAGCCTCCGATTAGCCTTCCAAGAAAGATTTAAAGATAGGCGTACTCCCTACGAAATTCGTCGTATGGTTGAGTCTCGCAAACAGTTACCTAACGAATCATTCTTGGAATTTTATCATCACATGTGGAATTTGGCCCTGCAGTGTCACACCCCTTACAGCGACGATGAATTCATACAACTACTGATGAACAATATGAAGCCTGTCCTTCAGTATCAACTTACTGATCGACACTTCTCACATATCAATGAGCTCATCAAAAGTTGTACTTCATGGGAAGATTCGCTAAAACGTTTTCGTTCTCCACCTGATTACTCGATGCACCCTCGTCGTAGTATCAATGAACTCGGTGTTGAGAGAATGTATGATTCAGAACCAGTCGTTTCAATTTCTAATCCATCAGTTCCATCCGCAGATACGTCAGGAACCGCATATCGCGTTCCATCTGGTGTTTTTGTTCCGACGTCCGAATCTGTGCAACATATTTCTGCGATTAGTCCAAGTCATTCTTATCGTGCTCCAATGGGAACGACTATGACAAACTCTAAGTCTTTTAAACCCTCCTCTATTTCTCCTTCAACTAATGTAACCAATACCTCTAGATCTGGCCGTAATTACATTTGCTATAATTGTTCTGATATAGGGCATGGTTTTCAAGACTGTCCTCGTCCTCACTTGGGTGCCTTTTGCTATCGTTGTGGTCTCAAAGGCACCATCTCAACAAATTGTGTTCGTTGTGCGGGAAACCAGACCAGTGGTTCATGGAGATCGGGGAACCAGGAACCACAGACCATCTCAACCCCAACAATAATTACCAAAGTAGATGCAGTCAGCAATACCGACCCAGAGTTTCGGAAGAGACTGATGCCAGATGGAAAGAATCAGTCGAACCAGTGAAAGTTCGCGTTGAGTCCTTTGACTCCGCAATCTCTTCTGGATCTGGTTCAGCTGGTTCCGACCTAATGGTATCGGACTCTTGCTTGCCTGTTTCTCCACCTGAATGTCGAGTAAATTCCTTTTCCAAATTGGAACACTCCATTCCTTCAACTTCTTCATTTAACAATAGTTCTAATTTTTCTGATTCCGTTCCGTCTCTCCCCAACACTTTTGGGAAACTCATCTCAGCTCAGTTACTTCGCTCAAAAAAATACTGGGAGCAACGTCGGATTTTGCGATCCTTTGTTGTTTCTTCAGTACTCGGTTCTGAGACAAGCGATAAACGGCCTTATGCCGATATTCTTGTCAATGATGTTCCATACCGAGGTCTATTAGATAGTGGAGCGAAGGTAAGTGTGTTGGGTTGTGGTTCTGAAAAGTTGTTGGCGGACAACAACCTTCATATTCATAATTTTCCTACTTCTATTCAGACTGCGAGTGGTCAACCTCAGAACGTCATTGGTTATATAAATGTTCAGATTAGCTTTAACTCTCAATCTCATTACATGCGCTTCTTTTTAGTACCTTCTTTAAAGCAATCTCTCTATTTAGGGATTGACTTTTGGAATAAATTCGGCATTACTTTGCAAATACCTGCGTTGAGTGAATTACCGGACTCCGCAGAACTATCTAAGTCTCCTGTTATACAAGAAAATGTGTCCAGTTTAAATTCTTCAAGTGACAATTCGGTTCTACATATTGATCTTAACTCTTCAGCTTTTCAGGACGATGAATATGTACAACAGATCAATCGAGTACGACTATTAAAAGATTGCGATCACAACTTCAAAATTCGTGATAATAAACTCTTGATCTTACCTTCCTACGCTTCTCGTTATACGTCCACTGATTTGTCTGAATGGAAGTTAGTAGTTCCGTTGTCCTTGACTGCAAACTTAATTGAACTGGCTCATTCTTCTCCTACTTCTGCTCATATGGGTATTAAAAAAACTGTGGAACGACTTCAACGGCAATTTTTCTGGTTTGGTATGACTAAACAAATCAAACTTTTCATCTCTAATTGTTTACAATGCAAGATGAATAAGCCTGTAAATTTTAGCACTCAACCTTTGATGGGTTCTCAAACTGAGTCTACCAGACCTTTTGAAAAATTGTTCGTTGATTTCCTTGGACCATATCCTCGCTCCAAACGAGGTAATACCTGTATCGCTATAGTGTTGGATCATTATTCAAAGTTTGTTCTAGTCAAACCATTGCGTGAAGCTTCCGCCTCTTCTCTGTGTAACTTTTTGGAAAATGATGTGTTTTTACTTTTCTCTGTACCTGCAGTGATTACTTCTGATAATGGCAAACAATTCATATCTAACTTATTTAAAGATCTCTTGAAAAAATATAATGTTGATCATATTCGTACTCCTATTTACTCTCCTCAAAGCAACGCTTCTGAGAGAGTTAATCGGACGTTACTGTCTAGTATTCGTTCTTATCTTGATGATCATGCACATAATGAATGGGATTGCCATCTTTCTGAAATCACTGCGGCATTGCGAAATGTTAAACACGACGTCACGAATTTTTCTCCTCACTATTTGGTCTTTGGTCAACACATGTCATTAAACGGTTCAGATTATGCTTTACGTAAACTTTTATCTCCTCAGGATGATAACGAAATACATGTGTTGTCCAAGTCTAATAGATTAAATCTTATTCGTGATCAAATAACTCATTACCTGAAAGTTGCACATGAGAAATCCGCTGCTCGTTATAATTTACGAAGTACCAATAGGAATTTCCTGCCTGATCAACCTGTGTTTGTCCGATCCTTCGCACAAAGTAGTGCTCCTGATAGATTTTCTGCAAAGTTAGCTGCTAAGTTTATTCCTGCTTTTATCACTGATAAAATCGGAACAGTCTCTTATAATATCAGAAATCTTGATGGAAAACCTTTGGGAGTTTATCATGCCAAGGATATACGATTGTGACAAATTATTAGTGAAATTTTTTTTCTCCTTCCCTCTTACTTTCATGCCTGGCTTTGAGATCTTTTCTCGGGTGTGAGTCGTCCCCACGCTGTAACAACCGCTTGTGGTTGTTATGATCTGTTTAATTTAAATCTGTAATTACGGTTGAAAATCCCAACAAGGTTGCATGTTTATCCACTGCGCTGCATAAAATCTCTTCCACTACACGTCATTCTCTCTTTGGCTTAATTTGTAATAGAAAATATTTTTTTTTTTGGTAGAGTGTACCATTTAGCATTTTATACTTCTCCGTATTTTGGTCGGTTACTCGATTCGTTTTATCATTTTTTGTTTGATGGTGTGTAATGACGTGTGGTGGTTGGTGTGTTGCTTCATCTGTTTTGTTTTGGTTAGCGCGTGGATTTTCCATGTAAATGGAATGTTCTGGTTATTAAATTAAATAGTATGAGTGCGTGTGAATCGATTTTGGGTGATGTCGTATGTGTACGTCATCCGAAATCTATCGGTCGGGTATGTTTGTATTTATTTTTTTTATGATTAAATATTATTTTTGGGTGGGGGAAAAAAATTATTTTTTTTTGGTACGCGTCGTACGTTTTTTTTAGATAGTCTAGTTTTGAATTTTAAAATATACGGTCGAGTTTCTTGTTTTGAAATAAAAAAAAAAAATAAAAGAAAAGTCTAGTTTTGGTTTTCGATAAAAGAGTCTCGGGGTAAATATTAAAACAAAAAAAAAAAAAAAAAAAAGGAAGGTCAAATTTGGAAATTTTTTTTTTCCGAGCAATAGTCAAAATGTTGACTGTGTTTTTTTTGTATAAAAAAAGAAGATACATTTTTGAGTATGACAGATGGTGGAGCGATTTTGATTTTTGTTAATAGCTCACCAATCTTTAATTTAAGTTTGTTTAAATAATTAAAAGATAAAATTAGAATCAGTTTGGAACTTTAAAAAAAAAAAAAAAAAAAAAAAAAAAAAATAAAAATAAAGTTATATCTATAAATATTTGGTGTATTTTTTTTTCTTATGGCGAAATGTGCCATGTTTTTTTTGTGGTTGTTAAAATTTGAGTTTTGTACATAGTAAAAAAACTAATAAAATAAATGGATAAAAAGTAAAACTTTTGGTAATTTACCATAATACATAAGCAATTGGTATTTTTTTTTTTGAGTTTTGGGTGATTCCTTTATTTGTTTTGGATTTTTTTTTTTTGTCTATATAAGCCATTGTACAGAAAACCCATGGCAATTGAACGTTTTAGTTAATGATAGTGCGCGTAAAGAAGAAAACAATTTTTGGTGTGTTCCTATCTGGTTCCTATCTTGACTGGTTTTGGTATGGCGTTCTTAACTGGAATAATTTAGTAAATACTTCACGTGAACAAAGAAATAAATCTAAGAAAATCCGCAAAAGTTACCGTTACAATAAAACAATTTGAAATCGAACCAAACTGCTAATCTAACGGATACGAGTGGTTGAATTTTGTGATTTTTGTGGCAGCTAACCTTGCTGTGGGTTGAGGTTCGTGCTTAGAGGGGGAAGCTGGGAAGGTATCCTGCGTCGGCGCTGTTATATTGGGTCGGACAGGCCTAAAATTTCAAGTGTATTCAGGTATGGTGTTTTCCAAGAAAAATAAACAAGAACTTGGAAACACCGCGTGTTTTTATATTTTTCTTTCTTTAACTTTTGTGAGCCAAATTTGGTTTTTTTTTTTTTTTTTTTTTTTTTTTTTTTTTTTTTTTTTTGTTGTTTTATTATTATATTTTTTTTATATATATAGTTAAATTTTTAACGGGTTTTACAGGTTCCGGGTGGCGTCACATGCGACATCACCCCATAATCGATTCGCACCACATTTTTTTTCTGGTTTTATTTTCATTAACGGTTCATTTTTTTTCTTTCAAATTTTTGTTTTTCTCATTTCATTATTCTCATTTCATTTTTTTCGATTTGGGTTTTTTCCTGCGTAATTACAGTTTTTTCCCTCTTTTATCATTTTCAAGTTTTTAGTGATGTGTAACTAAATAGTTCTTTGTGATCGCGTGAGGATGGGCGGCCTTGTGCTGACCTAGGCCTTGAGCAGGGTCGCCGGAGTGGCACCGGCGTCCTTGTCGAACGCTCCCATTTATGATTATCTACCACTGTGGTCGTGGCACAGTAGAATAATTTTCTTGTCCCCTTCGTTTTATCTCTATGCGGTTTTCAAGCATAGCAATATGTCTGGTAACCCCCACGCCTAGCGGCGAGCTTCAGCCAGTGCAATACCGCAACCAGACCTCTATTGCTATGTTCTGTTAACAAAATCCCTTTTGGGGGATTTTGTTACAATATTAAAGTGCATCTAGCGTTAGGCAAACTACTGCTTCAGGAAGAATAGATGGTCAAATAGTACAATACCTCATGTGTAATAACTCGGCAGGTCTGCCCAAAGTTGGACTTGGCGCGGTCTAAACAACTGATATCACTTCAGTAGTCAGATCAGTATGGTTGTTGCAGTCATGACAGAGTACTGGCTCATAGGCAGGCACTCGAGTTGAGTTGGATTCTTATCACATGACTACTGTCGAAGTTGCGGAAACGAAGAGGAGGAAGAGACAGTATTTAATCTTCTTTGCACCTGTCCTCGTCTGGCCCGAAATAGACTAAAGTTTCTAGGGGTATCTTTTTTAAATAACCTGACGGACCTCAGTAGGATGGGCATCAGGAATATCCAGCGCTTTGTTAACAGCTTAAAATGGTTTCAATGGTAAATGAACAATAAATTGTGGTAAGGCTACGATCCAGGTGTCTATACCGGTCTTACTGGAGTTCGTTACAGGAAAAGATCTTGCAACGACCCTCGTGCAAGCAGAAATCGATCGGCGTAGCAAGAGTAGTTCTTTGACTTCTAATATAAAAGGCATACGAAATTTATCTCTAAAATTCCTGCAGTTAAAATTCAGCAAGAACCAGGAATACCGCAAACATAAAATGAAAAAAGTGAGCCGTCACTAAAGAAACGGAAAGTGGAAAAGTATGGCTGATGTCAGTTATACGGTTATAAAGCGGATCGGAAAACCAAAACCACATGCTACATACCAAAACCACAGGCTACCAATGGATATTTGAATAGAGTGCTTTGAAATAATAAACAAAACAGCTTCAGAAATCCCTTAATATTAATATGGTGAAATGTGATTTTGCTGCCGAAAAACATGGTAAATCGATTTATTCAATTGACTTCTCCAGTTTCCATTTCAGCTTTAAATATATGAACTACGAACATGATGCTTATTTAAAGGAATGTGATAGATTTGACCGAGACCATTACCTTTTTAATTTTAATTATAAAAAAATATTGATTTAATAAAGTGAACTGATTTTTTTTATCATATTAATAGTACAGTCAAACCTGTTTTTGTGCGGTAGATAGGGACCGTACAAAAAAAATCGCACAAAAAAAAAATATTCGCAAACTCCATAAATCGCTATAATAAATAATTTTGTACAAAAATTACAAAAAATTTTTTTTATGCGGTGGATAGGGACCGCATAAAAAAGTTTCCCTTAGAAAATACATATGTCAAAGTTTTACGAAATAGCGAGAAAGTGCTTTCTAAACAAAATAAATAATTAAATTACACATGGAAACATTTAAAAAAAATTTAATTTCTAATTTTTAAATAAAACGGTAAATTTCCTTTTTTCTTACATATTGTATATTTTTTTAGTTTATGTTCAAGGTTAACAATCAGTGTGGCTATTACTACTCATTTCATTAGTTGTGAAATAAAAATTTCTTTTAACTAAATTATATTCTTTGTGTGCATTATGTATGTTAATTACATATTGAAATTTGCTGGAATATGGAATATATAAGAATATTGAGCATGTCTAATGATTAATGAACTTGGCTGATGCATTAGGTATGAAAATGGCTGAACAGAATCTCGATATTCATATACCGCATAAAAAATATCGCACAAAAAAAATCGCATACAAAAAAAATCGCACAAAAAAAACGCATAAAAAAAAATCGCATAAAAAAAGACCACACAAAAACAGGTTTGACTGTATATTATTCAACGAGCATAATATGCTCGTTGAATAATCGACCTTAGACCTCAACCTATATATGTGAGTATTCTCAGCCTGATTTAATGAGAAGGTAAGGTAAAGGACCCTATAGGATAAGCATAGTAAATTGGGCCTAAAACAACGTATTTTCTATTTTTCCCATAGATAAGCTTGGGCCCAGCTGCATGAAATGGAATACATCATTTATATATATTATAATGATAGCTGTTATTCATGAAGATGAAGTTTGCCGATAGGAGAGTGTCGTAAATCATCTGAGTGAATAACAGCCATTATATGCGAGTAGAATACGATACTTTGTCCACGACCGACAAATATCATTTTGTTTTATAATCAAATTTTTTAAATGCTCCTCAAATAATTTTCGTCGACATTTTGATGTCACAGTTTAATAATAATGGAAATGGACTACTAGATAAAGGCCCCTATTCACAAAATGTAAAAATTCTATAGCTGTAACTTTACGAAAATTGTTTATAGAGCAAAAGTTACAGAGTACTAAAAATTGGTATTCACAAACTGTAAGAACTTCGCCACTGTAAATAAATACATTTGAATTCGCCGCCGTAAGAAAAATAGTAGCCTTTGATAAATCGAAATGTCAAATAAAGAATCATAACAAATCATTCTGGCCTGAAAGTCAAATGAAAATAGAATGTACATTTATGAGATTTTTTGTAGGTTACCTGATAGACAGGTAAGTAAACTATTCTTGCACAGAATAGGATCCGACGTAGCCTTTTCCGTGAACTAAATCCCGGCTTCGTAAACAAAATAATGCATACATGCGTAAATTTATTTTTAAATTTTGGCGGTCATCTTTTGTAATCCGGTAGCCTAACATTTCACACTCAAATACGATAAATGGGGTAATCGTAATCACTTTATACCTTCAGTTTGTTGGCATGTGTAAATTATTTATTTTGACTTTAGTAAAGAGCGTAGAGGATTACCGGTAGCAAGGCGTTCCTTGGCATTATGGCGTCCCATAGACCATTATCATGGGGGCTAAGAAACCTCACAAGAATCTTAACACTTTTTCAAATGTGTAGTTATATGAGTTCAGATGTTGTTTTTTGGACTGATTTTCAGTTCCACAAACCTTCACCAAAATTCTGAAGAAAAAAGTTATTTTGATAAGAGTAATTCTTATCTTACACCATCAATGATACGTACTATATTGATTCGTAAAGAACACAAAGAAATCCTAATAGATAATTTTTAGTGAAAATCTCAAAGTATCGAGAGTAGTACTTCCTGAAAAAATCATGACGAAAAATGGTTACTCTGCCGAGTTATGAACTAATAAAATCAAGATATGTAGCTTTACATCAACAAAATTGTCACTGTAAACTTACAGAGCATAATTTTGGTTTATAGAGTCTAGTTACATTTCATGAATACCATTTTAGTACTAATCGGAAATTTTACGGTTATAGAACTAATTTGCATTTTGTGAATACGGGCCAAAATTTCAAAAATTAAATAATTTGCTTGGCAGCATTGAATAATGAAAGACGAGACTACTAGATAAACTAGCAGTGAATAATGGATATCATTATAAGTGATGAAACAAACATAATGAACATATTATACTTTATACCCTTGACAGAATAGGGATTAGCTAAGCGCGATTAGTGATTTTTTCGAGATTAGCTGTAGTGTGTCAAGTTGAAGATTAGCTAATCTCGTTTTATTTGAGGATTAGTAACTAATCGAGATTAGTGCACTAATCCTTGAAAATTGTCGAGCTTATCTCGTTGTATTGGGTTTAGTGATAGTACAAGTGGCACAACAATGTGAAATAATTATTTAAACATTGCTGAAAATGGAAGTGGCGTGAATTTACGATAGAAGTTATAAAATCAATGACATCTTAAACAATTTGTGCTGAATAAATTTTGAGGAAAAAAAAAATCTAGTGTGTTTTAATGTATAAATCTTAGAAATATTAAATTATAAAATGAGTCCAGCTGATTTACTAGCTACATACACAGTTGAAAAAATAACTTTAATTTTTAATGCAAGCCTTGCATTACGACTTATGTAAAGCAAGCTGTATTAAATTGTAAAGTAATGATTGCATTAAAATGAATGTTAACGCAATTACGAAGATTTCTAAAGCAGCATTTGCATTAAAAGTTACTTATTAAACATTTTAAAGTAACCTGCTCAAATTAAAAATTTATACCAACATAAAATTCGCTAAAACAAGCGGACTTTAATATATATATGAATTATAAATTCAAGCACGTGTTTTGCGTTATTAATATAAAATTCACTAACTCAAACCGACTTTAATTAGGTTACAGGTAAACTTTTCATTTCTTAAAATATAATTTATTACCTGGGGCGATCATAAAGTGATCTAGCCCGCCAAACTGCAAAACATTTGGAGTCTCTGAGGTCTCGTCCCTCAAGGCGCCAAAAACTAAGACCAACACCAGAAAAAACATGATACTAAGATTTTATTAACAGAAATAAAAAACAAAAAATGGTAGCTAAAGTTACACAACTTTTAATGCAACTTGCTTTAAAATTTAATACTTCTAAAATATTTTATTAATTCAGTTTTTGATAAATTGTAATGCAGTTGCTTGACGGTTCTTTATAATTTGCTTTATATTCTAATGGATTGTTGCATTAAAGTTTAATGTATTTGCTGTTATACAAATTAATGCACTGTGCATTAAAACCTATTTTAATGCAAGGTTAGCATTATTTTGTGATGGAAGCTAGCACTGGACCTACATGTAATGCAATTTGCATTACATAACCCATTTTTTTTTAACTGTGTATATTTCAGCGAATCACCATAATAATATTTTATTTCTCTGCAAGAAACTAATCCCTAGTCTGTCAACGCATATGGATTTGTGGTGGATTAGCTAATCTCGTTTCACTAATCGCGCTTAGCTAATCCCTAGTCTGTCAGTGGTATTAGTCGTGGACAAAGAATTTTTATTGAATTTTTAAGATAATAAATTATAGAATTTTGAGGATAAGGTTTATCAAAAAAGTGAATTTGAAGTTGTGGATGAATTACACTAACGGTTAGTAATGCTGGAATGAACCTAGGGGTCAGTAATGAAGGGTTAAATAATATTTTGATAATGCTTGTTTCTCACTTTCTTATTATCTCTAATATGTACCATGATTTATAATCTTTCTTTCTGCTAAGATAATTTATTATGTAAACATATATACCCAAAGATATTTTTAAAATGAATGAAAAAATCCAAATAAAGATCATTGCAAAAAAGGAGTTATTGAGAACCTGTTCGTTGTTTTTTAATTTATCCTGAACTTTGTAACATTCATATACCCAAACATTACACAAACCATTCTGTAGTGTATTTGTGTAGCAGCTATCAACCATTACAGCTCAATATGCGCCAAGACGTATCTGACCTCCAACAGCGCATGCAGGTAGCTACTCAGGTGTACAAAAAATATTTTTTGGGCGCAAAAATTGATCGATGCCATATACATTTTCGAGAATACAAATGTCTAGATATTATAACGATTCATACTTACTATAGATTTGGCCTTTTTCGTAAAAGAAAGTGTTGCGGTGTCCACATCTTCCATAAGTATTAATAAGAATTAACCCTTAAATATAATGTATCTCAAGGCTTATGGCAACCTAAAGTGGTTTAAAACTTTAAAGCAAATAATGTTAACACAACATAAATATGTATATTTATTGTGTATGTAGAGTAAGGTAGAATTTTTATGTACGAGTATGGGAAGTACGAATACAAAAAATATTTTCCATTAAACACCATTAAAATAAAATTAAATTAAAATCGAATAAACAAGTTCAATAAATAGGACACATTTTGCAGATTATGGCAATCTCCATAAAATGAAAAAAAAAAAAAAATTGGGTCTACCAGACTCTCGGACGACACTTTTCCCATAAAGCATCCGTTAAAGATCACCAAACCAACCATTTATATTTTACAAACATTTTCCGTTATTTTGGGCTGGCACAATATGGCACGGCTTTTCTTAAATTTGTAGACCTCTCCCCCAATATCACAATTGATCATGACAATCTAAATCTTCTACTCTCATACCGCCAAATCACAGATCCACAAATAATATTAAATTTTTTAGAACTGACACGTTTTGAGCAGCAATCACAAGTTTTCTTCAAAAATCATATTTAAGAGATTATTTTTTTACGAGAAATATTGTAGATAATTAAAAATTTGTAAGCGAATTGCCGGATATGCCTTAAGTCAACAGACATGTGATGCCAGAGGACCATCTCCATCGATTGGAAGTAGCGCTGTTGCCCGAGAAATTATGCCGCTATGATGTGAACTGAGCTGGGATTATGAGGACATTTATTATTATGTTGCCAACGTTATTCTGTATTGACACCCTATTATGAATGATCTCATGCTCAAAATGGGGTGTCGTAAAATTTAGAAGTTAATAGTAAATTAATTAATAATTAATAAATATCATTGCACAATCAAAGTCGTATTTGCCATTTTTCATATCCGGCCTTTAACAATTAGAGCCAGGTATTCATGTCTAGTATACCGTTGAAAGTCCTTAAGAATTTAATTTACTCCAATCAAACAGCATCCACCTTGTTCAAAAATTTATTTTCTGAAAATTTGTGCCGTTTGTTTACATCACAATATTATCTGAGCAACGTGAAATTGGATGATATAATTCTTTACTCAGTGCTTCAGTCTGGCCGGTACCGTTCGAAAATACAAAATAATACACAACCAATACAAAATCAGAATTAACGTTAACTATCATTTGTTACCGAATTCCACCTCCTTGTCATATAGCATTTCATTTTATATATCACCCAACTCTCCTAAACTACTCTAGTGGCGTGATATTATTTTAAAGCCTCCCATAATAATTTGCTATTAGGATTTATATGTATACGACTTTGAATACCAAGAGAATTTATTATTCAGAAATAATACCTTTAAAGATTTTATTAAAGCAAATCACAAATAATGTATCGATCAACATGTCGTTGAAATTTCAATCATTAAAATGACAATAAAACGTCACAGAAATGTCAATGTCAGAAATGTCAATGTCATAGAAACGGGAATATCTTGCTATATTTAAAAGCTCACTATATATAATTATTTTTAAATGTTTTTTTAGTTTTTTTTTTTTATTTTTTTTTTTTTTTTTATTTTTTATTTATTTATATTACGACTGAGTCTTACACCCATTTAGTAATTTACATTGCATTATAAAGTATTTGATTAGTCGGCACAATCACAAGATTATCCCCCATTTCGTGTAACTCATCCCCTGGATTTTCGCCACAGCAAGTCTACTGACCTCCTGGTCGCGATAAGTCCAATGGTTTTATTCTTTGCAGTCTTCTGGTAGGTGTGGTAGCCAGCATACAGCGTATGTCCAGATTTTCATGCTGGTGCAGACGTTGTAGGTGTTTTGTTGCATGATGCTTAATTTCATCCACGACAAGCTCGATCTTTAGATCTCGATGGAGGTTGTCGTTTCGAATGTACCACGGTGCATTAACAATACATCGCAGGATTTTATTTTGAACTGTTTGTATGATTTTAATATTTGTCCTCTTGGCACAACCCCAGAGTTGGCTACCGTACGTCCATACAGGTTTAAGGATTTGTTTGTATAACAGCAGTTTGTTATGGATCGCTAGTTCAGATTGTCTCCCTAAGAGCCAATGCATCTTTCTAAATTTTATGTTTAGTTCTTCTCGCTTCTTTTTATGTGTTCTTTCCATCTAAGTTTAGCATCTAAAGTCATGCCAAGATACTTAGCAGTGTTCGCATGCGGTACTACTATAGAGTTTATCATTATTGGTATATGATTAACTTTTAGATTGGTAAAGTTCACTTGGACTGATTTTGCTTCATTTAATTTAATTCGCCATTTCTCTGTCCATTTACATATCAGGTTAGTAGCCTTCTGAAGTTTACTAGTGGATTCATTGATGTTTTTTGCTGTTGCAAGTATTGCCGTGTCATCTGCAAAAGTCGCCATTGTTGCTTCTATAATTGGTATATCTCTAGTATATAGGAGATAAAGGATTGGTCCAAGAACACTCCCTTGTGGAACTCCTGCTGTTATTCGTTTTAGCTGGGAGTATTCATTCTCATACTTTACTCGGAAGTGCCTCTCTGATATGTAGGATTTTAGAATTTGAAAAAATTGCTCTGGAAGATCTCGATGAAGTTTGAATTCTAACCCCTGGTGCCATACTTTGTCAAATGCTTGCGCTACATCAAGGAATATAGTTGAACATATTTGTTTGCTTTCAAGTGATTTCTCGATTACATCAGTAATTCGATGTACTTGTTCTATAGTAGAATGTTTTTCCCTAAATCCAAACTGATGTGAGGGGATAAGATTCCTTTCTTCGATAATTGGTTTTAGTCTTTTAAGAAGAACCTTTTCAAATAGTTTCGATAATGTTGGTAGCAGAGAAATCGGCCTGTATGAAGCTTTATCGTTCGGAGGTTTGTTCGGCTTAAGTATCATAATTACTTCTGCAACTTTCCATTGTCTTGGTACATATCTTAGTCGAAATGCTGCATTAATTATATGCATTAGTTTCCTCAATGCTTTCTCCGGTAACACTTTTATTATCTGACCCGTTATAAGATCATATCCTGGGGCCTTATACGCATTCAGATTATTCTTGATTTCCCATTTTAGTTCTTTCAATGTTATTGGTGTAATTTTTATTTCATCCTGTTTATTTATCGGGGTAATATTTTCCTCTTCCGTTTGTTTTGGGTAAGGTTGAAATGTTTCTTCAAGATGATTTGCAAACAAATCAGCTTTTTGTTTAGCATTTCGAGCCCAATTGTCTTTATCTTTAATTGGAGGAACCTGAAGTTTGGGTCTTTTAAGATTCTTAGTTGCTTTCCATAATGAGTAATCAGTATCTTTTTGCCCAGTTAGAGTGCTGAGGTATTTATTAACTGATTGATTTTTAATATCTTTTATTAGATATTTTAATTTGTTACACAAGTGATTAAATACCCTCTTATTTTCCGGGTTTCGATGTTTTTGCCAATTCTTCCGTGCTTTTCTTTTGATTTTAAGTAGTTCCCTTACTTCCTCCGGATAGCTAGCATTGCGCTTCAATTCATGATTGTTATTAGGAGTGCTTTCCCACGCAGCACTTTGGATATTATAGATGAGATTATCTAGTTCTTCTTCTAATTGGACTGATCCCTGAATTGGGTTCTGCAGATTAATTCTTTCTGTTAACCGTGTTTGGAAGAGATCCCAATTGGTTTTGAAGCTTGTTAATTTCGCGTTGCTCTGTTTCATAATAATTGTTTGGCTAAGTGTCATAATAACTGGTGAATGATCTGATGATAGACTTTCACTGTTCTCTATATGGGTATAATTATCTGAAATTCCTCTTGTAATAAAGAAGTCTATAAGATCTGGAGTCTTACTGATATCCGAGGGCCAATAGGTTGGTGTACCGCCTGAGTGAAATTCACATTTTAGTTGTTTGCCTGCTGCGAAAAGTTCTTTTCCTTTAGTGGTCGTTAACCGTGATCCCCAATAGGTATTTTTTGCATTAAAGTCACCTCCAATTAAAAAGACACTTCCTAGTATTTTGAGAAGATTAGTATAATCTCCTTGTTTGAGATTGTATCTTGGGGGGCAGTAGATTGCTGAGATACTACAAGTTTTATTAATGTTCAATTGTATTTTGATTGTTGTGACTTGCATGGAAAGCTTCTCAATTTTAAGTTCTTCGTTATGCTGTATATGATCTTTTATCAGAATAGCTGATCCACCTCTAGCTTTGTTCTCTGGATGTAATGCATGATAGCAATAATATCCTTTTATTTTACAGAATGAAGTTTTAGTGAAATGTGTTTCTGATATAAGACATATATCTATATTATACATGTTTAAAAATATATCTAGTTCTTGAATGTGATGCAATAGCCCATTTGCATTCCAGGTTACAATTCGTAATGTTTTATTCATTTCTTTATTTTATAATTCGATTTTATATAATTTATATTTTGATACACTCGATCAAAGTTTCCTTCAATTTTTTGAAACTAGTTTGTGATTTCATTTCTTCTAGCGCGTTCTGCAGGCTCATTTCCTGTGAAGAAAGTCTTTTGTTGAGGTTCTCTAGATTTCTCAGTATGTTCTGTAAAACAAGATCCACTTTGAGCTGTTTCTGCTCTGTTTGCTGAACTACTTGTGCATAAGTAACATTTTCATTTACTGGCTCTCTTTGTGCGTTAGGATTAGGAGTCAACCATTTTGGCTCCGTGGTTTTTTTTATAGATTGTACATTTCTTGATGCAACTGGTTTGCGTGATTTATCTCTCATTTTTTGTAGTTCTACTGCAACTTCACATCCTCTGTAATTTGCCGGATGCTGGCCATTACAGTTTATACACTTCGGTGTTGTATTTCGGGGAACTATGCAATCATTTCCTGCGTGTTTTCCTGCACATTTAACACATCTTGCTTCTCGATGGCAGTACTTCTGTGTATGATTATAATCTTGACAGTTTTTGCATTGTGGTATTAGTCGAGTGACCTTTCTCGGTGTTTCTATTTTAACTCTGAGGTTAAGGATAGCCCTAATATTATAGATACTTTCTATTTTTTCTTGGTTGTCGAAGGTTAGCATAAAAAGTGGGAGACCTCTTCTGTTGATTTCAACATTTCCCTCCCTGTTATCTCTTCTCTCTTTTCTAATGATGTTGACTGCATCAACTATTTTCAGGCCTTTGCTTTGCAGGTCCTTAATGATTTCATCTTTTGAGCAAGTTGGGTGTAGACCTCGTGCCATTACTTTAATTGACCGATCATTTTTATCCTCGTAGGTGTACCACTGGAGACCATCAGCATTTAACTTGTTAGCTAGAGCTTTATAGTCGTCAGGCTCTGTTGTATTAATTTTCCATATATTATTATTGAGCGATATTACTTTGTAGTCATTTCGTACTACTTCTTTCATCAATTTCTGAATACTACCGTGATTTGATATTCCTAGAATATTGATCGGGGGTGGGACATGTTTCTTCTTTTCTGGCTCATGCGCTTTAGGTGCAGTAATTGCATTGGTAGTTTTAGAGTGAGTTTGAATTGGTTCAACTTCTGGTGATGATTCAGCTTTCCTCTTAATTGGATTGGATTCTTTTCTTGGTTTCTTATTTGCTCTCCTGGCTCTCTGTAGTATCCAGCTTGTTTCTCTTTCAAGCTCATCTTCATCAGTGTGGTATTCTTCTTGTTCTCTGAGTACTTGAAATTGGTTGTTCATTAATACTGAGTTTCCTGCGTTGTTACTTCTATTTACTGTTTCCTTTAGCATAATGTTTTCTTTATTTAGCACGACAACTTCATTGTTTAGCTGCGCGATTAACTTCTCCATTTGCTCAAATTTACTTATTAAATCCGCGTTGTTTATTGTATCAGTTTGTGCACTTTGCACGACTTCAGAAGTTTGATTGACTACTGATTGCTTCATAGGAGAGGTATTTTCCTTCTCATTGTTAGATTCACTGAACAGTGTGGTGCTCCCTGATGGTGGAGTTGACGGCGGTGTTCTCTGAAGTGCCGTACTTCTTCCACCAAAGGGCCATACATTTATTTTTTGTTCCGTGCTTCCAGTAGTACTAGGAAAAGGGTCAGCCTGGTTGCCTACCGACAATTTCCCTTGCAATGTCGTGTTGCTCCCTCCAGAATCCGTGGAGCAGCCCGGTAAACCGGGGCGGGATTTAGAATCTAAGTTCTGACCCACCTGGAGTACATTATTGTTTACACCCGACATTTCATCTTTTTGTTGACTATCTGCTATACTGTTTCTCTACTACGTAGGGATTGGATACCACAACCGTTCGATCTACAGCACATTGCCCAGGATGCGCCACGAGGAGGCTGTCAACAAGCACCCCATTTTTAAATGTTGACGATATTATTTGCAACCAGCAAAGTATTTTAGGTAAATTTAGAAATTTAAATTTCATATTACACGGTAATCTATTCATTTTATCTTAAAGCCACCTAGGGAACAATTGTTAGAATTTGCAAGGTGTATTAACAGTAGAATAATATTTCTTCGGAAAGTTTGACATTACCTCGGTAAACAGATAAACAAATTTATATTACTCCTTTCCAATGCTTCAATCGACTTCAAATTTTGTGAACAAATAGATGATGAATTGTCAAATAGCAAAAAAATCGTCGGTCCCGTTTTTGAGAAAATCTGTTTGGCAGTTTTCTCTTCCACTGCAACCCCCTCTATTCTATACTCGAATGGACCTAAAAGTTAACACAAACTGCTTATTACTAAAATACATCTTTGTACAAAATTTCGACCAAAACTATCAATATTTGTGAGAATGGGAGGCAAAACAAAAATAATAAAAATGTGCGACTGGAAGGACGGAAGGACGGACACGACATTTTTCTGATCAGTGTTTTGGGGTCCTGGTAATTTAATTCGTCGAGAAATATGAAATTTTTTTCGCGATTACAATACTTACCCAATATAACTTCGTTATAGTGGGAAAAGTAAAAAAGCATAATTATAATAATTTTTTTATAATATTATTATGACTATAAAATTAAAATTTATTTACGTAAATAACAATAATAGTATTTAAATAATTAAATTTCAAATCTACTTAAATCTATCAATAAAATAAATTAAATTTTTAAAGTCAAATCTCATTGAAAATTTTCAAATGTTTCAGGACTAATGGCAATGTGTTTTTATAACTGGAAATTTAAATAAATTTTTTGTTTATTTTATTATTATTTTTAATCACAGTCAATAAAAAAATTATTTATTTGTTTAAATTTTATTATATACAAATGTTTACTTAAAACTTAATCAAATTAAAATTTAACGGGATTTACAAGCATATTGGCGCTAAAAATTAAATTGTCGTTTATGTGTTGATAGATTGAAATATTTAACATTTTTTCCGCCTTCCGATAAAATATCAAGAATATTAAATTTTACAACTTTCCAAGTCATTTTAACAAAATCTCAGATAACGCTTTCCGGTATTTCAAATTGTTTTCAAAGTATGTGTGGAGCATTCTCCATCCAATATGATTTATTGTAGTACATTTATTCAGTACAGTAATTATTTTTAGAATCAGTTTTTTAGACATACGCTTTAATAGAAACTAAATATGTGTATAAATAACATTCCGATAATCGCGCATTGTATAACAAGAAAACAAAAATATCTTAAATTGTTTCTTTTTTATTGTGAGTGCCATCCGCGCAGATAAACTTATTTAATTATTATTATGAAGAAAATATTAAATAATTTTTTTATAAAAGTGACAATTTTTCTACTTGTTTCCGTCATGGCTTTACGTAAAATTGCGTTCGATAACAAAAAAATAAAATTGGATATCAATAGTGACTTAAGTGATGATCAAAATGTGCTTATTTGGTGGACAAATTTCATCGGTGATTATGAATACGAATTGCAGTGCAGTAATGGTGTTAAGTGTTTTTTCACTGAGAATCGGGATTTAATAAAACATCAAAATTTTTTGGTTAGTTTGACATTTTTTTAAATTAGTGTAAGTTAAAGAGTAAATAAAGTAAACTTTTGTTATGATTTGTTTGTTAAATGAAAAAATGAATAATATAAAATTCTTTGCCGTTTTTCATGTTCTTTGGCAAAACGTAATTTGGTAGTTTTTTGTTCAAGTCTCTAGTGTTATTTAATTTTTTTGTTTATAATGTTTATAAATTCGCTGTTTCCGAGACAATCCCCATCTCTTTCTTAATTCACTTTTAACGATTTACCGTGAAACATGAAGCCAAATCGAGAACCAAATCGCATCACAATAACTTTAGGCCTTTTAAATATTTTTCGTTATACCAGGCTGTTATACAAATCCGTAGTGTTTCCATAGTTGTTATGCCATCAGTAACCGCCACGGCCGTTATAATAACAGCCGTGGATGTTATTTAATATTTTTTGTTTATAAACAAATCGTTACTATGGTAAGAAATTAAGACTGCCTGATTAGTTTCTTGAATTTGTATTTTTGATTTTTGTTTTAATTAACATTAACCAGTTTTTTAGTATGACGAAAAATATTGAACAACATACATCCGATAAAAGCGATAATAGTTTCGGATAATATTTATCAGCCTCAGCAAACAATGATCCTCGACTGTTATACGCTTAATATCGGCCTAATACCGTTAAATACTATAATGTTTTAGCTAATGTCGACAGGCATTAGTTTTTTGGCAACATTTTAAATTGCTTGCCTATTGAAATCTGAATTAATAATTTAAGAAAACATTCTAATTTAGATAATTCCGCTCCCGCATATTACGTATATACATTCGTCAAAAATCCGGCAAATGGCTGATTGTGACACTTCAGCCAAGACTTTGACAATTTTCTATAACTTTACCGAATTTTGATATTTTTGTGAACGTTTAAACTTATCTTAAGACTATAGGCTATTGATGTTTTAAAAGGGGGTTGAATAAATGCTGAGAACACTGTTCTAATGCATGGAAAAACATCTTTCGCCTGAATAGAGCAATGAAAATATGTTCTTTGGACCTATATGCCATTTTCAAAATTTCACAGGAATTAAATTTTAAAGTTTACACAAGAAACATTTACCCTACTAATGAAATTTCTAACAATTGGTAATTTTAATATAAATCCTTGACATTTATTTATAAAATTCAACAAGAAAAATGAAACTAAAGCTGACCCTGGAGCTTGAAAAACTGTCTGAATTTGTATTCCGAGTTTTTATTTTTAATATCAAAAAAGAATTTAGGGCCAGTTCCTATGTAAGCTTATGTGTATGCTAAACAAATTTCTTTTATTTTTATTATAATTATGAAAATTTAGAACATGTTTTCAACATTTAGACTCCCGGATGAGACCGGGCTCTCCATACACCCTTTACGCACAATAAGACCCAAGGAAAGGAAAGGTATGTCAGTATTAAAGACTCAACCCGGTTCCAGATACCTAAGTAGTCGATAGTTAGTAAATTTGTTAGGTTTTTTTTGTTCTTGTTTTGTGTCTCCACTACTTTTCCCATCGGCCGTTGGGCGGTGGGAGGGGCGAGATTTCGTTCCATCTTCGTGTTCCCAAGCGATTTATACTAACCGTAGCAAATGTTGCTTGGCATCGTTGTTGAATTTATTGCGTCTCTTGTCTGCTCGCCCCCCCCCCCCTCCCCCGCAAGGACACAAAAAAACGTTTGAGAAGATAATAAAGTACAGCATAAATGATATTTAGTCTAATAATCATTCATTTTTAAATAGGGGATATTATTTATCTGATAGGACAAGTAAAAAAATTTAGGAGAAAATAACGGAATTTCTGTTACAAAGGACAACATTTAAATTAAATAATTAAGAAACTATAAGAGATATGTCAATTTAGACAAGAGATTCTAAAAGAGCTATCTATAGAACAAGACAGAACTCACATGTCGACTGGTTTGACTGGTTTAAGATCAAAAAAATTATTTCGGACAATGTTTTCATTTTCCAAGGTGAGGCTAAAAGAATTTTCAAGTAAAACATGAATATTTTGTATTACCTGATTGCCGCAGTATAAAAATGACTTTCAAAACTCCACATACACACACACTAATAATATTAAAAATTTAAAATATTACAGTGAAAGTAGTAATTTTGGGAAAAGTTGTTTAAAAAGCGTGTAGTTAGTGAAATCACCGGTAATGTTGCACTTGTAATTTGAAATGTAATTGAAGTTAGCCCGACATTTTTTTTAGGAATATGTCTCGGCTAGATGTAATACAGTGGTACCTCGCTTAACGACCATAGTTCGTCCCAGGATCTTACTTGTTACGTTTTTTTTAAATAACGAAATTCATATACACATACATACGTATTATTACGTTAAGCGAGGTTTCACTGTTGTATAAGTTTCGTGCAAATTTTGTTATCCCACTCCTGCTTTAATTTTCGTTATTTTCATTCTAGCATTTATATATTCTGTTTTTTTTAACTATTTTAAAGTCTAATTTATTTGTGCTGTAATTACCCATTGGTGGCTTCTTACAAAAATGAATTCATATAACAAACTCTATTAAGGTTTATCGCTGGCTGGATTCGACCCAAAATCCCCTTTAATGTGCCCTACGGTTGTGCATTGGGTATACAAGCATATAATGTCGTGATGAACAACTGATCTAATTTTTCACTTGCTTGGGTAATTTCCACAATCTTTTCTTGGAATCTCCTGAAAGCAAGTTGAGCTTTAGTATTTTCTATGCAAACAGCCTCACATTTGTCGCATTTTAATGTGTTTAACGCTGGGAATATTTTTATAACAGCAACTTCTTCACTTCAGGAAGGTTATATAAATCATCTAAATTATCATTCATTAGCATTAGCCTACAAAAAACAGGGTTAAATTTTTGTTTTTATTATTGAACATTCATATTCGAATTAATTTTTTGCGCTGAATCCGAATCTGGCCACATAATTTTTTATGATAAAAATAATTTTGTATTAGATTTATTAACACATTTAATAAATTCATGTTGTTAATTAAAACCATCGGATATCACGTCAGGTTTTTGCGATATTTTAACCATGACTAACTTATAGTAAGAAAAAAAATTAAAAGAAATCTTTTTGCATTAACATGTTCTCAGCCTCATTTGTTCTCATTATGCATAATATAAGAATTTCTTAGGCAGGCCACACACGTACAGTTTTAACTGACAGTTCTAACTGTGCAGTTATAATTGTCAGTTTTAACTGTGAACTGAGATGCACACACACGTTCAGTCTAATCCTTCAGTTATTATCATGGATTTGAATGAGCGGAACGATCCAACAAGTCGTAATACCAAAAACTCGGCTTATAAATGCTGCCTGTAGATGTTCCAAACTTCTTTGACCCCTAATTAATTTTTATTTACTTCAAAATAAAATGAAAATTATATAAATAGTCGAACTAGTTTTGTATAATTCACCGATGTGAAGTTAGCCCAGACTTTCACCCCAGAAAAATTACCATCAGGCAACACTACAATTTCAATATTGGGGCCCAATATTATTTCATACGATATAATTTACTCTAACCCAGAAAATAATTTTTGTTTTATTTGATAACATATTTTATTAAAGAAAATCGCATAAATTTAAATCATGTATTATTCGGGAAATTAGACTAGAAAATAATAAAATTTAAAGAAAAGGGCCTTAAAGGTTAGAAAAGTACGGTAATTTGACCATGGGATGTTTACAAATGGAAGCGATTTGGAGCTGGGATGACCGGGATGTTTCTTATCCGGAAACTATCGATACGATAAGCCATTCGATTCGGCATTGCATTATCTAACTCCATAAATAATATCAAGTTGATTTGCATGTTGAGATTGACGCTATAATTATTTAAGTTAGCATAGTACTGAAATTTCATACAAATGGAAGCGATTTGGCCCTGGGATGACCGGGATGATGCTTGTCCGGAAACCATCGATAAGCCATTCGATAAAAAAGTGCTACAGAAAAGTGTTACAGAATTTATATTTAAAAAATAAACGTATTTAGTATAGAAGCAGAGATCAACTGTAAAACCAGTAATATGAGGAATTTTTTAAAGTATATACCATTCAATTTAAACCGACTAGATACTGACGGTTTAGAAAATCTACAAACCTGCCTAGAGCCAATTAAATTTTATTGTCGCAAATGTTATGGAGAAATGGTATTAGAGAATAATAGAACCGGCAAAATCGTGCATCCCTAAACCCAAACAAACAGCTTAAGCTTTCTAACATACCTAAGACAATTAATATACATTCGGAAGATTTTGAGTTAAATAGCATAGTTTGCTACCTTCAAACTGCTCAACACTATATTAGCTACTGCTACCGAAATCAGTAATGGGAGAAATATGATGATTTATTGGATAATGCAATTAATATTAAGTACCCTTGTACAAATTATGTGACACCACATTTTATAATTTATCAAAAATTAGGGCACTAATTTCCTCTTCCATACGATCAGTTTCTAAATAAACACGTTCTGATTATTATCATCACTAGCTCAGTTTTGACATTAATTTCAAAACCAATTTGAATTTAAAGGGATTACAAAAATTAATTACAGATACTGCACCGGCCATAACCAATAACTCAAGCTCTTTAAATAGATTCAATTGCAGATATAGCACCGACCAAAAAACAACAAACAGCCAATAACACCTTGTCTGCAATGCCAAATCAAAACATCCCGGTCATCCCAGTCATCCAGGGCCAAATCGCTTCCAATTGTATGAAATTTCAGTACTATGCTAACTTAAATAATTATAGCGTCAATCTTAACATGCAAATCAACTTGGTATTATTTATGGAGTTCCATAATACAATGCCGAATCGAATGAATTATCGATGGTTTCCGGACAAGCATCATCCCGGTCATCCCAGGGCCAAATCGCTTCCATTTGTATGAAATTTCAGTACTATGCTAACTTAAATAATTATAGCGTCAATCTCAACATGCAAATCAACTTGATATTATTTATGGAGTTAGATAATGCAATGCCGAATCGAATGGCTTATCGATGGTTTCCGGATAAGAAACATCCCGGTTATCACAGGGCCAAACCGCTACCATTTGTAAACATCCCATGGTCAAATTACCGTACTTTTCTAACGTTAAGGCCCTTTTCTTTAAAACTTAGTATTTTCTTCTATAATTTCCCGAATAATATATGATTTAAATTTATGCGATTTTCTTTAATAAAATATGTTATAAAATAAAACAAAAATTATTTTCTGGGCTAGAGTAAATTATATGATATGAAATAATGGATGGTTGGGCTGGGATAACGTTGAAATTATAGTGTTGCCTGATGATAAGTTTTTCTGGGGTGAAAGTCTGGGCTAACTTCATATACATTATATATTTATATAATTCAATATTTTAATTATTGTATGAAACGTCCTCTCATCTCAAAATTTCGACACAAAACTGAGAATTGTGCCGTTAAACCCCCACACACGTTCAGTTCAGTTAATTGTTTCAGTTAAAAATATAAAAATTTTAAAGGTCTCAGTTAAACTGTACAGTTAAGTTTAACTGAACTGAAATATCCACACACGTACAGTTTTAACTAACTGTTTTAACTGTACAGTTAAAACTGTCAGTTAAAACTGTCAGTTAAAACTGTACGTGTGTGGCCTGCCTAAATAAGATAAACTCCCTAACTCTTTCTAGCTTTGAAGTATTTCACAACAAAAACACGATTTTTGACACTTATAGGTTAGAATACCACAAAAACCTGACAAGATAGGGTGTTGTGCTTAAAAGCAATACAATTGTTAATGCTAAGTTCGGTAGCAGGTAACAGGTTAAGTTTTTGATTGCTCTTAAATTGAAATTGTTATGTTTACACTTTGGAGTTAAACTATTATTTAAAATTAAACCCCTTCCATACAAAACTAGTTTTTCGTATAAGCAAATTGGTTTGGAAATCCCTTTGGCCACGGCCACATATGGCAATATTCTCATTCATATGTTTGTATCTCAGTACAATTTTATATAAATCATCTTACTTTATAAAATCTTACTTTTCGAAATCTTAGTTTTTATAAATTCTGGAAAATTTAGATTTTCCATTTTAAAAGAAAAACAACTGAAAATTATAATTTATGGAAATTGGGAATTTAATAAAATTTAATAATAAAATTTCTGGGAATAATTTTAAAGTTTTAAAGAAAATAAGATTCGTCAAAAAGTATAAGATTTTGATAAAAGTAAGGCCCAAATCGATAGACACAACTACAACTTTTAGTTGCAGTCACTCTTTTTTCGAAATTGATGTTCGAAAACGGTATTTTTAAACCAGAATAAAAGAGCAAATTTATTCAGAAATCTAGTACAATTTTCAAATAATAAATTTTTCCAAATAAATTCTAACTTTTTGAACGCCAAAATCACAATAAAAATAATATTAATTGATTAATTATTGCTAAATAAAAAGGTATTTTGTTTATTATTATTTATTATGACCTAAAATAAATAAATTTACATCGAAATTATAAATGGTCAATTCGATTTTAAACGTCATTTATATTCACTAATTGTAGTCGCCGATATCCACGACTACAACTTCAATCTACACTTTAATCTGTGATTTTATTGCGGTTTAAAAATACCAAAAGAGACAATTTAGTCGCAGTTGCGAATTAATTGTGGTTTGTCGATTTGGCCCTAAGATTTTGAGGATTAGGTTTTCGATACGCTTCCAAATAAAACGGCTTCCTTCAATACTCTCTCCTTTTCGACTGCCATAATTTCGTGTTTTTATAGCTCTTTAAACTGCGCCACTTTATATAATATCAATTTAAGGGGGGAACCTCCTCCAGATATAAATTTTTTTGCATTTTCTTTTTTACTTTAAAAATTCATTTAGTATCTGAAGAATATATTTCCAAAGTTTCAAGCCCAACAGAAAATCCTAAAGGTCCCTAGGAAGTCACCGAAGTGATGCGAAGTAATGCGTTCTCTTCAAGAACGAAAACTTCAATCGAGTTTTTCTTGAAACGTGTTTTCTTGCGCGCCGTGGAATGTAACTCAAAAAGTAATGGACCAATCAACTTGAAATTTTGTACACATATTCTTTAGCTTATCGGCCTTTGCACAAACCAAAAATTTTGTATAAATTGTTTAAACAAATATTGGTTTTAACGAATTTTTTATAAAGAAACACGTGTTTTTTTTTTCTTTTTGTCCTCTAATTTTCAATTTTATTTTTTTTTTGGAACTTTTAGGTTCATGCAAAGCGGAATGAATTATTTTAATAAAAAAAATTTGTTTCGTTGATTTTAGTTAACTACAAGGACCTGGGCGTTCCACGGCGCAAACTCTAGTAGCCTAGTTCGAGCACCTCTAGCGCCGCCATTTTGTTTTTTTTCACTCATAAAAAAATTTGTTTGTATTCATTTAAACGTCAATATTATTATGCAATTTGTTTCATTGCAATAAATGCTCTTAATTTTTTGTAAATTTTTTTTGAAAAACTAGTTGTCTGGAGGAGGTTTCCCCCTTAAGCGACATCTAAAATCTCGTGTGAGGCTATGACCAAGAATATGCAAATATGGAATAGTTTCCTAAAGACCGTAGAGGAGAGAATATCCAAACTAAGAATGCAAAGAAAACACCCATTTAATCTATTGCGTAACGAGGGAATCGTTATTATGTTATATATGTACTTTTTATTGTGTTAACATTTGTTAAGAAAGTATCGACGAATTAGCTATCCGAAATCGGTCAAATGTATTAATAAAAATCATTTTTACTATAAGGGAAGTGTTTTCAATTAAAATAAATTTAAAAATAACTAAGTCGTTTTCATAATAAAATTTATTTTGCAATGAAACTTTATTTAAATGTAGGTTCTCTATGACTTAGGCCCTTTTCCAATTACTTACTTATTTTGCGGGACCTAGCTTATTCCATAAGAAATTACATTAAATAAGTTATGATAGGTTCCACAAAATAAGCAAGTAAATTGGAAAAGGGACTAAGTACTCAAATTCATTTTACGGCAGAAAAAGCCGTTCCAAGCTGATAGGCTAGTGTCTATGTCGAAAAAAACAGGGGTAAAAGGAACTAATTCTTTAAAGGTATTTTATTGTTTCATATGTTGGATGGTACCCGAACAATGATAAATCCACAAAGTGCTATTAAATTTAGGCTTGGACTTTTGAGAACTGAATAAATTAGAGTAAATTTGGACACCTTATAGTTTTTTAACTATAACTCATAAAATATGCATTTTTAGTATATACACTCTATGCAAGTTTTTGTAGAGAATTAAATTTCCTATCGAAATGACACTTTAAAAAGTCAAAAACCTTTAGTTTTGAACAAAATATGTCAAAAAAACTAAAACAAAAAAAGTCAAAAAAACCGAAAAATTTAAATTTTTTGTTTTTTTTTTTAAGTTTTTGTGTAGCACTTTTATCTGAGTAGGTTTAGGTATAGGCATTGATTCTCAAAAAAGAAAACTAACGTAATTCTCATCAAAACGGTGTTCGTCAAAAGTATTTTTGATTTACGTTGGCTGAGATACAGTCATTCAAAGTTACCAACTACAACCTTTTTACCATGTGATTTTAATTTTTTCATGCAAACATTTGTTTTATTCAATACAAAAATTATTTTCGGTTTATCAATGAATTACCTTTATCATTATCATAAATGTACCGAAAATAATTTTTGTATTGAATAAAACAAATGTTTGCATGAAAAAATTAAAATCACATGGTAAATAGGTGCTAGTTGGTAACTTTGAATGACTGTATCTCAGCCAACGTTAACCAGAAATACTTTTGACGGACACCATTTTGACGGGAATTACGCTAGCTTCCTTTTTTGAGAATCAATGCCTATACCTTAACCCACTCAGATAAAAGTGCTACATAAGAACTTAAAAAAAAACAAAAAATTTAAATTTTTCGTTTTTTTCGACTTTTTTTGTTTTAATTTTTTTGACATATTTTGTTCAAAACAAAAGGTCTTTGACTTTTTAAAGTGTCATTTCGATAGGAAATTTAATTCTCTACAAAAACTTGCATAGAGTGTATATACAAAAAATGCATAGTTTATGAGTTATAGTTAAAAAACTATAAGGTGTCCAAATTTACTCTAATTTACTCAGTTCTCAAAAGTCCAAGCCTAAATTTAATAGCACTTTGTCGATTTATCATTGTTCGGAACCATCCAACATATGAAACAATAAAATACCTTTAAAGAATTAGTTCCTTATTGAATGACATAGACAATAGCCTATGACTTCTTTTGCAGGAACAGCTACATCTACTCCAAATTAGTTTGTTCTTTGAAAATATTATCGGTTGATGGTATTTGTATTTTTCAATCGAACATTTTTGAACTCGATTTTTGATGTAGTGGAGGTCCGGTAAGGGTTCATAAAAATATGAAAAAAAAATATCTAAGTTGAAGCTGGTTGCAAAAGAATCTGCACGAAATGTAAGTCAGTAGTTAGGTTGATTGGGATTTGGCCTCGGAAGGGTAATTATTTGATTTAAAGACAACTCAAATACTCGCGGTTCTATTACCCAAATAAGGCCTCATTGATTTAGATTTGCTTTTAATTAACCGAATTTATTTTTTCATTTTCATCTTTCTCTCTCACATTTTGTTTATTGGGGAACTCCCAGAAAATTTGTTTTTCTTTCTACAATATATATTTTTAAATTTTACGTATTATTTAAATAAAATTCATTGTGCGGTACATTGTGTAACAATTATGTTTGTACAACAATAATATAAATTATTCGGAATATTCGATTATTTGGCATTCCTTCATCCACAAACATGCCGGATGAACGCGGTTTTACTGTAGTTTGTTGTGCTTTATGTTTATATGAGACTGTAGACATGTGTTCGTCGCAAGTGAAATATGTTTACTACTACAACGTTCCACTCGCTTAGAGTGAAGTGCAAGTCCGCAAATTTGAATATTTCACTTTTTACACTTTCTGCCATAGCACTTGGCGAAACACACTTAATACACACATTTTTAATTTTTTTTTTTTTAAAACAATTGTTAAATATTTCGCAAAATTACAAAAGGTTTAAAAAATCACTCGATCGATTTCGGCTTGTTATATATATATATATATATATATATATATATATATATATATATATATATATATATATATATATATATATATATGAGGCATTCTTTCTGAACGGAAGACCCCCTGCTGTCCAAAATTGGTTTCACGTAATAGAGGTCTATAACTGCTCAAATTAAAGGTCTTGAGCTCTACTTTCCAAATAGGAGTGGCATATTTAATTTTACACTATGGCGGGTCCAATATGGCGGCCGAAACCACGTGACATACATTTTTTTTTTTGAAAATATTACTGTAAAATCACTTAAATAGGTCCGATTGAGCTCTATAAGAGCTCAAATGAAAGATCTTGAACTTTACTTTCTAAATATGAGTGGCGAAGTTGATTTTACGCGATAACAGATTCAATATGGCGGCCGAAACCACGTGACTTTGATTTTTTGCGCAAATATGACCATAAAACCGCTTGAACAGGTTCGAATGAGGTCTATAAGGGTTAAAATGGAAGGTTTGAACTCTTATTTCCACACATGTGTGGCCAAGTAGATTTTTCGCTATGGCAGATTTTATATGACGGCCGAAACCACGTGATGATGACTTATTTTCAGATAATTGGATATGTTACTTTCAAAGAATATGCGATCAAGCTATTAAAAGTATATGAATAAATCCCAAAATATTGGTCTGAAATTATAGTTTCCAGAATATTTGTCCCAAATTTCAGGGCCCAAAATATTGCAGGGCCTGTATGGTAAGGACATTATTATGGCAAAATGTAGGTCTGAAAATTCTTTATGTCAAATACTGGACCCACATTAGTCGGCCCAAAGCGGCGGTAGTAAACTTTAGACTTAATTTATATGAAATGTTTAATAATAAATATTAGAGTATTCTCAGTAATTGGCACAAAATTAGTACATCTTTCCAATATCTTTTCTATTCCGTAGTCTAATAAAACGCCTGCTAAATCGCGTATGCCAGTTCATTAGTAGTAACCTTTCGAGCAAGACTCATTCTTCATAATGTATCTGAAAAGCATTATACATCCAGCGATAATAAAATGTGCGAATTGGTTTATTTTCACTTTGTTTGTTTTGCTTATTCAATTACATCTAGTTTTGTTTTGTTGTTTTTCTATTTTTTTGTTGTTGCTTTTTCTCATTCATTCTGTTTTTGTTTTTTTCTCAAAAAATTGATGTCCTTTATATTATTATTATTTATCTCCAAGTGTAAAGTCTTGATAAATATACAATTTTTCGCAGCAAATTTATCACCAGTCATTTTTCAAAAATATTAATCAGTTTTCTTCAAGGCTACCCAACCAGTCTTTTTCAAAACTATTAATTAGTCTTTTTCAAGACTACCGACCAGGCATTTTTACTGTCTACAGTTAAAATTCACGAAATATTGTCAAACATTAATATTTTGAATATGTCCTCTAATAGTATTCGTCATTCTGATAGATGCAGCAATCCTTACGGCCTTTCCGGGCATAAGGGGAATAATTTGAGACCATTATCTAAAACCTTACGCGATTTATTTCCCAATCTCCCTGCTTCTGCTAAAATGTGCAGTGATTGTCGAAAACGAAATTCTAGAAATAGCAGATGTTCACTTCCTTTGAACTCGGAATGCAGTGATTTATCGCAATCTGTTGATTATGATATGGATGTTGATAACTTGGTGGCCAATTTTTCAACAACCTCCCCTTCACAACGAGAAGTTGAGCTTGAAGATTTGCTGAATGGTTTGAAAGAAAAATTTACGATGCTAGAAGTTACTGACCCTTTAAGATTGCGGATCCTTACAATCGCTCCAGAAACATGGAGTGCCAATAAATTAGCCAATGAGTTTAATTGCAGCTGGAAATTTGCAAACAAAGCGAAAGAGTTGAAAGCCTCTGGGGGCGTATTAGCAGATACAACAGCAAAGAAAGGTGCGGCATTGAAGAACATCTTAGTGCAAAAAATAAACGTACGAAGATAATAGCAGATAGTATGAAGATAATAGCAGAATCATGCCTGGCGTGAAAGGTGTTGTGTCTGTCAAAAATGATGATTGTCGCTCTTTAATTCAGAAACGCCTGCTTCTTTTAGACTTGAAAGGGCTTCACACGACTTCTAAAGAAACCCACCCCGAATTTCCTGTAAGTTTCAGTAAGTTTGCCCAATTGCGACCAAAATATTGTATTCTCGCAGGTGCCAGTGGGACTCATTCTGTATGCGTTTGCACTATCCATGAAAATTGTAAGCTTCTCTTAGATTCCATCGATATCAAGACACCTACCACCGGTTCAAACCATCCAATAGTCGATTACAAAGATTGTTTACAAGAAATAACATGTAAAAAATCTCCAGACAAGTGCTTTTTAGGTGAATGTGATAAATGCTGTAATATAACAAATTTTGGCAAGTATTTGCAAGATTTATTATATGATAGTAATATTTTTAAAGTGCAATGTAGTGCATGGACAGGAACCGATAGGTCAACTTTAGCGACTCAAATTCTTCCCTCGAAAGATTTTGTAGAAGAATTATGTAGTAAATTGGTTATTTTAAGACCCCACTCATTTATTACAAAAAAACAAACACAGTTTTTCGAAAATACTAAAAAGAATTTGAAACAAGGGGAAATGCTGATTGTTCTGGATTTCTCTGAAAATTATAAATATGTTGTTCAAGACGCATCACAAGCGTTCCATTTTAACAATGACCAGTGCACAATATTCCCAGTAGTTTATTACTATATGCAAGATTCAGAGGTAACGCACAAAAGTTTTGTATTTTTATCTGATAGTACGAAACACGATACGGCTGCGGTATATACTGTTCAAAAGATATTAGTACCGTATCTCAGAAACAACCATAAAGCTAAAAAGCTCATTTATTTCAGTGATGGTGCAAAGCAACATTTTAAAAACAAGTATCAGATGATTAATTTGGTACATCACGATGAAGATTTTGGCATTAAAGCTGAATGGCACGTACATGCTACAGCACACGGTAAAAGTGCTTCGGACGGCGTTGGGGCACTATTTAAAAGAGAAGCTGCTCGGCAAAGTCTCTTGTGTAAACCAAAGGAAGCAATTTTGACATCACAAACACTTTTTGAGTGGTCTAAAACAAAGTTTAAAGACGTTATAACAACATTTTATTATAGTGAGCAGGATCATAAAAAGTCGAGTCGTTTTCTCAATAAAAGGTTTAGCAATGCTTTACCTGTTCCTCAAATTACAAAAAACCATGCTTTTTTAGTGAAAAAGAAAATGTTATTAATAAAAAGGTTTTCAAGTGATGAAAATGCTTTAGAACTTCAGTATTCATGAGCTCTTAAAAATTACAGGCAGACGTAAACTTATACTCCATATTTTGCAACCAGCTATTTCGGCTCAATATTTGAAAAATGTAACTTTGAAACTTCTTAGGTGAACTGTTTAAAAAAAAATGAAAAAAGGTTGCCACATTGAAGAAAACTTTGAAGAAGACCTTTCATTTGAGCCCTCGTAGACCTCAATCGGACCTATTAAAGGAATTTCATAGTCATATTCTCGCAAAAAAATCAAAATCACGTGGTTTCGGCCACCATATTAAATCTATCAAAGCTTAAAATCAACTTTGATGTACTTGTATGAAAGTAGAGTTGAAGATCCCTTATAGACCTCACCTTGATTTAAGCCCTTATAGACCTCAATTGGACTTACTCAAGCGGTTTTAAAGTAAAATTTTCAAAAAAAAATCTAAGTCAATTGGTTTCGGCCGCCATATTAAATCTGCTATAGCGAAAATCAACTTCGCCACACATGTGTGGAAATAAGAGTTCAAACCTTCCATTGTAACCCTTATAGACCTCATTCGGACCTGTTCAAGCGGTTTTATGGTCATAGAAAGTAAAGTTCAAGATCTTTCATTTGAGCTCTTATAGAGCTCAATCGGACCTATTTAAGTGATTTTACAGTAATATTTTCAAAAAAAAAATGTATGTCACGTGGTTTCGGCCGCCATATTGGACCCGCCATAGTGTAAAATTAAATATGCCACTCATATTTGGAAAGTAGAGCTCAAGACCTTTAATTTGAGCAGTTATAGACCTCTATTACGTGAAACCAATTTTGGACAGCAGGGGGTCTTCCGTTCAGAAAGAATGCCTCATATATATCATATATATATATATATATATATATATATTAGGGTGGAGTGAAAAAAAACAAAAATTAGAGGGGCCCCCCAAAAGTTACCTTTTAGTGCCAAAACCACCTGGTTAAAATATTTTTAAAATTCATTAATATTTACCGATGGTATTTTCCATTTAAAGTATGTTTTTTCAACTTATTGCAGATTTTTAACTTAAAGACCGACAAAAACCACTTCGAAATCTAATTTTTCGGACTCGCAGGACCCCAAAATCGATAAATTACCAATAATGTCAAGGTTCAACATTTTCATGATTTCTGTACTTTATTTTACTTACGCAAAAGAAAGTAAAAAGTGATTGGCCAAAATGTTGTTTCTTCTCCCTAAAAGTGGATAGTGGGCGTTTATCACAGGAGTGGCATTCGAGACGTTAGTAATTTCAATTATTAAACGGTATTCTATCGGTTTCTAAAGAATCATGTACTTCAGGATTTTTTGTATAATGAAAGTCTAGTTTAATTCGGCTAAAAATAAAAATTTCAATTGGAAAATACCACCGCTAAATTTTAATGAATTTTAAAAATATTTTAACCAGTCATTAACGACACTATAAAGTAACTTTCTGAAAGGCCCCCGTACCAAAATTGTAAAAAAAAAAATTTTTCACTCCACCCTAATATATATATATATATATATATTTGGAAAAGGCAAAAAGTGAAACAAAAAGATACAAATAAAAAATGTGGGGTGGTAAACAATAAAAATGGTGAGAGCAATAAACATTAAAAATTAAAAGGGGGTGAGTCAAACACAAGTATAGTTAAAATAATATCTCGTTGAAAATTCCTATTCCTTCATTCTCGAGTAAAACAACAACAAAAAATGAATTTGTTGTTGTATTTACTCGGGAATGAAAGGATAGGAATTTTCAGCGAGATATTATTTTGACTATATATGATTATTGATTAGCCAACGGCCGAATAGAAAAATTCCAGATGTTGTTTTTTTACCTTCTTTATTTTATTATAACCCGACGTATTAGTCATTTTATGGGATGAGTATGAGAATAAAATAATGCGGGGTCGGTAATTGGTGAGATTCCGATTTCTCTCTGTTCGTTGAGGATATTTTGGTTAAGAAATATAGCTTTTTGGATTTCGTAAGATTCTAAGTTGTCTAAACGTCTGCTTTTTGGTTGTACAATTAATATTTCTAAATTGCTTAAACTGAATGTATGATTTTCCAACGTTAAATGATTATAAAGGGATGATTCATTGCTACCAGATAAATGTTCTTTAACCCTAACATCAAAATTGCGCCCAGTCTGTCCGATATAAGAGGAACTACAATCATTGCGATTGATCTTATAAACGCCAGACTTGGAAAGGCGATCAATTCTTGGTTTGTTGTTAAAAATCATTTTCTTAATTATATTATTGTTATAAAAAGCAAAGCTAATATCTGTATATTGTCTCACGATGTTACTAATCCGTTGGCTAGTTTTCCTACATATATACTCTAAGCGGTGCCAATTTTTCGGCATCGGGCTATCAGGTGGGTAAATGTTAGCTAAATCTTTATGTTTCAGTTTTCTGTTTAATAGCTTTAATATTGTCTTAGCTGCGTAACCGTTATTTGCTGCTATTTCTAAAATTATATTAAGCTCTTTGTTATAATTGAATTTGGTCAAAGGAATGTTTATTAATCTATCTAAGAATGAGTGGAAAGCTGACATTTTAATATTATGGGGATGGTTTGAAAAGTTAGGTATAATGGCGTTTGTATACGTGGGTTTACGATAAATTTTGAACTCTAATGAAGAATTAATTCTGGATATATCTAGAAAGTTAATAGATTTGTTTTCCTCTTTTTCTACCGTAAAATTAATGGTGGGATATTGAGAATTTAACCAAGTGAGAAAAGAGGTTAAAAGCCTATCAGTTCTATTCCATAGACATAGTATGTCATTAACATATCTGTACCAAAAGATCACATGACGGAAATAAGGATTATTGCTTGATACAATCGATTGTTCGAAGAAATTCATGAAAATTTCTGCTAACAAACTGCATTAGAGCTCAATAGAGATCCTACTAGGCCATTTAAGATTTTGGTCAGTAAGTGTATCAACCATTGCCCAAAGGTCTTTGATGGTACTGGTTGGAGGTACACGGTTATGAATCCATCTGCCCCAATTCTTTATGGTTTACCTATGGTTAAAACTTTTAACGGAACATGTAAATTTTAATTTTCAAACTACAGTTCGTACCAAATTAATTTATTTTAATTGAAACAAGTAATTTTTCCTTTTCGTCGTACGATATGGCGACTTCGAGAAAACAAATTTAAAAAAAATCGTTCAACTGGAAAACGAACTCATCTTTCAGTACGACGATTTTTTTTTCGTGGTATACATAGCCACAAAAGTCAAAATCTCATTTGAAAAATTTTATTTTTGTTGGTCGCAGACGCGTAGAATTTCGAAACGATTTTTTCGTCCATGGAGCCAGGATCACGAAAAACCGATTCGAATCGTACGTTTTGTCGTATCATGGAGCATTGCCTTACCACGAAAAAAAATCATCGTACTGTAAAATGAGTTCGTTTTCCGGTAGAACGATTGTTTTAAATTTTTTTTCTCGAAGTCGCCATATCGTACGTTGAAAAGGAAAAATTACTTGTTTCAATTAAAATAAAATTATTTGCTACGAACTGTAGTTCGAAAATTAAAATTTACATGTTCCGTTAAAATTTTTAATTAACCACAACTTAAAAAATATAACAATAGAAGTAAAAATTTAAAAACGTTCTAACGAAATTGTTCGTGTTAGCTTTCATGGAGCCTTGCTTTTAAAATATAAAAAATGTTTTCGGCTTTTTATAGACAACATACATAATATTTGTAATGATAATGACATACTCATTATTTTCGCTTTAGTAAATCAATAAAATAATGAAATCACACTCCATCAAATAATGATATCCACTCCGTATCTCGTAAATTTTTCGATTTTTAATTTTGTGTTTTTTCTTTTGTTTGAAATTAACTTTTTTGTGTTCGACGTGTGTTTAGTTCGCCGGTTCAATTTCTCCTTTCTGATGCGTCAATAATTGACAACTGTTTTCGGTTACAGCGGCACACAGACTTACGTGGACATTATTTTATTTAAACGTGTGCACAGCCTTACGCTATATCGCAGTCAAGTAGAATTATTATTATTATTTATTTTTATAAACATTTAAATCACTTACGGCACAATGGTAGCGAACCATTCGTTACCACGTTTCATACTTTGTGTGAAAAGAGCTATAGTTTCCTGTTTTAATAATGACACATTCTATAAAATTTTCAAAGATAAAAGACGGCCACAGATTTTTTGTTTACAATTTGTGTGGAAATTTTTTAATTTCTGATGGGGTGCGATGAAAACACTTCCTATAAATAGATGGTCCGAGTAATTTCATAGTTCAATGCCGCGGTTTTCCAACGAGGATTTGCTAAAAAACGATAATTATATGTGGTGGATAGATGAATATTTACTTCGGCAACTACCAGGAAGTGGTTTGAATCGATGTTAGCGACTCGATTTCGTTTTGATATCTTTGATTTGTTTAAACGTGATCCTTTCGGTTGATTTTCATGTGGTTTTATGAACAAACTTTTGTGCGAATTATGTATGTGCTGTGCTAGCATCCACCGATTTGTACAGCAAAGCAAGATCGATGATGCTCACCACGTTTTTGTTAGGGTTAGGGTGCAATGAGCTTGTACAGTTTTGAACTACTGCCACAACAGCCAATTTAATCATCGACGTCTCCCAAAACGATCCTCACGTCATGTTACGGGATTTTACTCAAAAAAAAATCGGGCTGTTCATAGAAATAGTCTTTGATTTGATTAAACTCAGGAAGCTTGAGGATACAAATTCTATTGTTGACAGGCGTCACGAATTGACAATATCGGTTGCTAATTAAGAAATCGACGCCAAATGTATGTTTATACATGGTTTTCCTGTGACAAAGAGTTAGTGCGTAGCGATTGCAATCGACGAAGCCATTGCCCATTAGTTTTCTTTCCTGTAGCGTTATGAGGTCGAGATGAAACAAAAATACCTTCAAAGCTTAAGATTTAATTTTGGTTGAGTATATTTTAAGAAGAGGCAACTTAATTCGTAAATTTCCAAAATTACAATCAATAACACTTTACTAACGATTCGACATGTAATCACGTGTTAATTCAAATTTTAATATTTTGGTGATTATCTACTAAGTAATCTAGTTTGTTGTTTCACTTTAGTTACACCTAACAAGTTTTACTAGTGTCGGTGTATAATTTATATGTGAATGTATAAGCGCATTTATACTAAAGTCAACCAACTAAATTAACGTGTACAATTATAATACTCGTAGTTCTTATTTTTATACCTCAGTTAAAGAAGTGGCAAGGTAGTTATGTGCATGGCGTACCATAACTGGTGTTTTTGGTTTACTAAAGCTTGGTTTGATCTTACTATATCGAGGATCGAGATGAGTTTTGCCACATTACTTCACACTATTTGCCACAGATAACCCCACGTCATCTTGGGGTTCGTATTTGCCACTGTTTCGGTGGTTTGTCGACTGTGATTAAGCTGCAGTCCAGTTATTGGCGTTCGGATATCAGTGTGTGATTTGTAGTAAACTACAATTAAAAAAAATTAAAAAGTTCAATTATTTTAAATAGATTAAGCTTGGGTACAAGTAAATTCAAGTTAATTCGATTAAATTTTGATTAGGTGACCATATAAGATAAAATCATTATTCAGTTATTATTAATTTAAAAGCAATGTAATCAAATAAATTCCTTAAATTGTTTCCATTAACTCTAATGTTAGAGGTACATCAGTGTGATACTCATGTACTTTGATATTTAGTTTTGTTACAAATTTGTAAATTTTTAACTACCTAGCTACTACTACAGCCTTCTGTAATGCTGGATACCGATGTCCAGAATTCTGCAAGCATAGAAATTAGAAAGCACTAGTTTATATGAAATGAAATACATGGATTCGGCTTGCCACGCAGAATTCTGCAAGTTGTCTCTATGGGTGCGGTTAAGAATTCAACCGCTGCGCAGTTTTTGCGGCAAGTCGGACAAAAATTAAGATTTGCATCCACTGCAGTGGTTTCTGTCGGATTAGAATGCAGAAAAAAACACAAACTGCGCAGCTATTGCAGCCACTTTCAATAGAATGCAAAACTGCAGAATGTCATTTCGGTTTCTTATCCCAACTTTATTTAACCAATTCAAATAAAATCAAAATGGATGATGTTGATGATGGTCAATATCAATTGTAAGGTATCACAATACATTTTAGATGGTAATTTTTTTAATGTTATTTTATTTGTGCGTAGACGTAAGGAGTTCAGAAGCGATAACCCTTCTTATCGTGACAAGACTAGGGATGGAAAATGATTTTATTCTTTCTATTCTTTTCGAGAATTTATTGTTCGAGCGAACACATAAAATTCCTCTTTTTTGGAAAACTAATTCAATCATTAAATTAATTATAATTTTCTCCCTTTTTTATCTACAAATAATTAATTACAAAATATTCTGGCGCATAAAATAAAGAAAAAAAATGGCTGTCAAATTGGCTCTAAGTCGTTTTAAAGTGCAGCACAAATTTTGTGCATACTAGCTGCCTGCCAATTTTTTTGTGCAGCATAGATTACGCAGCGGCTTAATTCTTGACCGCACCCTATTTCTAATTTTGCTGCGAATCAGTAGGTTACATTAAATCTTGTACAATTTGTATACTTTTTATTTTTTACAATCAATTTTTTTTAATTTGTTGGCAGAAAATAAATTTTGTGTGACTAGTGCCAAAATGCAAGGTAACAATTAATTTGTGATAAAATAAGGACCGTAAAATCATTATTTTTATCAAAAATATGCAAGCTAGATTTATTTACATAAATTAATGATAAATTTATAATGAGGTAATTTAAGGATGTTTCTGAAATTTTGATTTAAATCAGCTGATTATATTCGTGGAGTTTCCCATTCCTCACCTCCCACGCTGACTTTAGCTAGCAGATCAATTGCTTGTATACGGGATTACACACACTTTACGGATTTTTCTGTTAAAATAACTCACTCAAGGTGGATTATGTTACAAACCTTATACTTAGATGATAGGTCAAAAAATTTATGAAGTTTCTCCGGGCGGTTTAAGCAAAGTATCTTCCTTGTTCCAAATTTAGAATCGTTCTCCTTATATCGTGTCCGAAGTGGTTGTGGTTGGGCTGTTAACCCAAAGCTAACCTCCTGTAGAAAGATCCAGCCCTCACACTTCAGCCTACTCCTTTAACAGAGTAGTTTCTAGTGGCCATTGCAAGGAGGTGGTTGCGCACTTGCTGAAGTTGTATTTATTTACGGCACATAAAGCTAGTCTTGTGTGTATCCCCTCCAAACAAAGCAGCACCCGTGTTATTAGTATAATAATTATATTTCTTAAACTTTAAACTGTTTTTCTCAATAACTCTTCTTTTCGAGTACTGTGTAAGTAGATATGACTCTCGTATACAGGCTTCTTAATATAGGTTACATATTGGAGAATATTGGCTATAAAATAAGCAACTGACGAGACTTGATAAAAATGATTATGTTTGTTTTTTTTTATTACATTACATATTTAATATTTGTTAAAGCTATTTCTCTTTTGGTATTTTCCAAAAATAAATTTACAATTTTTAACATAATACTTTAACCAAAGCATTTGAAACTGGATAGAGGAAACTAAAATAAGCGGGATTAACTTTACATTAAATTGTAAAATTCAAAAAATAATATTTTTTATCATTTTTTTTTTAATGATTTGCAGGGATTTATATTTTATGGTAGCAACATGAATATAACAAATTTTCCATTACCACGAAAACCGTCCCATCAATGGGCACTGTTCCATGAAGAATCGCCAAAAAATGTACCATTTCTGCTCTACGAAGAAACTTTAAGCTTATTTAATTATACATCAACATTTAGCCGCTTTAGTGATTTTCCATTAACATTTCAACATTTAAAAAGCTTAGAACTTTTAACAACGAATAAATATTTTGTTTCGACCGAAACTAAAAATAAGCTTCAACAAAGTTCAATGGCAAATGGTGAAAATTTGGCACCTGTTTTATATGTACAGTCAATTTGTAATACAATGTCCGGCCGTGATGAATATATCAGGGAATTATCGAAATATATACGAATCGATTCATATGGTGGATGTTTGAATAACAAAAAAATGCCGGAGAGGTAAGTGCTTTATTTAAATACTAATATATTGTTTAATGTATTGATAGTACTTACTGTACTATGATATATAAAAAATTCGGTTGTCAACGTCTATTTTTCTACCTTAATATGTTTTTTCAACATAATAAATACAAATGTCACCCCAAAACAAACTTAGCATACTCATCACGTACGATGAAAATAGATAAACTATCCAAAAATGTATTTGACTTTACGTACCTGTTTGTATGAATTTGTTTATATTGTATTTTATTGAGTTACACTTGACTAGTTTTAGAATTTATTTTGTTTGTAAATATGTGCAAAGATCGTAAAACTTAATTTTGTTTTTCGTGTAGTAGGTACGTAAACTTTGAAACTTTGTTTTAGCTGCTATGTTCTTTATCTATATACATACATAACATTGATTCCTTCTTCCCAATTTATCTTATATGGATACAGGTTATTATACATACATACAATATATATACTTCGTATACTGAAAATTTAATTTATCCAAATTTGATTTTAAAATTTAATCGATTGGAAATTTTATTCTCTGTTTCACAACAACACGACAACGATGAATAGTAAGTATACCGCCTTGTAAAAAAGCACACACACATAGCAAACGATTTCTTAAAGTTTATTTGCAATTTATTTGGTAAATTGATAACATAGGATGATGTTTCCTGCGCTGTTTGGTTTTCTGTTCAGCGTTTTTTTTTTCATTAAATAAAAAGGTTTTCTTTTCACTGAAAATTTACTTTGCTGTTACCATTCTTTGAGTAATCTTGACTGCAATATAATTTTATATGTTTATTTATGTAACAAAAAGAAAAAAAACATGAACGGAATTATAGTGCAAGCGAATGATTTTTAATTTAAAATACAAAAAAAACCAAGTTTAATTTAGTCAATTTTATTGCATTTGATAAGCTTTAGTAAAAATAAAATTGGTACAACAGACGATTTTTTTTGTTTTACCCAAGTATGTACAACGTACATAGCCTTTGTGTTTGGTCATTGTGAAAATCATAAAAAATTTATGGTTTTAATTTAAATTTTTGTATCCTGTTTTTTCCATTCATTCATCAAGGATTATTAATCATTTATAAAAATTTATATTGCTTTAACATGTGTTTATAAATTATACAGAGTTAATCATACCATTTCTAGTAACAATATGAAAACTATAAAACAAACTCAAATTATGAACTTACGAGTACATCAGCAGCAATAATATAACTTTAATAAATATTTTTTTATTTTTTTAAAACTTTTAAAAACAGAATTCATGCGAGATGATTAATGAAGCGATTCCAACCATATGTACGTACCAAACAATTTATCATTTTTGAATTTGAACAAAATGGATAAATGCACACATTGCTACTACCGGGATATGGTTGGTAGTGCACAAAGCATAACAAAATCATTTGCCAAAATTTGTAAAAGTTTTATAAAGAAGTCGAAACCATCTTTAACATTTCTATCAAAAATTCGAAGGCTAAACAAAGTTAAAATATATTAGATCGTAGAGTTGCATTACTGGAATGACTCCAGTTTATCTACAGAATATAAAATTGTCAGAAGTTTCAAATGCTATGATGAAAAAATTTATAGTAGGCAAATCAAGAAAAGGTATCTGCTTTGGTAAAGTTAGATTAAGATATATACATACATATTTTGGTTTTCTTTTCTTTTACCAAAGCAATAAGCAGAAAAATGCATGTACCTCAAATGACCTTGGTCCTATTTCCCGATACTTGGGATAAACCATGTCTATTGTGCATGTCAGAATCTGGTAGATTTTGGAACAAATATATATATGTACTATCGTTGCGATACTGATTATGATTAGTGTACGAATCAAATCCAAAGAAGACGCACAGTTCAATTTTAGATCAGTTTTGTAATACTGACTAAATTTCAAAATAATTTATGACTAAATTTAAAAACAAAAAGAAAAAACAGATAATGGGATATCCCACGCAAACGACTCGACGGAACGTAAATTTAATTAATTGTATTCTGCACCGTGATTCTCCAAAAAGTAAGGTAATGTGAAAGCATGAATACTTGTAAAAAGCAAAGCTTACTATACTTTTACGTACATATTTGCAACTTTTCGATATTATTTTAGTAGCAGTTAAATCGTAAAATTATAAATTCATTAAAGTAAGCTTTGCATTTTACAAGTTTTCACATTTATAAATTGACGATTGAAGACGTGATTTTAGACAAAATATTTATTGTAGTTTCGCTGTAAAAAATTTCCGCTATGCCATATTTAACTCGTTCTGCGAGCGCTGATACTAATTTTGTATTGTAGTTACTGTTTTATTTTATTCCGATAGGTAGTGCTTTCTCTAAATTTCCAATCGTCAATACACTAGTAATTCCCCGTCAAAACTTACGGAAGTTTCTGAAAACTCAATAATAGCCTGAAAATTAAAATATTTTTGTTTCTAGAAGAAAGCGAATTAAGACAATCAACATAATCTGCACACATCTAACGCAACATAATGAGTTAAAATAACAGAAATTTTCGCACGAAAAAAAAAAAATTCAAAACCATTGAAAACTATTGGGCCCTATTCTGACGACAAAATTGTATCATGTTATCGCTTTATTATGTTATTATAACATGCAAAACGAGTTTTGGTATTCCAGTCAAACAAAATTTTATCAAGTTATAATTTTACCATTATATATAACATGTAAATTACTTTTTTGGTATTCCGCTCGATTTTAATGTTATTATGTTATGTTATTTTGACGTAACATAAAAGTAATAAATTAGATACTTTTATGAATTTTTATGTGCAAATTGTGTGCATTATTTATAACATTTGAAAAGAATTAAAAAATAATTTATTGACGAAAATTTGGAAAAATGTCTTATTTTACACGGTATATCGGAGAACAAAACGAAAGGCGTGCCAGGTTTGTAAATGCTTCGAATTTTTTTTTATACATCATTCAAACATTTTTTATTTATAGAATCAATCACCGCGCTAATTTAACGATGCTTCGAGATGCAAGTGGTCCGTATGGACTGCCCGCATTCAGATTTGTAAGGTTGTTTAGGCTTAATAAGGAAACAGTTCAATTACTAATAACTAAACTTGAATCATTGCCACCGCCATCAACCATACCATTCAGGCTCAAATTGCTATGCGCCCTTCATTTCTATGGCCAGGAGTCATACCAAGTGGCAGCTGGAAGTTGCCATATCCTAGCCTTATCCAGAAAATGAAAATAACAAATGTCGTTATAATCAACTGTTTATAAAGGCGAGAAACATAGTCGAAAAATGTTTTGGTCTCGTGAAATTGAGATTCCGATGTTTACTACGGCATCGCACATTGCATTACCACCCACTGGTTGCGTGTAAAATTATGTATACCATATTATGTCGTATTTGTGCTACATATTTTATGGGATCCGCTCGAAACGTGATGTTTTAAAACGCGATATTTCAAAATGCGATATGACCAAACGCGATATGGTACAAAATGCGATATTTTAAAATGCGATATGGTACAAAACGCGATATGGTACAAAACGCGATATTGCAAAACGCGATATTTCAAAACGCAATATGGTACAAAACGCGATATGGTACAAAACGCGATATTTCAAAACGCGATATGGTACAAAACGCGATATTTTAAAATTAAAATTTTAAAATAAAACGCGATATTTTAAAATTAAAATTTTAAAATAATAATAATTAATCTTTCTTCATTTAATAAAATTTTCATTTACCAAAATGATGAAATTGAACATGTACGATCAGAACTAGGAAATCGCGTTTTGTACCATATCGCGTTTTGTACCATATCGCGTTTTGAAATATCGCATTTTGAAATATCGCGTTTTGTACCATATCGCGTTTTGAAATATCGTATTTTATCAAATCGCGTTTTAAAATATCGCATTTCAAATGGGACCCACATTTTATGTATAGACAATTCGTGTTTGGACGATGAAACGGATGGAGATGACTCAGGTGATAGTGACTTACCCGAAGATGAATTAAATTCTGAAAGTAATTTAGCCGAATTTATAAATGAGGTTGATACATTCATAAATTTAGATAATTCAACATGGTACAATCTGGGATGCAGATTGCGGGTTGTACTTGATCAGCGTTTTTGTCTTGAAACGGATTATGCTGTTGTCATGTTGTTCTGCATCAACATTATTATCTTGAGCTCGGATTTCTTACTTGTTTGTAGGAACGTTTGTGGGAACGTTATATTGGAATGCGGTTTGTGGTGATATAACTATATATTAACAAATATTTTAATTAAAACATATTTCATTTCTTATAATCATAAATAATTTTATTTTGTAATATAAAATTCAAATTAGTTTAATAAAAAAATTAGTTTAATAAAAAAAATTGATTTAATAAAACTAACACATTACTACTTGGTGGTTTTGTATAGTACAATTGTGTCTGCCACATTGTTTAAACTGTCGGCAATTTCTTGCATTGTGGCAGCAAGTTTATTAAAGCCTTTCTGCTCATGAGTAGTTTTCGGCTGCCGTTTAACTTTTTCTATAATGTAAAAATTATTATTTTATTATTTCATTATTAAATAAATACAATTCGAATGCAAAGAATTACAAAATAAAAATTTCAATAAAATGTATACCTATTTGTATTTACCAACCTTTTATTATGATCGCCATGTTGTTTATAAAATATATTTAACAAGGCAATCATTAAGCGTACTAGATTTTTTGATGTGAAAACATTTAGCGGCAGGAGTAAGTAAAAAATTGTATAGAAATCGGGTTACGGAAACAAAAGTGCCGAACAAAAAATATTGCATGTATGTGGGAATATCGACAAGAAAAAAATAAATAAAACGTAAAATCAATGCAAAATATACGCATTCACATGCAATATACAACATCAAGTGTATTGCTTTGGTAAATTTACAAAAAAATACAACAACAATTGCATTAAATAAATCCAAAAAAGATTCAGCTAAATCCAATCGTTTTTTGAATTTACTTAAATCAAATCCGATTTTTAATTTCAATACCTACCACTAGCATTTGCTTCATATGAAACACATTAAACAAAAATTAAATTCAAAAATATGTAAATCTTTGCGGGTTGCTTTTGGAAATTTTAAATCCAAACCTAAATCTAATCCATTTTTACCAAAGCAATACACTTATCATCCGGCATTTCAAAAACATCGTGAGCCGAATAAAAAAAAAAATCTAAAACAAACCGCCTACTTTAATTTATTTTGTTGTGAAAATATCTGCTATATATGGCCGCAGCAGCAAGTGTTTTTGAAAACGAAAATCAAATACGAGCAAAAGGACCACAAATTATGCTTTTGTAGTGTAAAAAAATTAAATGGAAATAGCAAGCTGTGAAAATTGCACATATACATGGATACATAATAAAATAATAATTTTAATTTAATCGGTATTCTTTCTTAATTAGTATTGCTCAATGCTCGCTCATGCTGTTGGCGAGTTTGATTATGGGGGTTTTCGCGCTTCTGTCTTTCCAATTGCAATGATTTTACGGTCAACATTGTGCCCAAATAGAACCGCTCTATTTAATTTATTTTAAACTGATCAGTGATAAAGCGATGCGATTTTGCATTGTTCAGCGAGTTTACCGTGACCATTTACTACTATGGAATCAAGAACAAGATTGCTGTGTATAGTATGAGTAATGGTATATTTTAAAGCGTACATGGCAGGTCTAGGTGATTAACTAAACAGTACTGAGAACTGTACTTTGCTCATGCTCAATTAATGTCAGTAAGGTTCGTCCTCCAAATTCAAAATAGAATTAACTTCTGACTTTTTAAACCAAAACAGTAACTTAGTTTAAACACTGAGCGAACAACATCCGTCTTTATGGAGGGGTTTCTGGGCCTTATCGAAATGGCTTGAAATGATTCAATAGACATTTATATACAAGAAAGTTTTCACATAAATCTTTTGCGAGTTGAGGGTGAACTCGCTCGTTGTTTTTTTAGATATATGTAGTACAAGAGTATTTTAAATAAAATTTAATTTAACATGGAGTGGTTAGAATACCGAACTGAAAAATAATTTTATGTTACCTCATTTAAAAAAATTATAACATATAAAAATAACATAAAATGTTTGAATCTCGGAATAGGGGCCATTATGTGCTTTGAACACAACTGAAAAACAAACTAAAATTTTTTTTTTCAAAAATACAAATCACAGCACACACAGAAATGTTCATGTCAACCAAACAACGAAACAAAAATATGTACATGTACATAAAAGAAAAGCGCGACTACTGCAATAGTTTTTTGTGTTTTGCGTTATCCATACAAAAAAAACATCGAGCGAGTTCACCCTCAACTCGCAAAAGATTTATGTGAAAACTTTTTTGTATAAATATTTATTAAATCATTTCAAGCCATTTTGGTAAGGCTCAGAAGCCCCTTCATAAAGGCGGATGTTGCTCGCTCAGTATTTATACTAAGTTACATGTTTGGTCCAAAAAGTCAATAAATTATTCTATTTTGAATTTGGAGGACGAACCTTACTGACATTAATTGAGCATGAACAAGGTACAGTTCTGTTAAGTTAATCACCTAGACCTGCCATTTACGCTTTAAAATATACCATTACTCATACACAGGAATTCAAGATTCCATAGTAGTAAATGGCCACAGCAAACTCGCTGGACAAAGCAAAATCGCATCGCTTTATCATTGATCAGTTTAAAATAAATTAAATAGAGCGGTTCTATTTGGGCGCAATGTTGATCGTAAAATCATTGCAATTAGAAAGACAGTAGCACGAAATCCTCCATAATCAAACGCACCAACAGCATGAGCAATACTAATAAGAAAGCATACCGATTAAAAATTTTAAAATTATTATTTTATTATGTACGTGCAATTTTCACAGCTCGCTATTTCTATTTAAGTTTTTTACACTACACAAGCATAATTTGTGGTCCGGTCCTTTTGCTCGTATGTAATTTTTATTTTCAAAAACACTTGCTGCTGCGGCCATATATAGCAGATATTTTCAGAACAAAATTAATTAAAGTAGGCGGTTTTTTTAGATTTTTTTTTGTATTCGGCTCACGATGTTTTTGAAATGCCGGATGATGTTGTATATTGCATGTGTATGCGTAGATTTTGCATTGATTTTACGTTTTATTTATTTTGTGTTCTTGTCGATATTCACACATACCTTCAATATTTTTTGTTCGGCACTTTTATTTCCGTAACCCGATTTCTATACAAGTTTTTACTTACTCGTGCCGTTAAAGATGTTTTCACATCAAAAGGCAGACGACGGTAATTATATTATGTTGATTATCTCACTTTTTAGAAAAACATGGTGCTGTAATGAAATATTTAATTTTCCTTACTTTTACTTTTAAGTTTCCATATGCTTCATAATCTTTATACTATCAAAATCAAATTTGTGATTAGTTTTGATACAGTGAGTGCTTCAAGATGTAGATTAATTTTTTAATTTAATCCCACTTTTCTGGGGGCCTACATTGCATTACGAAACGAAAGTTAAAGGTGGAAGTCAAATAAATTGGTACCAAGTAACATTTTTGGATAGGGCCTATGTATATACGGAAGCGTATCGAAATTGTAATTCTCAAAATCTCACTTTTAGCTAACTTTCTTGGAAATCATGATTTATATGATTCTTTTTCATTAAGGGGTGGCCCTCTTAATTTCATTTTAAAATATCCAACCCCATGATACGCTCCAATTAAAACTCTCCTACGCTAAAACGGGCGTCCCCGAGTTACAAAAGTAAGACTTTTGGGAAAAGTAAGATTTTGAAAAGTAAGATTTTTTTCAAAAAAACAAATTGGTGTGGCTGTGCCGTAGACACAGCCGTTTGATTTACGTGTACGTTACGAGTAATATTTTCTTTGAGCGTATTGTATTTATATGTCATATAACCATCTTTGATGAAGTCCTTTAGATTTCTATGTTTTATTTGTTATGGTAACAATTTTGATATTGACATAGAATGCCTGATCATCGACCAATTGACACTGTTGAACCATTGTGTCGAAATCGACGAGTACATTAATGGCTAGGCCGATGATGCCGTAGCTGCCGTCGTAACGCAACCGACTTATCTGCATGAATGGCAAACGCGGTGATACTAGACGTGAACTGATCGGATCTAATGCGGACAACCTATGTTGCTTAGGAGGATACACAAATCCGTTCGAACGTGACAAGGTGGGCACTTTATCCAATGATTTTCTACACATATCGCACAGTTTAAAGTCAACCACTTCCTCTTCTGGGAAAGTATTACTAAGCAGCGGTGAGTGTTTTCCTTTGGTACTCGTAGCTTCAATGAGCGCATAAACCAAATTAAAGGAATACCAAATTAAAGGAAAAAATGTAGCTATATGAACAATATTTTATAGAGAATTATACTCGGTTGCAACGCAAAAAAAAAATTTATAATACTATATAGAAAATAGCTATAAAAATGGCGGTACTTCCCCCTCCACCGCAACCGCAAGCGATGCATCACAGTCCTCACTCAACGTAACGAATTCTTTGATCCTTTAGCTATCGAGTGGTGTAATTAAATTTTGGATGTAGATAATAGATATATAGCTGCAGCATCAAACTGTATCCCCCGATTTTGTTATCATCAGTTTTCTGAATTACCTCCCACTATGAAAGCAAATTTAAAGACGTATTCACGTCAAAATGCTCGGTGTCGGTCCTATATATTAGGTAATATATAGGACCGACAAACTACAAATTATTGTAAGATAATTTTCCCATTTATTGGATACTTTTTATCCAAATTTTCAATTTTTAATCATTTTTTTTAAATTATTTTTTAAAATTAATAATGCCATATCCCACGACTTTATTTATTTTTTTTACAATATATTTATTGATATTTTGAAAATACACAAAAAAAATTAAAAAAAAAAAAAACGAGAATTAAATAAATTATAAGCTACTAAATTAGGAGTAAAAAAAGTTTGTATGCTGGTTGACACGATTTCAACCCTTCTGCGGTCATCTGAAACAAAATTAGAAAAACGATTTTTAAATAGTAAGAATGTCGTTATAACCCCTACCAAAGACAAAACGGAAAATTGTTGTTTCGCAAAATGGCGGGTGTCTGAAAGAAAAACGCATTTTTCGACTCTTTTTTTTCATAATTTTGATTCTTTTAAAATAGCGAAAAAAATAATTTTAATAGAAAAGTGGTAGAGCGATAGACACTTATACCTTGAAGGTTGGTACAAAATTTGAAGTAAATCGGTTAAGTAGAACTTGAGATGTCAACCAGGATACCCTCTTTTCCTATTCCCAAATTTACCAGCTACTATATAACTTATTTAATTTTCATTTTTTTTTTGTTTCAAATGTTTTTTTGTGTATTTTCAAAATATCAATAAATTTGTTGTAGGAGATTTAATTATAGCAATATTTTTTTATTTTTTATCGAGCTTAAAAGAAACGCCTGAAATGTATGTCTCTAGACAAGAATACCTCCTTAAGAAACCGATTTCCAACGCTCATCTCAAATTTCATCATAATCGGTTAAGAAATAAGCAAGTTCAATCATACTTGGCCATATTCCAGAACTTTACCCGAAAATTATTTTTATCTGCCACAGTTTTTTACGCACAAACAGGTAATTTTTGGTCAATACGTATTGCAGGTACCCGACCCTCTTTGGTGAAAAAAATTCCAAATCGGACAAGCCGTTCTCGAGATACCATTATAACTCGAGGCACAATTGTATAATGTTGAAAATAAGTTTGGTAAGCTTAAAGCACCAACTGAATCGTTTTACAAAATTTCTACAGAACAAATTTATTTGTTTGCAAGAATATCCAAAAATTATCCTGAAAAAGCGATATTTTAAAGATGCTTTTAATAAGTACTGCAGTCTTGTAGATGATCTTTGTAATGATTCCAACCCATGCGCCAAGCACAACAAATCGGCATTAAATTTCATGCTTCTAGTTTTAATTAGAAAACATTGTAGTTTGCTGGTAGAAAAATGTTCAAAAAAAACATGCACGGATCCATTCTTTCCCCTGAGTATTTAGGTATATCAATAGGATGCAAATCATTAAATGGCAAAGAACCGTCTGCGTATCATGTTCTCGAAAATTCTCTTCTGGCAGCAATATGGCAATTAGCGGTTATTATTGGATCTGTAATAGCTTTGCCACATGACAGAAATATCGACGACGATCTAACAACGATTATCCAATTTTCAATTAAATAAAAAAATAATCTTGATGAAAATTGATGAAATCATCTACCAAATTTGTCCTATTAGTAATTACAATTAAAATATCATACAATATATTAAGTTTTAATTAAAAATAACAAATTCTGAATTTGAAAGAATTTGTCGGCGATATTTTACTAAATGGTATAATAAAATTCGTGGCCGAACTCTTCCAAAAATAAACACGATTTCTGCATTCATTCTAAAATTTCGACGAATTGTTTTTTCGTTCTGATTTAACCTCATTTCGTTGGGCTGGGTTGTCAAAAGTATTGAATAATATTATTAATATAAATAATTCCTTTTGAACGCACCATGATTTTTAATTTTCAGACTATTTATCAAATTAGAAACTGAAAAACGCTAAAGCCAAATGTCATTTTGTTTGTGTGACGTCAATTTTTATCGACGATATATCATTTCTCATGTGGCGCATTTTTGTATAAACGAACGAAATCGTTCGTTTTTATATCTCCATGTGGCATCGCTATTATAATTTTGAAACAACTCTTCAGA